>MASP02000111.1:0-257070 GCA_001693025.2 Colletotrichum lindemuthianum | reverse complement strand
TAGAATATTCTAATTATTACTAATTAGAATATTCCAGTAATATAGGCTTACGTTAGTAATTATGCGTTATTACGCGTACTGAAGTTAGTTACAGGTAAGTACCCTGTAAAAGAAAGATGTAGAATATTCCATGGAATATTCAGCCTGTAGGTATAGTATTACTATAGGGTAAATACCTATAGCTTAGCATTTTAACAAAAATTACTCTACAAAAGTAATCTAGAAGCTTATAAGGATGGTAATTTAAATGTTAATAATATAAATTTATATCTTCTATATTAAATGAAAAATAGTAATAATCTAGAAACTTTACTCTAAAGAGTAATTTTACTATAAAATAGTAAGAATTATAATTTTAGTAATTATAATTTAATATTTATAAGTTAGTTACTTAGCCTCCTTATTTTTAGTTTTATATTTAGTATTAGATTTATTAATATAGAAAGTTTTAACTTAGAGGATTTTCTTAATTATAATCTATATTTTAATAAGTTTCTTCTATAAAATTAATTAATAAACAAATATTAAAAATAAAAAATATAAAAAATTACTTAAGCTTTACAGATAGTAGCAAAAAGGTTAAACTCTAATAAAAAATTATTAAAAAGATAGTAGAGAACTAAAGTAGAGAAAGTAATAATATAAGTAGCTTAGAAAATATTAGAAAGAAATTCTTAGCTATAAGAATAACTTATAAGAGGAAGAATAGAAATATACTAAAATATACTTCTTATTATATATAGTAATATAATAAGAATATTTATTATTAGTATTTAAGATAGTTAAAATAATAAAGATAGAGAAGCTATAGAAACTTATTAATAATCTTATAGTAGAAGTAAGATATTAAAGTAAAACTCTAGAAATTCCAGCTAGCTAAAAGATAGAGATAGTAATAGTAGAGAATAGGATATATAAGATTAAAGTTATTATTATTATTAAAGCTATTAATAAGTAGCTATTTATAAATAGTATAAAAAAATTTAGTTACTTTTTTCTTTAAAGTAGGAAAAAGAGATAAAAGTAAAATACTAATAGTAATAGAGATAAATATTATATTATTATTATTAGTATTAGTATTCTAAAAATAAAATTATTAATAAAAGAAAATAGTAATTATATTTATAAGATTAAGAAATTAAATAATAAAAATAGTTTTTATTTAGCTATAAGTAGTTAAGAGTTTTATTAAAATAGAAAATAATATAATTTAATAATAAAGAAGTTACCTAAAAGTTACTAAGAGAGGAGAATAAAAATAATATAAAAAGTAATATAATTTTTTAAGATTAAGAGAACTATAAAATAAATAATATTTAAATTTAAATACTAAAAATAATATTTTATAAAATAGAAAGAAATAGGAAACTTATTAATAATTACTAGAAAATACTTAGAAGGATATCTCTAAAGAGGGGAGAAACTATAAATATAATAAATATAAGATTCTTATAATTAAAAATAAAAAAGAAATTTTTCTAATATCTTTATAGTTAAGGAAGATAAATTACTTTAGGGGGGATATTAAATTAATTAAAATATAGTTATAATTAGAATATATCTTAGGAGGCTAATATTAACTAGAATTTAATATTAAGAGGTTAAAATATAAAATTTAGAATAAACTTCTAGATTCTAACTAATAAAAAATATTAAAAAGAAAATAGAATATTATTTCCTTATACTAAACTTTAGTAATTAGATTCTAAGGATAGAATCTCTCAGAGGGAAGATTATATTAAATTATAATAGAGAGAGGGAGTATTAGAAGCTTATTAGATTCCCTATAAGAGAATATTAATATCCAGAATAATAGTTATTCTGAGTGGTGAAGCTTAAATACTAGTGTGGAGCAGCAGCTAAGTGAGGGGAAAGATAAGTTCGAATAGTCATATAGCGTAACGCCTACCTATTCAGAGATCCTATCACTTAGTATGAACCCAGCCTGACAAGTATCGTCTGATATATAGGTTCGTGAGTATGTCTTATATAAGGAACACCTTACGCGAGCGGGCTATGTGACTCGGGACAGCGGCCCGCAGCCATGAAGCTATCACGACACAGCTACAGGTACGTCTATGCTTCCTTGCCTTAGATCGCGGCTCCAGGCCGTGCCTACAAGCCGGGCTTTTATGTCTGAAAAGCCGGCCCAAATAAGGTCGTAGGCTCGAGCAGAGTTCATTTTCACGCAGGCATGGGACATCTTCAACTAAAATGCCGAATGACAGGCTTGTCGCAGCCGAGGATGTGAATTGTACGCTTTCTCTGTAGTAAAAATTAAACGACTACTTTTCTTTCTTCGGCTGCCAAGGCGGGAATTTGTCCCCGGTGATGCTCAACAGAAAGAAGATTACCTATCTGGACCCTGGTTATCGAATCTTGTGTTCCTCATGTCCCTCCGACGCTACCATGACATCAAAAATGTAGGAGCTGTAGCTTATTGAGTTTCTATCAATTCTTCTGGGTCAAAAATGGGGACACCAGGTAGTCGTAGTATGTCAGACAGTTCCACTTCACATCAAGCTTGGTACCGGCCAACCTCATCCATTCTGAGCCTCCAGGACGGTCAGCATTTGTCGCAGCACGAGGCACGTAATCGAAAGACTCACTCCGCGATGATAGCAACTTCAGATCGATCGAGTCTCTCATCCCGTCGAGTACAAGACTGCCGAACGTCGTGTTAGCACAGCAACTCCACCTGCATGGCAGGTGCACATCGAGGCGGTTACTGACCGCTGGGTCCATATCGTTTGAAACCATTTGCGCCTCGATAGCCTCCACTTGCCCTCTATGAATTTCACACTCAGAAACTCTGCGCCGAACTTTTTCGATGTCCTGGAAGTTTTCCCGATAACCAAGCCTATATGGCTGCACCCGGTTTGGGAAATGGCGAACACGAGGTACGCGTCCGTCTTCCGGCGATCATTCTGAGTCGCCGGGAGGCAGGACAAGAAGAAGTAGTATTTGTTGTGTTGGAGGCCGCCTTCGACGAATTTCCCGGCCTCTACCCAGGCCATTTTTTTGTCCCGCCCGAAGATATCGGTGAGACTGAAGAAGTCTGCTCGGGTCGCGATCACGTGGCTGGGTTGTCGGGGTGTAATGTCGGTCTCCGGTTCGGGGTTTCGGACGGCAAGACCCCATATGGCAGTGGAACAAGCAAGGAGACGAAGGAATCTCATTTTGCTCACGAAGACGCTCAGCCGTAGAGCTAATGGATGGTGGATGGGGGAGAGAATGTGCGGTAAAACGAGGTGTAAGATGAAGAAGTCAAGCAGGCTGCCTGCCCGTATGCACCTTGCAATCCAGATGCGCCACGCAAGGTGTCGAGATTGGGGGATACACTAGTAATTAGTAGTAGTATCTTTTTAACGTCCCCATATTGGGGCAAAGGGCGTTCGCGCAGCTAACCCTCCAGCATCAGGGCCTTCCCTGGGTAAGTCTGATACACGAGAGGCTTGGGCAATCTACTATGTATGGGCTTGGCCAATCTATGGGAGTGATTTGGTCACAAGGAGTTTTAGCCCCAAGCGAATGTGGATGCGCCGTTGAGATGTCGTTGAAAGTATTTCATAGTGGTTGTGGAGACGAATGACAGAGAGTTCAGGACTTAGTTGCCTATTTTAGGAGTTATAACATGCATCAGAGCCTGGCAGGCATGGCACTCAATTTCCCAGATAGATCGTCTTACGACACGGCGGCCTACAAGTATGTTTTTTGTCCGCCCTTACATACGATTTCTGTTCCAGAGCGTAGCTTCCTGAGTGCAGAGCGTTGCGTAGCACAAAGGAGCGAAGCAATGAAGTTAAGGGGGAGAAGAATGCCAAAGCATAGACGTATTTTCTTTTTATGTGAATCCTTATCCCTTATTGTGGAGCACTCGAGAGCCTTATCCAAGTTTACGCTAGGACTTATTTAGCTATAGACCCATTTCACGTACTTACCCTACTTACATTTGCTCTGGCAGTTTCGCCCTTCCCCCTCTCGCTCATTTCCGTAGGGGAGCAAGTTCGCTCTTGGAAACAACTTCGAAGCTCATGCCCTAATTCTCTTACAATACGGAGTTTATCCACTCGTATGATGTTTAATGCTTCTTAGGTAATTTCATAAGTTCATAACGGGTGTTGCGAAAAAGGCGATAATAAATTACACTAGGTGTTGCATTGCCCAGACTGCTGCGTCTTCCATGGTCGTCGGTGTTGCCTCTGGTACCCTACTTCCCACAAGATGCTGTCTCGAGCCCATCTCTTTCTCCTCCTTACCTCCTCGATTGGCTTCGCCAGCGCCGGACTCCCTCAGGTTCCATCAGGGCACCATTGGAAGCGCGGTGGCGACGTGGCCTTCAACAATCAATGGCAAGATCATGATAAGATTGTAGCCCTTCCGCAAGTCCCCGGTTATGATGCAGATGGAGAGATCCAGCTAGCTTTCAGACCGCTGCTCCATGCAAAAGGCGGCTGCGTCCCATATGCTGCGGTGGATGCCAACGGCCTTGCTGGGTAAGTCACCGTCGTTGACCATCGAAGCTTGACAGCCCATAACCACCCCTTCCGACTTCCCATCTTTGCTGACCGCCTCCCCGCAGCAAGGGCCTCCGCCCAACAGGCAATGCCGGCGGCGACTGTCGAAACTCCGAGCAGAGCGGCCAGGTCTACACGCGAACCGGAAGATCCCACGGAAGACGCGGTGTCATGTACAGCTACTACCTCCCAAAAGTCCACGGCAAGGAACAGCAACATAGGCATCACTGGATCACCGTCGTCGTATGGCTCCGCGTCGACGGGTGCGGCGATTTCATCAACGATTACAAACCCCTCGGCGCTACATACTCCAAGCACCCACAAGGCACCTTCGACACTTCACGCCATGATACCATTTTCGTCATGACCAGCGATTCCATTGCGGCGACCAATCCTGTTATATTCTACGACGGCGGGGTGCCTCTCATGCCCGCGCCCGGTAATCCCGAAGGAGCACTGAGTCCTCCCCTCGTCGCCTGGCAGCGTCTCCCGCAGCCTACGCAAGAACAGTTGAACCGGATACAGTACGAGCACACACAGGTGCCCTTCAACGATGTCAACTTCCAGGCTACCCTCGACGCCGCGTACGACGATGCCTTTTACCACAACGTGCCCCCAGAGGCCGACAAATGCGAGCAGGGAGAACTGACCGAAGCTGATATTGACCCCGATGTGGAGGACCCAGAAGAGACAGAGCCTTAGCCAACTGATGTGCTGAGGTAGCGCCCCGATAAAGGGTGGTGAGAGCACAGGTGGAACAGAATTTGGTATGGCATTAGAAACGGTCAAGGCAGGACCTTGATCAAGACTTCTTAGCACAGAATAATCTACACTCATGGGCGGAGTGCGTATGTCAAGTGACCTGGCCTAGGGAATATGACTGAGAGCACCAGCATGGCAATTCTCTTCTTTTCACTCGTGGCCTGTCTGCAGCGCTCACGTAGTGAAACTTGAACAATCAACAAGCCGACCATCAATACTCGAATTGTCACAAGTCCGAGTGCTATCAAGAAGCGATTGCATTGCAGAGTACAGAGCGTCTTTATGTATACATATACATAGCGGCAGCTTCCACCAGTTTGGGTCAACGCGAAGATTTCCTAGAGAATACGGATATCACCGAGAAGTAAGCATGGCATCAACAGCGAGAATGTTGCTTGCAATCGAGTGTCTATTGAGAGGTGTAATGAACAGTAGAAGGAGTCGAGCTGGCGATGATGACAGTGGCGCAGGGCGAAGAGGGAGCGAGGGTCTTGGTGGCCCAATAAAGGTCCAGGCCACTCTCAACCTCTTCAAGCCTGTTACAAGGCTGGAGCTTGGCAATATACTCGATGCGAGACCTAATAGCGCAATAGTCAGAGGCGGCGGCGGACTTGTTCTTGGACTGCCACTCAGCCTCCATGGGATCGGCGAACTGGGTCTCGTTGTAGCCGGAGTCGTCGAGGATAGAGACGTTGAAGGCGGCCATCATCTCGTGGTCCTCGTGAACTAGGTTGTGGCAGTGGAACATGTAGACACCGGGCCAGGGAGCATAGTGAGCCTCGACGGTGACGGTCTCACCAGGTCCGAGCCAGACAACGTCCTTGAGACCGTTGAATTCGTAAGGCATGACAGCACCACGGCCATTGACACGCTTGGTGACGCGGAAGTCGACGAGGTGACCAGTCTTATCCTTGGGGAAGGGAGCGGAGCGGAGATCAGAAGGAAGCTTGGACTCGTTCTTGACAGAAGAATCCGAGTCGCTGACGGCGAAGCGCATGACCTTGTTAGTGTGGAGGAAGTCGGCGTCGGCTGAAAAGCCTCTGGTGTTGCGAAGAGTCACGTTCTCGCCCCTGAAAGTGGAGAAGTCAACGACAATTTCGTAGCGTTCCGCCATGGAGATGTAGGTGGTCGATGGCGTGGTCGTGGTACCAGATAGTGCGGGCACTTTGGCTGTTGGGATAGTAGTAGTCCTTGTATTGACCAGTCAGTGTGACATCCTCCGTCCAGCCGTCCCAGGAGTGCGCTGCACGAATGCGTCAGCCATTTGATAAGCGGTGTGCGATCCGGATGATCTTACCGAGTAAGACCCGTGACGGTGGACCGAGTTGGCCATCTTGGCATGGTTGATGAAGCGAACGACAGCCTCCTCGTCACGCTCCATAAGGAAGGCAGGACCGGAAGAGATGCCGTCGTAGCCAACGAGCCTCACAGGTCCCAGGTTGGGGTAAACCTGCTGTGTGAGCCCCTTGATCTCAATCTCATAGTGACGGATCCTCTTGTTGGTAACCGGGTTGATGATGGGCTGGCCGGGGCTGGAAGTAGCTAGCAACCGCAGTATCAAAGATATAGAAGCGGCCGAGCTTATTATTTTTCCTTCTTTTCCTGAGGAATAAGCAGAGCAAACTCGTGGAGCCACTTGTACCCAGGGACCAACCAGTCCTTGGCGAGAGTGTCGGAGGCAAGGGTAAGAAGGATGGCCACAGACTGGCGGACTGACAGCGAAAACATAGTGAGCGGTATGATGAGAAGAGAAGACGCAAAGACCGAGGCCAAGAGATGCTATTTCAGTGACAAGCGCAGGCCAAGACGGGTGGCGACGCCTCTGGAAGTGTCAAGAGAGAAGTGAATGGTGGTGGTGAGAGTGACGAGGAGTATCTCTGGATGAGGCGGCCAGATGCTGGGGCATTTAATTACTTCGCGTGATATGGTTTAAAAGTGAATATCCAGAGTCGGCCGCATGTGGTCTAGAACGTTGGCAGCCCGAAAGCCTGCTCGAGCTTGTTCAGCGATCCGATCCACCTTAACTCTTTGGGGCAGTCGATCGTGTCGAGCCGTGTCAGGACCTGTGAATACAGCCTATAGGCTGCGTCAGAGCAGAGCAAGCCACGTGCTTGTGGGAAGGATACTTGAGCATCGAGCTTTTATAGGGTTTTCACACATGTGGCTCTAAGGCAGCTGCCGGTTGTACCACAGTGTCGGACTGGCTTAAAGCCAAGGCAAGATGCCGGATATGGATATTGATATAAGAGCTGTTAAGTGAGCCTGTGTGAGAGAAAGGTTGCCTTTGCTAATCCTTATGTAGACGAGACACGAGGTGATGTGAATTAGGCGACAACTCCCAACAGTATGAAGTCACACTAGCGTGGCAGCTCATCTCTCGGGTTTATTGTCCAGGCTGGCTGTTATAGTAATTTCAACCGCTGTGTGTGCAGCCTCTGTGTGTGAACAAGGCAAGCTTTCTATAGCGCGCAACTACTATCTTGGAACGTAATACCAAGCGGGTGCTAGTGGTTACTATATGAAGTTATCCTAGGATCATGCAAAATAGCAGGCTCGAGCGTGAGGACCAGTGGCCGTGTGTTGCATGTCGGTGCACATGAAATAATCCACGGAATCAGCATAGCTGAGCTGCAAGAGGTGACGAGGTCCAGGAATATGGTTCGGCAGATGCTTACGATGGTGCACTGGAGCGGGAGATGGACGTATGGCAAGGGCAGGTTGTTAGTCGCCCAACCTGCATTGTCGAGCTCCGAGTCGCATCCATTAGTTCCAATATCGAGTGCATAGGCAGAGCCATATCACATTCCATACTTACTTAGTAACACTGGGGAGATACCGTTCAATCTTGCACTTGGTCTACAGCGTCTGCTGACTGATTGGCGAGTTGTGAAGCCAGACCAGACCACAGATAGATCCTGAAGAAACAGTGCTTCGGCCAGTCCTCCTCAAAGGTCTCTTCATTACAAATAGCGCAGGCACCAGTGACTCGGGTGTCTCTCATGTCAATTATGACAAGCGGCCTCGCTGTCAACAAGGATCGGGCTGTACATAGGCTAGCTGTACATACTACTATGATATTGATACTAGTAGTAAGTACCTCGATCTCATGTGTCGACAATATATTTTGCTTCAACGTCGAGTAACCAACCATCTGGGACGAGGCTCTGCGGGCAAGGTTTAGTGAGCAAGGAGAGCCATTCCATGAAGACAGAAAGACAATGGGAGGACTGGACAATGGCAGTAGCGGTCGCTCGACGTAGAGAATGGAGCAGTGTGAAGCTAGGGCCAAATACCTATGAATGGAAGTGGCTGAGTATCTCGTTTCGTCGGAGTTGGAACAGAAGTTGATCGACATGTGGAATTCGGTGATGAGATGTCGTCAAAGTGCCGTGCCGGGAATAGCGAAAGGAAGCAGTGGTCAGTTTCAGTGGCAGCTACGATCTCAGGAAGTTGCAGCCTACTGCGTAGATTGACTTACCAAGGCGCCAAGGCTCGCTTAGCTGCCTTTAGCGCCTGAGCTCGGACTATGGATCGCTTGATGAAGCTTAAAAAGGATGAGTTCAAATGATTGGCTCGGCTGCGTTTAGCTCATGGCCCCAGGGATCCACCTCTCGCGTCTCTTTTTGTCTTCGTCGCCGCCGCGAACACTGAAAACTTCCCCTCAGCGCCTTGTGCTCCAAAGCCCTCTATCACCACCTCGGCCGTTTGAACTCGAATAATAATGTCAGATTCTGGGTGGAACCGTCCAACCTTTGGTAAACCACTTCCGCTTCTCCGCGACCCAAGCTGCTGGGTCAACAATGGGCGACACGCCGTCTTTCTTTTTCCTTGTCCAGTCTCGAATTGACCAAGCGGTGTTTTCCAACGCTCGTGTATTACTTCAGACTTTGCGCACAGGACTCTTCCGTCTCCCGGGATTCATGTTAAAGATTCACATGCCGTATTGCCTTTGTTGTGGACCGACCCGATGTCTCCAGCCAGAACACATCCAGCCAAAACGCAATAACAGTCCACCGGTGCCACGAGGCAAGTCGGCCATGAGACGATTGACGGTGTACCGAAGGACCCGACCAGCCTCATTCCCCCCTCTGATGACCGCCACTTGACAGTACTTCTGCTAGTCGTCCCGTCTTCGACCTCTATGGTCCAGATCCTTTCATCTACCGATAACTCATCGTAGCGATGGTGGAAGTCCGCATAGGACTGCTGACCTGAGTCTCTTTCCTTAGCCGCTTACGCATTGACGGATCAACAGCCAGGCCATCTGACGGTCTTCCGGCGCTCGTCGGCGCTGACGGTCCAGTTTTATACCAGCTCATGCCGGTAGCACATTCCTGTGTGCATGTTCAAAGACTTACGCACTAGGATACGGTACCAAACTCGGGCTCTCATTACGCCCATTCCATCGAGGTAACGTAACAGCAGAAGGTTTACTACCAAGGATACCTACCTACCGTCTCTCCTCTATAGAAGGCTCAAAAGAACCATTACAAGATTCTCTAGCCTATCTTTCTCGCAGCTATGCTCATAGTCTTTTGCTGTTCTGGCGAGTCTCTAAATGCAAAAACCTTATCCACAGTAAGAGCTGATCTGAAGCTGTTACCACTGGACCCTGACGCAGACTCGGAAAGACTGAATAAGACTCCAATTTCCTCGTAATTACAAACAGACTTCTCTTTTATCGCCCTCCTTCAAAGGCTACCACTTTCAATTGCAAATATCGGATAGTCAACATGACTTTTGCCAACTCGCTCCCCTTCATGGCCCTCACTACCTCGCTATCTGGTCTGGGTGTCCACGCCGACTCCCCTATCGACATTGATGCTGCTTTCCAAGGGTGAGGTTCTTGAAAATCCTGCTATCTCCAATTCCTACGTGCTAAAAACACGCAGTGCAACAGCTTCATCTTCGGACTTCAACACCGGCGGCAGCATTACGGCCATTACCTGTAACGGGCAGAGGGTCGTTATACCCAAGAATCTCCGAGTCACATTCCCGGCCGCCTTTGTTCCATTCACGGACTTCGTCGACAAAGCTGCCGCCTCTGTCGGCTACGAGTGTAGCATTGTCGGCAATGTTGTAGGAGGAGAATGGCGCGCTACTCAAGTCTCCCTCACCCAGTACTCCACAACCTCATCCCTCGGCTGGTTATACTCATTGACTGTCGTGGCTCAGGGACATTGTTGCTAGCGCCAGCAGACGTGCCCCTGACTGATTTGAGAATGGCAAGCCAAACTTAAGCTTAATTCTCTCAGAACTGATCGATGTCACGCTTGACTGAGATAGTCACGCGGCTCAGTCGAAACTCTTGGACCTGGGTGTGGTCGAGCGGCTTAGTGTTCAAATGCACAACTACCTTCGTCGACGACGAAAGGATTCCCTAGACAGATAAGTGCGTTTGCAACTCTTGATGTTTGCTTTCGAAAAGGGCTCCTGGATGCCGTACTTGATCTAAGAATCCGGCTGTAACATCATCAAGCGCATGTTAGATGGATCAACTAGTAGATTGGTCCGTTAAAGGCTCTCAGGAAGGAGGTGTCAGCGATACATAGGTGGTGATCGTGAACTTGAGGTTTTTCTAGTCTCTTTTAAGCTTGGAATGTCCTGATAACTTCGTTTGATGGATTCGAATGCAGCACCCCTATTTCCACGATTGAATCAAGTTCTCAAGACCGCCCCTTTTCATCCCAAAGAAATAAGCAGTGACACCGACGACCCCCGGGACGATAATCCACGTCATCTTACGCGCGAACGCGCGCGCTCCCTTCCTGATGATGATCTGCAACTTCTCATGGTATGCCTCATGGTCGTTGACGTGGGGAAACGGCACGTCAGGCACAGGCTTGCCGAGGAACGCGCACAGCGGGCCCCAGCCGTCCTTGAGGCTGTAGTTCAATAACCTCCCCGGCGGCGTCTCCCTCCGGATGGTTTCGTAGTGCTTCCGGTACGCCTCGCGGGCGTTGGCCAGCACTTCGTCCTTTGTCTGCGCCTCGAAGGAGTACTTGAGCCAGGTGAAGGTGATGTCGTCAATCTCGGCGACGTATCGGGCGCGCAGCCACGAGAGAAAGCGCCATACGGGGTTGAAGGCGACGGTGACGATGCTCTCGTCGAAGCTCTTGTACCAGGACTCGACCTCCCGCTCCACGAGAACGACCTTGGCGTCGGGGTACGCCTGCACGAGCTCCGGGCCGAAGAAGTTGGCGGGTGTGTCGCAGACGGCACCGCAGTGGCCGAGCAGCTGGTCGAACTCGGCGCGGCCAAAGGGTTTCTGGCCTGCCTTTGGGCTTTGCTTCGCGTGCATCCCTTCTATCCACATCTCAACCTCGCAGATATTGGACACCATGGAGAAACCGTGGTATACATCATTGTAACCGAGGATCATAAGAGCGCGCTGCATGGCTGTTTTCGTTTTCCCACAGAGGTCAGCCTTAGAAATGGGCCAAGTGTTTTGACCGCTACCATAGATTGCTTACAGGATGTGCCCGTCTTGGACATGCCAAGCGCGAGGACCTCCAGTGGAACAACCCTCTTGCATTGTCGTCTGTCGATGTTGAGGTCCGGCTTGAAAAGCTCCGGGTGCTTGTCTTGTTCGCTTTGCATCTGCGCCATGTTGGTAAGAGGTAGCTAGTATGGACTGATTGTAACTGAGGGCAACGAAAGACAAGTCCGCCATGGTTTCCGGAGAAATCTGCTTCTAATACATGAAGGTTGACCGCTCATCACACCTTCCAAGCCTCTGCGTATATGCAGGTTTGCTGTTTGCTTCGCTCAAGGAATCCACCTCCGCCAAATGTCGAATAGACACACGTGCGCTGGCAAGCTGGTCAATGAAACACTGGCCATTCTATGGTCCATGGTTGTTTCTGTCTTTGAAGTCGCCTCCGAAGACATGCAGGCTTTGTGTGGTTCCGGACAATCATCCTTGTCTTCCGCTACTTCAGACACGGTCTCCTAGCAACTTGGTTAAGCCTGGACGCGGGTAACACGAGCCCGCCCAGACGAAAACAACCGGAGTGACTGTCCGGAGACTGAGACGGACGGTTGAAGGATACGGTCGCTGGCGAATCAGACGGGCCCGTTGGCTCATCGCCGCCGCCCGTAAGACACCTTCTGCTGTACTTCGTACGTTGCATTCAATGACCAACAGATTTATTGGTTGTCCACAGTCCAGGGATAGAGGTGAAGCGAAATAAAAGACAGGACTTGAAGTGGACTCTCGCTTCATCGTTTCATTTATCGTCCACAATTCTTCCCAATGAACAGGGAGAACGATGTCACTCGGCTACAAGTAGATCCAAGGGGCGCGGCAATTTTTCCAGCCCGAGTAGTGGAATGGCTTTTGACAAGATGTTGGTCTTGGAAAGTTCTTGATAGTGACGGTCCCAAGCCAAGAAGATGGACAAGACGAGCGGTTACTATGGTCAGGCCGAGCTTAGCGACGCGATTCTACAAAGAAAAGGAAGCCGTGATTGAGTTCAGGAACAGAGATTTCGACGTTAGATCTGGAACGGAAGGAATAATGATTGCTTAGGAGACGGAGATATCCTACCCTCCAAGTGTAAGATGATGCTGGTAGAGGGATTTTGCAATCATAACATCATAAATACGTTGGAACCCTAAAAAAGCACCATGGGAAGCGATGGGGCCGTTATAATTGCGGACACACACTACAAAACTTTCGATCAATCCACACTTGCAGTTGAAGTGACCATGGACTGGTCAAAAGTTGAAACGTGTTGCTCACCGCTGTGTTACAACTCTATTATTCCCTTGACGGACCATCATAGCCACTGCTGACAATCTTGTTCAATAGCCCGTCGAGAAGGAAGAGCTTACAAGTCGAGTCCGACGCAGTTGAGCATCTGAGTCAGGCGTCGCCAATTTTGCAATTAGCTGTTGAACTAGCTGCTACGCAAACATTTAGGCTTGATGGAAGGTTTACAAAGTTGAAAGTGAATCCAAGGTAATATATTAGGGCCGGGGTCGCGGCCGCTTGGACACGCACCGACGAGGATTACAATGGAGCGTTTTCAAAAAGTTTCGGGAAGACACCGGGACAGGAAGTGACATTGAGGCACAGAAGATTTATGTTTTTCCATACGCGACGAACCTGCATCCAAATAAGAAGTAATAGATGGTCGAAGTACTCAGCAACCTAGAGATGAACTGTTTGTGGTCAGATACAGGAAGACTTTGTAGTCAACTGCAGTCGCAGTTGGCTTTGCGATGTTGCCATTGGATCTATGAAATTTTATTCGACTCTTATCAATTCAAAAATGCACGTCCTCGAGCTCGCAGAATTGCTTGGATTTGTACGCCAGGACGTTCAATCGGTGTCGTTACGCAATGTCGAGGACGTTCGACAGAAAGGCTTCAGAACCACACAGACTGTACAACGACTCGACTTCAGAGCTGAGTTGACCTTTGACTTGTAACTCGCCTGCTCGTGGCCCTTTTTGGCGATGACTGATCAACCACAGAAATGTCTGCCATCGACCTCAGCAAGAGGTCGTTGGGTTTCGGCGCCGTTTGGGCGATGAGAGTCTCCTTTGCTGAGCTTGATTCTTCTTCTTCATTTATCTTGCATGAGAGGCTCAAGAGCTTTGTAGAAGTACGCCGCCAGAGTTGACTCGCGCTGAGCATGCATGCCACAAACACCCTAACATCGAGTTTTGCCAGCGACCAGACGTAGACCCACAGAGCTTCAGCTGCAGTCGATCTTATTACTTATTAATGCGATGTTCGGTGGGAAGGTACTGCTTGCAAATGATGTTGTTGGTGGTTGTAAAGTCCGCTACCGCCTGAATCTGAAGGGTACTGACTGTGGTGAGGCTATGTAGGTGCGGTGAGCGATATTTTGACGCTCCGGAGCTGAATCACACTTACAATAAACCTACACTGAACATTATTATGACGAAGATCTTTTTCTTTAACCCCAACCTGAGCATATACGTTGCGTGAGAGGCAGTGTGAATATGTAGATGTCCAAAGTAATGTTGAAGCTGACAGGCGTGCCGCGTTAGAACTAGTAAGTTGAAGTCTAGGCAGCCACCTGGGAGATCGCCGGCCTATAAAATCCAGTAGTTCTTCAATGGGCGGCACTGGACGAAGGTGAGGATGATGTTGGTGAGGAAGATCAACATATTGAAACCTTGTGTGACCTAAAAGATTGGTCGGGTAGGAGAGCACAGGAATAAGCACAGGTATAAAAAGAGGATAGAGACTTTGATAGTGGCCAAGCCGGTGATGTAAAATATCTGCGTAACAAGTAAATCTGTAAAGGTCGTAGCATCAAGTATGGAAGCGGCGTTGGTGTGATACTTTGAGAAATTCAGTTATCTGATGGAAGTGAAGTGTCCAAATGTCTGTTTCAAGGACGAAGGCAAGTACTGTTAATACTTTTAGCTGTAATCATACCCGTGGTTATGGTTTCACTTACATCGGTAGACAATGGGCACCAATGCTGCCACGCACGCCTGATAGCAGAACCGCTTAATGAGTGACATCGATGAGCAAGGTCGAATCACTTACAAAACCAGCCAGCACATAAGTATCATCGGCATCCCATGGGAAATGACCGATGCTCTTGTTGAGAAGCCGAATGCATATTAAATTGAGGGGCAAGATGAATAGAAATCCTGTAAGGTATCGTGGTAAAGACGTGTTATCGGTCAGTCAGAAAACGCAATCCGCCCAAGTCATATTTGCGACATCCTAATGGGCGGTGAGAAATATTGTTTGATAATCGATAGGAAGTCGGTCTCTCACTTAGAGCTTCGCTGACGGTACATCCGTCCCTCACGCAGCTTGCTACGTTGTCGTTAAAGAATTGGTCGGCACAGAGGCAAGTCTGGTTTAATCCTAAACATGGCGACCGAGGCAGAGCACCAACAATACAGGTCCCTTTTGACGATGCGCTAGTCATCTTCGACGAAATAATTTAGAGGAAAATAGAGAAGCGTACTGCGCATGGAGGGTGGTCAGCAATACTTGGACTGGTACCAGCTACAATCGCGACGCAGGCCACCAAAAGGGTGAATGGGCGATAAGGCCTCATTAAAATGTGGGATCGTTTGATTTTACGCTACTGTACTTGGTTCTGAAAAGAGCGGCATTGATGATAATGCTAGAGGATGACGGTTTCTGAGAACATATGCCAGGTTACCTAGGTGAAGAAAGTAAGCACTCAGGCATCTGTCTAGATCTGATAATAAAAGATTTGTTTTTTCTACCGCTAGACTGGAGTTGTGCCGTATGATGAGGCAATCATCTATCGTGGCCGTGAGACATCTCTCCTTATGTCCTTCTCGTTCTTATCGACATGACGGGGATTTTCGTCGATTGCAGCGGCTTAGCTGTACGCAAACAGAAAACAGTGACGAAAAGGACTCAGGCAGAGCCTAGAGGTAGCGCAGCTCCGCGATTGCCGTTGATCATCGCTGGCTGTCACAAAATCTCGCCATACCTGCAAGCGGTTTGGGCTTTTGAATCCCCAGAACTCTCCCTTCACAACTCGCAACCATCTTCCATTGGCGGCGTCAGCCAGTGCTATGATCGTTTATGGTTTATCAATATCTCAACATCTCTGGCTAGTTCTCAAATGTGAACATTTTTCCAATAGTCTGAGATACCACTAGAAAACGGACTGTTATCGACAGGTACAATTTCTCCTGGCCATTTTCACCACGTCGAACCACACGTAAGCTCTTGTTGTCAGTTGAGCGCACCGCCCACTCTGGTAAAACAAACGAAACAGCTACCTCCTAACCGCCACAGAGGTCAAACCTCATCTTGTCTCTCTAAGGGAGGCCTTTTCTGCCACATTCGAGATAAGGAACGTATCTGGTAATTTCGGACTCTTTCGACAGTCGGCGAGTCAACACTTCTCATCCCGAGACGCCTCTGCTGATCCACTTCCTTCTTCGAGTTCTCGTCAGTTCGAGTTGTGATGTTCACCATGTCGCTGATGGCCTGATGATCGGCCTTGGAGCGCGAGTCATCCACTGTCTTCCGTCGGAACCTCTTCTGAACCTCGTCCTTCATCATTGCGATATCCATTTCTAGTTTCGACGCCAGCAAATCGCTTTTCAACAAGACGAACCTCTCCAGCAAGTAAAGCCACATCCAGTAAATTCCAGTGTGAACGAGGAGAAATGTCTCAATCAGCTTGTAGGCCGCCCAAAGTACTGTTCGAGAAAATCTCCAAAAAGCGAAGATCACGGAGATCAAGATGACAGCGGCAGAAATAGTGACTTCAACTCGTTAGTGATGGGCATTGAGAACCTTTCGCCGGGCTAAATACACATATACTTGGCCTGCTCCCGGAATGTCATTTGGTTTTCGCCAATATCCGAGTTGTTCATCCCGAAGACGCTCGACACATAGGAAAGCGGAAGCTGCTGGACGTCAGTTGTATGCGGTGCTATCCGAGAAATATACATACGAAAATGATGGTGACAATTGTAAAAGTCAAGACAGTACTTCCTTGTCGGGCGCTTTCTTCAGACTGCCTGACAGACTGCCAAGCCTGGAGTACCCCCCCTTGTTGAATCTTGTGGTCTATCAGATCTTGAATCTGCATTTGAACTGTAAGCAGAGCGTCCATATCCAAGATTAATTGGCCACTGACCTCTTGTGCTGTGTTCTTAGCATTCCTACAGAGTCCCTCAAGCTCCGCATTTCGATCCCCCATGCCAGAGATCAACTTGCCTACCTGCTTCCTGAAATGAGATGACTCGTCGTTTTCTCGACTGATGATTGCAACTCTTTGTTTCGAGTGATCTCTGGGACGAACTTCATCATCAACGGGTTGTCTGTCCTCGAATTCCTCAGTTCGACTCGCCCCAAACCATTGCTCGCGTGTCGTTTCGTACGTCTCTTCCACGAGCTTGTTGAATCTCTTGACCATGTCAATCTGCTGGTTGCCGATATCAATCATAATGTTCAGTTCGTCAATGATGTCCTTGATTTCTCTTTGCAGCTTGCCTTCCGGATTGATGTTGAACAGCGGAAACCGAAGAACATTCGTTTGATGTGCCGTTTTCTCGCCAGTGTTGTTGTGTACATTTGCAGCTCTTTCTGTCCAGTACCAAAGATGTCGGAATGCAGTTTTCTGCCTGATCACCTGGGCCTTCTTATCAGCGGAATTCTATTTCCACGTTCACGATTACACACCAGCTTTCCGATTGATTCTGCAAAGATGTCAGCAACTGCTGGTCTGCGACCCTGAAACCTCAATCAGTTAAACAAGACATCACTGGAGCGTGGTATTATCTCACAGGCGGTTTCGTATGATCAAGCAATGTACGAGTGCATTCCTCCAGAATGATCAGCGCGACATCGAATACAGATCGAATCTGATTCTTCTCGGTATCTTTGATGCGAGTGCGAATCGAAAAATGAACATTAGAAGCGTCTTGATGGTCCGTACCATATTGATCGGGGAAGCTTGTGATGATGGTTCGCTTGTCGAGAATCCACAACCATAGCTGATCGACCATGACCAATCTCGGTGTTTTTCGAATTTCATTCCGGCAGTGCTGGCAGGCGTCATAGTCGGTCAGGCCATTGTCGTTTAAGCTGTCTTGAGCGTCTTCTTCGTTCCAATGTTGGTCCCATCGAAATCGTTCCGTTGCAAGATTGTCTCCAGTATTGCTATTCCCTTCATGTTTGGGGTCACATGGACTAGGACCAGTATGGTGTCTTCGCTTGTTCCAAATACGTTTGTACCACGAGGACCTTGACTCGACCGGTTGTTCTTTGAGGTATCTGTGCATATTTTCCTCCTTCATCGCTGTAGCTCGGTAAACGACCTGGTCACGGTCTTGAGCCTTGGTTGGTTTTAAGGTCCAGGAGTGAAACTGGTCGAGAGTGCGTCGGGGGTGCAACGGGAGGTCTGCGTGCAGAAACTGCTCCACGAGATTCCGGTCTCGATAGGTCGACATGGCCTCGTATAGTCTCGCCGCATCTAGAAGATATTGACCCAGGGGATTCTGCGATATCAGTCTTCCATGGTCGTTGAACTCCAGCCTGGCAACGCGCCAGCGAGTAGGATTGTCTCCGTCTGAGTCGTTCTGAACCACCGCCCGAGGGCCAAAATGCCCAGCGACCTGAGCCAGATTGTGCTGAATCGTGGCCTCGTCCCCTTTGGGATCGTGCCTCTGGCGTGCTGCTACCAGTCTCCTGATGCGGTTCATTTCCGAGCTTTCTCGCTGTCCTAGTCCTGCCGGACCCGCCATCGCGTCGTCATGGCTGTTAATCGAATAGCGTTCTAGAATGTTATGGTTTCTTTGTCTCACACGTCGCATCTTCGCATACATTTGATACTTAGCACGCTGCTCTTCGATGTACGTGGCCATGGTCTCCTGTTTGCGGCCATCTTCCCAGTGCAGGTAGGGCATCTTAGGCGTCAGTTTCGCGCATCAAATTGTTGCAGAAAAACATACGGAAAGCACAAAGTTCTTGGGGTTATCATCTGTACGCCAGGGGCCTGAAGAGAATGTCAGTAGGTAGGTAGTGATAATTAATAGTTCATACTCACTGGATGATATTTTTTCGCAGAATGACCTCAGATGGCGAGCGTGAGGAGGACACCGTCTGCCTCCACGCTGCTGACCTCTCCAAAGTTCAGGGCGGAGAATCCTGCTTGTGTGGCTTTGACCTCTAGGGCCCGGGTCTAAGCTATCATCTTCCTCTTCGAAGTATCTCGCGATGGCTTCCTGGTTCGATGGTCAGTATGCACGTCGTCACTAATATGAGCTCGTCTTATCACCTCTACCCACTGTGGAAGGCTTATTAGCCGAAATTCATCGATGAGGCCCGCGTTCTGGACTTGGTACTCACTCTCATGTTGTTGTGGGGAATGTGGATATACTGCACTCGGTCTTCAGTGCGTTTCCGGGAGAGAAATGCACGCCTACCCCCCTTGTATGGATCCTTGCTGAAAAGGCGAAGCAAAGACAATCGCTGGTCTGGGAATTCTCCTTTGAAATCTGACACGTCCTCGCTGAATGGGCTCAAGAATTTCTCCTTTGCGGCGTATGCTTCGACAAGCTGTGTGTTCTTATGGGTTGCAGGAAGCCCATGGATTTGACCAAGGGGGTTGTTGGGTCGAGTGGTTTCGCCAGGCTCCGGCTTGCCCTCAGTCTTGTCTTTGACAATGTCCCACTGAATTATGTAACCGTTGATGTCCTTCTTGAGTTCATATTCTGGACAGCCTTGGTAGTTTTCGAAGAATCTTTTGTCCCTATACTCTTCGATGAATTCCCTGACGGCCACACGGCCAGCATCCATGAAGACTTCATCCGGTTGTGTCAGATCTCCTTCATTGCTCGAGGCATCGCTTCCGGAAAGCCCCTGACGTCTTTCTGCTCTCCAACGCTGGACATTCTCGAGTCCACGTTTGTAAACTTCAGAGTTCTTCCATTGGTGGTGGCTGTATTCTACGCAACGCACCATGTTGCACTTTCGAGTAGCTTCTTCCAAATGGACGTCTTCATCTCTGGATTGCGTTTTCAGATGAGTGCATTCGACTTTTCTGAGAGCCTTTCGAAGCGTGTCGGTCCGCTTGTAAGTCTCCTCGATCTTGTTGGCAAGTTGGAAAATCTTATTGATGACAAGCCCCTCAGGGTTCTCCCGCGCACTGGCGCCTCTCTGTTCCAGCTTTACCTTTTCCATCTTGACGAAGTAGTCCCAGAAGCTCTTGTCTTCCTCAGTCGATCTGCTGATAAATGAAGGCCGCCTGGCGAACTCAATGCAACCAAAGTAGTGTGCCAAGAAGTCGTGGACTTCATGTGGGCCATGGGCACTTGCGGACAAGCATGTTGTAGGGCTTTCGTAGTCGTCCATGCTCATGGAAGGCTCAGCAAAGAAATGCAGGATATGGTTGATGACTCGGGTAAACAATCAGCTCACCATACGGCCGAGGGCGGGGGAATAGGCGTCGTTTTGAGAATGACCATGCTTGGGGGCCAGAACGAGGCTCGGCGGCACCTCGTAGAGTTCATCATTCGTGGACATCCATATTGGAAAATGGGTGGTCAGACGGAAGGCAGGGAGGCAAAACTACTGCTGCATATGCCAATGATCGCCTCTGATACCGAACTTCAGCCCCTGAGGCGCTGCCTCGCTTCCGTATCTTGCGGCCTTTGGGGGCGGGGTTCGCTCAGCGCTGCAGGCTGTCGGCTTCGGTCGACGAGGAGAAAACATCGCAGCATGATGTCATTAGCAATATTTCGCGGGAGGAAACGAAAGTCGATGGTCACATGGGTATTTCAAATTTGAAGGCGCAACAGTCTACCGGTCAAGCTGAATACGAGGTAATGAGGTGCATCAAGTGGCAAAACGTGGGCTCAACTTCTGCAAGCTGCAGGTCTTCAACATCCGAATTCTGGATCGGGGCGACTTCGCGCCAGTCATGGCCTGGGATGGAAATGACTCCGTTATCTATGGTACTACAATCGGAAGGTAGTAAGCGCAGTACGGCTGCTTTTACATTGCCCTGCTCGGGTAAGATTGGGGCTGCTCGTCGTCCAGCCTGATCTTGCTCGTTGGTTGCGACGCACACCAAGACAGTGATTCGTTGTTTCCCTCTTTGCCTCATTTCCTGAAAGGGCTAGAAGTCAGAGTTGGGGGGATATTCATGATTTGAATTGTAGAGAAACCTGTCTCCAATACTAAGAGACAAGTCTGGCCATCGTTCTGTTCTGATGTATGGGCAAAAAGCCAGCTGTCAATCTACGATAAATAGTTGGTGAAACCGGAGAATATCAACAATCAGAATTGGTTACAACGGCCGGTTGGCCCAATGGCAAGGCGTCTGACTACGAATCAGGAGATTCTGGGTTCGACCCCCAGGCTGGTCAATTCTTTTGAAGTTTTGCTGGATTTCTTTTGGTGGGCGCTTCCCGAGTTGCGGGTCCGAGCTAGAATTGGATCCTACGCTTCAGGGCTACCTGCTAACCGCGCCGACCCGGTCTTGGCTGTCTGTTCGCTTATCTCCACTGTCGGGGCGTTTGCTGAGGAGCGGGCCGAGACGGACGCCGGTAGCCTAAGGTAGAACTAGACTTCGGAGCCATACTACGTACAGCATCCGGACCGTGGTAGCTCCATAGTTTGTCTGTCATCTCAAGGCAGTGATCATGTAAGAAATCCTCCGCAAGTTATCAACACTGCAGATGAGGGTTACATATTCCACGTGCTTGCTATGGATTGACATTGCCCCCTTCGTAGACTACGAAGCACATGATGTTAGCACTTCCTATTGCAACTCCCTCATAGAGTCGAAACCTTCAATTTTGAACTGCACCCTGTGGTGACAGGCAACGCAAAAGCTTGCAGGATGTTATCGCCTGAATGCCTTTCAGAGTCAGTCCATCCAAAAGGTTCTGACCTCGGACCCCGCTCCAACCGGCCGGGGTTCAAAGACGACATGCCTTCGAATACTACGTCAGAAACTCTAATAGATGCCAAGCAGCAGTTGTCAACGTGCCAAAGCAGAGGCAGCTCTAAGGATGAACGAACAACTCACGCGACGAATCATAAAGCCGAGCTCCGTTACTTTTGACTCCCACTATGCACTCGCTCCCTCCCCTTCCGAACTCGAAAGTCGTCCCATGTCGAGAAGGTATAAAGTGCCATTGGCCCCGCGTCATAGAAACTATGTGATCAGCCTTCAGCCTCGGATTCTCTGTTCGAAGCCTCCGCGTCAACGTCTAGAACCCAATCAACACATACCTAACATCCCACAATGCCTCTGCGAGTCCTTCTGACCGGTGCCAACGGCTTCATCGCCCAGCACATCCTCGCGCAGTTCCTCGAAGCAGGCCACTCCGTCCGCGCTGTCGTCCGCAGCGAGCCCGCCCTCGACAAGCTCCGCAAGTCCTTCGCCTCGCACCCTGCCTCGCGGCTCGACTTCGCCCTCGTGCCCGACATGACGACGCCCGGCGCCTTCGACACCGCCCTCGTGTCAGACCCGCCCTTCGACGCCGTGCTGCACACCGCCTCGCCCTTCAACTTCCGCGCGGGCAACTCCAACCTCGACTTCATCGAGCCCGCCGTCAGCGGTACCACCGAGATCCTGCACGGCATCCTGCGCAAGGCCGCCTCGTCCGTGAAGCGCGTCGTCGTCACGAGCTCCATGGCCGCCGTCATCGACGCCGGCGGCGCCCCGCCCATCTCATCCCCGCCGAAGATCTACACGGAAAAGGACTGGTTCACCATCTCGCGCCACGAGGCTGAGACGACGCAGAACCCCGTGCTGCCGTACGTCGCGAGCAAGACGTTTGCGGAGAAGGCGGCGTGGGAGTTTCTCGACGAGAAGCAGCCCGGTTTCGAACTGGTGACCATCAACCCGCCCATGGTCTACGGTCCCGTGTACGACGCGTCGGTGTTCAAGTCGCCGCAGGAACTGGGACAGAGCAACTTTAACCTGTATAACGCCTTCTTCAACTCGGAGCTGACGGCCGAGTCCCCGGTACCGCCTGAGCAGTTGCACTTGTACGTTGACGTGAGAGACGTTGCGCGGGCGCATTTGCTAGCTGCTACGAAGCCTTCCGCTGGAGGCAACCGCTTTGTGGTCAGTCCTGGTGGGGTCTCGAACCAAAAGATTGCGAACCTGTTTAGAGAGGCGGTGCCGCAGCTCGCGGGCCGGATACCGAAGGGAGACCCGTCCAAGACGGAGCTCGCGCCGGGTCTTTTCGGTGTCGACTCATCGTTGGCTGCGAGTGTGCTGGGGCTGGAGTTCACCAAGGCGGAGAAAACATTTGATGATGTGGCGAGACAATTCGTGGAGATAGAGCAGCGTGGCAAGGCGTAAAAGTGACGAGGGTCTGTTATATGAGAGTACACTCGATGGGTAATCAAACTCAACGAGCTAATTTCCACTCTGCATTTACCCCTTCGCAAAGTGCAAACTCTTAGTGTAACAATACGACAGCAGGCCCTGCTTGCCCATTTCACCGCCGTGGCCGCTGTCTTTATGGCCGGAAAGAAACGCGCCTACATTCGGCATCTCGTAGGTGTTGATCCAAACGCTGCCTGCTTCCAATTGCCGGGCGAGCTTTTCTGCACGTGTGGCGTCTCTGCAATAGACGGAGGCTCCCAGGCCTGCATTGCTGAGGTTCGCGCGCTGGAGGACGTCGCCTTCTTCTGACCAGGAGAGGATGGGTATAATCGGGCCTCAAGTCCAGTCAGCGATGATACAGTTTGCCCGTTGAATAGCTATGCTGCCGAGTGACCAAGTTGTGGGGCGTTACTTACCAAACTGTTCTTCCTGCACGAGAACTGAATCTTCCCGTGGCTTTAAGACGATGGTAGGCGGAACCCAAAAGCCCTTCAAATCTGATGGACGGTTTGCTGAAACAACATTGAGCCCGGTCTTCATGCAGTCATCTACGATTTGCTGGACCACGCCGTACTGCATTCTGTTCGATACAGGTCCGAAGAGACTGGGTGCTGCGGCGCTTATGTTGATGGCGAAGGTCTTGTGAACATCGGCCGTGAAGGCCTCGAGGAATTCGTCGAATACCGATTCGTGAACGTAAACTCTCTTCGTGGCCACGCACATTTGCCCAGCGTTGAAGAAACTCCCCGCGGCGACGAGACCGGCCACCTTGGCTACATCGATATCTTCCGTCACAATAGCAGCGTCGTTACCGGCCAGTTCGAGAGTGACACGCTTCAATGTATGGGAGCAGTTGGACATGACGCTCTTCCCCGTAGCGATGGTGCCTGTAAAGCTGATTTTGGCGATGCCCGGGTGCAGGGTCATGGCAACACCAAGATCGACGTCTCCGTTGAGAACCTGAATAACACCAGGTGGGAAGACGTCGATGCAGAGTTCGACGGATTTCATGACGGAGTAGGGGGTGAAGGGAGATGGCTTGACGATGACACAGTTGCCGGTAATCAGAGACGATACGACTTTGATATTGCTGAGAATCAAAGGAAAGTTCCAGGGGCAGATTGCGCCGACTATACCGAGTGGAGGATGAGTAGTCACGACCTTGACCTTTTCGTCCTCAAAGGTTACCTTGTCCTCGAGATGGACTTTTGCTGGGAAGGGTGAGTTGACAGGCTGCATGCAGGTGAAGTATATTGCGTACAGTAGTACAGGGTCTGCTCGCACGTGTTTCCAAATTCTATTTCGGCCATCAACCTCTACTTGTTATTCAGCTTCACTTTCCTCCCCAAACAGGAATGGAGCTTACCGACTTGCCCGTCTCCTTCATGACGATCTCCATCAGATCGGCCTTGTTAGTGGTGAAAATATCGACGATCTTGCGAAGGTAGTCAGAACGTTCCTCGATGGAAGTTTTAGCCCACGTCTGGAGCGCTTTCTGAGCTGCCGTTACGGCATCCTCGAGATCGTGAACCGTAGCAATAGGAGCGTCCCATAGCGGCTCTTCTGTGCGAGGATCGGTGCATCGGTGGTTGCTGCCGCTACCACGCCGCTGGCCATCGATGACGTTGTAGAACTTCATGCTGGCACGGCTGCAGGTCTGGCTCTGCTCGAACAATGAGACAGCGGATTGCGAATACAAACTAAACAAAGTCGTAAAACAAGCTGGACACTCTGGATATATTCAAGGACCGGGAACCATTCCGCCGCCGTTCCGGACATGTCCAAAGCCGGACACGCCATCATTGTGAGGAATTCAACAAAGACGCAAGCAAATCTCACGTTGCCACAGTGGTTCTGCGGAGAATGAGGGGGTCTGTCCAGTCGGCGATGGATTTAGCTTGGGAGGATCCCGAAGTAGCATCGGCAAGACAGACTGTCTAGATAAGGTTTGGCGGCAGTTGAGTCTAGCAGAAAAGCAAGGCGAGAAGCCGCATCTGGAAAGCGTGGGCTGTTCTTAGGCGGCGAGCTTGGGACATGAAAAAGCCTCTGTCGAGATGATGGTTTGTGGCAAGGTGCCTACTGAGACCGAGATGAGACGAGATGGCTGCGGTTGACGAAGCACTCGCGTTCGGGAAGCGCTGACCGAAGGTGAGTCTCGGTGAAGGCCTTCAGCATCAGCAGCCGCGAAGCAAGGCACTCTCCAGCCAAGATGGAGCATATTGACCTGGATGAGACCGTAGTTGTATCTTCGAGAACCGTCATTCTTGGAAAAAAGAAACTGGTCCAGAGGTAAGAGAAGAACTCGTGAAGAATGGCTGGCACACACCGGATGCTGAGAGGAAGATGCAGTGGAAGATTCCGAAGAGACGGAAGCGGAGCCGGCCGATGGAGGGGCCGTCACAAAACGGCGCATGGCGCTGCAGGGGAGAGAGGCAAGGGCATAAGGTGTACCTGGCCAGTCTCCTCCAGCGGCGGCTCTCCACGAAATCCGACGGTGCGACAGTGAGCCAGGGGGCCTCGCTGCGCTGCAAGGCGCTGGAGGAGGGGCTGATGAGCAGGGTTGACTCCAGCGGGAGATGGAGAGGGAGGGGCCAGTGACCGATGAAGAGCCATGGGTGGTAGCGATAATGCACCCCACCAAAATCGCATCGCGTACTATGTAAGGGGCCCCGCTGATAAGCGTAAACATGGCCAATTTGATTGATTCGCAGCTGGCAATGTAGCATACAGCGAGTGTTTGCTTGTCTGACGGAATTCGGTCCCGGAAGACAGTGCATATCACAAGCCGCATGTGGTTTTCGGCGAATAGGGACATTTGTTATGCTGACTCAAAGCTCTGGATGGTCCACCTGATTAGCAAAAGACGGACACCTGCAGTTGGGAAACGACGGAGAGCTCCATGCGAGTTGCCACACACAGTATTAGGAGGTACTTTGTAGTTTTGGTGTAGTGAAGCTACCCCTACAGGTCCATGGTCATGTCACTACTGGCAGCTGGAAATCTAGCTGGTCCCTGTCTCACAGTCATGGTTTGGACTAGTTAGGGTGCAAGGTGCCTAGCGTGCCCAGTCGTGTCTTTTCGCCAACGTCCATCGTCTTAAAGCTGCGGGGTTGTCTCGACATTGCATCGCAGAGCTGTTCATTTGTTTCTCCCAGTTCTTCCTTTTCTTTTTCGGATCGAAGGAGGTCATAGCGGTGTTTGTCCCTCTCGTTTGTTTTATCTGCTGCATCGAACCGGATAACCGACATCCGAGCCATGGCACCCATCGCCATCTCCCCGGAGCAGGACGTCGGGCCCTTGAACTCGCTTACTACCGACTTTGATGACACTATTCGCTTCTACCTGAACGGCACAAGAGTTGTTCTCGACGAAATCGATCCAGAAGTCACACTGCTAGAGTATCTACGAGGCATCGGTTTGACGGGCACCAAGCTGTATGACATCCGCCCAGAATTACGCTGCGTTGTGTGCTGACATACTCAGTGGGTGTGGCGAAGGCGGTTGTGGCGCCTGTACCGTTGTCATCTCCCAGTTCAATCCGACTACGAAGCAAATCTACCACGCGAGCGTCAATGCCTGCTTGGCGCCCCTGGCCAGTCTCGACGGCAAGCATGTCATCACCATCGAGGGTATCGGAAACACGAAAGCGCCTCACCCCGCCCAGGAGCGCGTGGCCAAGACAAACGGTAGCCAGTGCGGTTTCTGCACGCCAGGCATCGTCATGAGCTTGTACGCGTTGCTTCGAAACAACGGGGCACCCACCGAAGAAGATATAGAAGAGGCATTCGACGGTAATCTATGCAGGTGTACAGGATACAAGCCGATCCTCGAGGCCGCCCAGACCTTCAGCGTTGAGAGAGGATGTGGCAAGGCCAAGTCCAATGGCGGCTCGGGATGTTGCATGGAGAATGGCGACGGCGAGAATAAGGGCGGCTGCTGCATGGACAAGGCCTCAGTCGATGACCAGCCTATCAAGAGGTTCACACCACCGGGCTTCATCGAGTACAACCCCGATACCGAGCTGATCTTTCCTCCGGCGCTGAAGAAGCATGAAATGCGCCCGCTGGCCTTCGGAAATAAGAGGAAGAGATGGTACAGGCCCGTGACCCTGGGACAGCTGCTTGACATCAAGAGCGTCTATCCGACCGCCAAGATCATCGGTGGCAGCACCGAGACGCAAATTGAGATCAAGTTCAAGGCGCAGCAGTACCCTGTATCCGTCTTTGTTGGAGACATCCCAGAACTACGTCAATACGAGTTCAAGGACGACCACCTAGAGATTGGCGGAAATGTAATCCTCACTGACCTGGAGCACATCAGTAAGGAGGCGAGCCAGCACTATGGCGATACCAGAGCTCAAGTGTTTGAGGCCATTTACAAGCAGTTGAAGTATTTCGCGGGTAGACAGATCCGCAACGTCGGAACCCCAGCAGGCAACCTGGTGACGGCATCGCCCATCTCTGATCTGAACCCGGTTCTTTGGGCAGCAAACGCCGTGCTAGTAGCCAAGTCCTCAAGCAAGGAGACAGAAATCCCCATGTCGGAGTTCTTTACTGGGTACCGAAGAACAGCACTTCCTCAAGACGCCATCATCGCTTTCATCAGGATACCCGTCACGTCGGCCAAGGGAGAGTTTTTCAGAGCCTACAAGCAGGCAAAGAGAAAGGACGACGACATCGCCATTGTGACTGGAGCTCTAAGGATCAGCGTCGATGATGACGGTGTGGTCACAGATAGCAGCTTGATATACGGCGGCATGGCTGCGATGACTGTGGCTGCGAACAAGACTACTGAGTACCTGATGGGCAAGCCGATTGCTGAATTGGAGACCCTCGAAGGGGCTATGAACGCCCTCGGTGAAGACTTCGACCTGCAATTCAGTGTGCCAGGGGGTATGGCCTCGTATCGCAAGGCACTCGCCTTCAGCTTTTTCTACCGCTTTTACCACGACGTTCTCGCAAGCCTCGACGCTCAAAGCCATCACGTGGACAAGGAAGCCATCGCCGAAATCGAGCGCGCCATTTCCGGAGGACACGAGGATGGGGACGCTGCTGCCGCTTACGAACAGGAGACTGTAGGCAAGTCGAAGAACCATGTCGCGGCACTGAAACAGGTTACCGGCGAAGCCCAGTACATCGACGACATCCCAGCTCTGAAAAATGAGCTGCATGGTTGCTTCGTTCTTTCGACCAAGGCACACGCAAAGATCAAGTCTATCGACTATTCCCCCGCACTGGACATGCCTGGTGTGGTAAACTACGTCGACATCGGCGACGTCGAATCCCCCGAACAAAACCGCTGGGGCGCACCGCATTTTGACGAAGCCTTCTTTGCCGAAGGCGAAGTGTTCACCGCCGGACAGCCCATAGCCATGGTGCTTGCTACCTCAGCGTCGAGGGCCGCAGAAGCTGCTCGTGCTGTCAAGGTGGAATACGAGGAACTGCCGTCAATTCTCTCCATCGAAGACGCCATCGAGCATGACAGTTTCCACAACTACTACCGAGAGCTCAAGAATGGTGACACTGAGTCTGCCTTCAAGAACTGCGACCACGTGTTCACTGGCACCGCCCGAATGGGTGGCCAAGAGCACTTCTACCTCGAGACCCAGGCTTCTCTCGTCGTTCCCAAGCCAGAAGATGGGGAAATGGAGGTATTCGCCAGCACACAGAACGCCAACGAAACGTAGGTTCACGTTCACCAACTTCTACACACGTAAACTGACCGTTCATAGGCAAGTATTTGTAGCTCGCATGTGCGGTGTGAAGGCAAACAAGGTCGTTGTCCGCGTCAAGCGGTTGGGGGGTGGCTTTGGCGGAAAGGAAACCAGATCGATCCAGCTCAGTGCGCCACTAGCCCTCGCGGCAAAGAAGACAAAGCGACCATGCCGATATATGTTGACTCGAGAGGAAGATATGGTAACGTCGGGCCAGCGACATCCGTTCCTGGGCAGGTGGAAGGTTGGTGTCAACAAGGATGGCAAGATCCAAGCTTTGGAGCTCGACGTCTTCAACAATGCCGGCTGGTCTTTCGATCTCAGCGCGGCCGTCTGCGAAAGAGCCATGTCGCATTCGGACGGATGCTACAAGATCCCCAACGTAACCATCCGCGGACGCCTCTGCAAGACCAATACCATGTCGAATACCGCTTTCCGAGGATTCGGAGGACCTCAGGGCATGTTCATTGCCGAGTCTTACATGGAGGAGGTCGCAGACCGTCTGGGAATGCCAGTGGAGAAGTTCCGCGCGATCAACTTCTACAAGCCGCTGGAGACGACGCACTTCAATCAGCCGATGACGGACTGGCACGTTCCGTTGATGTACGACCAAGTACAAAAGGAGTCGAAATATGAAGTACGGAGGGAGCTCATTACCAAGTTCAACGAGGAGAACAAGTGGCGCAAGCGTGGGCTGGCGCTCATCCCAACAAAATTTGGTATTTCCTTCACGGCGCTGTTCCTGAACCAAGCAGGCGCGCTCGTACACATATACCATGACGGCTCGGTGCTCGTCGCACACGGAGGCACAGAGATGGGCCAGGGACTGCATACCAAGATGACGCAGATCGCTGCTCAAGCGCTCGAGGTGCCGCTCGACAACGTCTTCATCTCGGAGACGGCAACCAACACCGTGGCCAACGCCTCGTCCACGGCAGCATCGGCGTCATCGGATCTCAACGGTTACGCCATCTACAATGCATGTGCGCAGCTCAACGAGCGTCTCGCACCATACCGCGAGAAGCTCGGCCCAGGCGCTACAATGAAAGACCTCGCACATGCCGCCTACTTTGATCGCGTGAACTTGTCGGCACAAGGATTCTACAAGACGCCCGAGATCGGTTACAGCTGGGAGAAGAACGAGGGCAAAATGTTCTTCTACTTCACACAGGGTGTCACGGCAGCCGAGGTCGAGATCGACACCCTCACGGGCACTTTCACATGTCTCCGCGCAGACATCAAGATGGACGTGGGCCAGTCAATCAACCCCGCCATCGACTACGGGCAGATCCAGGGCGCCTTCGTGCAGGGACTCGGTCTCTTCACGATGGAAGAGTCGCTGTGGCTACGTAACGGACCTATGGCGGGTAACCTCTTCACTCGTGGACCTGGCGCGTACAAGATCCCCGGATTCCGCGACATTCCACAGGAGTTCAATGTGACGTTGCTCAAGGACGTGGAGTGGAAGGACCTTCGGACGATCCAGCGTTCGCGTGGGGTAGGAGAACCGCCCCTGTTCATGGGCAGCGCCGTATTTTTTGCAATTCGCGATGCGCTGAAGGCGGCCAGGAAGCAATACGGGGTGCAGGCGACTGTCGGGGAAGATCGGGTGGGTGACGGCTTACTCAGGCTGGAGAGCCCGGCAACACCCGAGAGAATTCGGCTAAGCTGCGAGGATCCTATCATGAGGATGGCGAGGGTGCTCCCGAAGGAGGGGGAGAAGAGCTTTTTTGTAGCCATTTAGAGGGGCGCCAAGGGCTGGGATTTCTTGGAGGAGGGGCAATGGAGTTGTGGTGACGAGAGAGACGGCATTTGACCGCAGCGGCCAAGGAGGCTTTGATAACACTTACGATATACGAAGACTACGGCGCACAATTGGTTTGCATTCCATGAAAGTAGCGACTCGCGAAGATCGGGTTGATTGCCAGTACGCTCGTTGCTCAATTCCACAGTCAGGCAGCACACCGATTGCTAGATGGGGAAAAGCATCACACGACGCCGCAGCAGGGCTGAATCCTGTTGCTTCTGAACCACCAAGTCCTTGCTGGTACATGTTACTGCAAGTCGAGATGGGATGATGAGGGGTCGGTCGGGGCGAGACAAATTGGAGAAAGCAGTTGAGTGTACTGAGTGCTCTGTATCCGTATGTACTGAGAGTTAGCGCTGAAGAGTCGTATTCTTCCAAACAGCCAGCTGCTGAGGGCGAAGAAGGCAGGACTTGGGCCGAATGGTAGGCTATGGTTTCATGCTGACATTACCTATGTTGCATGATGTGCGAACCAACAGGGGGGCCGGTGCCCAGTGATTTGGATGGCCACTACGGAACACATTGTCGTGCCTTACTCCGTACTTGCAGTAAGGTAGGTAATCAATCACAGCCCTCTCTTGCTGCGTTGCATGGGGAACTTCGGACGAGTTGCTTTTGCGGTGGTCCGTCGGTGCGCATCTCTCGCTTTTTGTTCTGCCCTAGGCTTTTGGTTCTGCATGCGACGGTGGTAACGAGTTTCCCAAGATTAGAAGCTTTCCCAGCTTGCAGGTACAGAGAAGCCTAGTTAGGGCGGAGGGAAAGCGGCAGAGTGGGTGCGAGATTGACAGCGTCTGTGCTGGAGGTTAGGTGACTTGGTGATGTCAGGGGTGGGTGAAGATGGGTCAAAGTGAATGTACCCTAATTACCTACCTACCTAAGGTAGCCTCCAAGATCGTACCTACGCAGTACTTCTAAGCTAATAGGTGGGGAGAAAAGGCGGACGAGCTGAAAAGGCAGCTGCTTCTTTAGGTAGTCTCAACATGATAGTGCAGCTCGCCGAGGTTCTTCAAGCAGGCAACTGCAGGAAACTCGACTCATCAACAGAAATCGAGAGTGACATGCAAGGTGAGATGAGCCCCTCGGTCAAGCAGGCGAAACCCCCGCAGAACGCTGCGAATGAAAGTGGCCATTGGTAGCAGCAACCGGTGCCTGAGCCTGTGTCTCTTTACCTGCCTTCCCTGTTGACCTGCTGACCGGCTCCGACCTTGGAGTGGGTGGCCGATCGTCCGTCTACCTGGGTAGGTAAGGTCGCCAGTGGAGGTCGACTGGGTGGTGTCGGTGTCTATTCAGGCCAGCCCACTTTCCCGTGCAAGTCGCCATTCAGCTTCTGAGTTTTTCCAATCTCTTTTCTTTTCTTCTATTCGGGTTGCCCAAGCTTTGTCTCCAACTGTCTGGGCTGAAGAACGATGGTACAATACAAATAACCAGACCAACAATTGTAGCGGCGCAACACAGATCCTTGCGACCAAGACCAAGACAAGACATTTCCCCAAGGAAAAGCGCCACGCACGGCTGTCGAACCAACCGCTCACGATCCCCTCGCCAATTCTTCCCACCGAGCCGCAGGCCTAATCTCACCGACCTGCCGAACCGACGTGCCTACCCGTCCACCCCTCCGTACCGGTTCGAATCATACACAGGAAGTCTATTTTTGAGGATCATTCTACGCGAATCCCTAGAACCAAAGCCTCATCTTTCCGGCTACCCGCACGCGCAAGCCCCACCAGCGAACGAACGCCTCCTGTCGCCATTTCTACCCGCCATCCTCTCCTCGTCCTGCAAACATCCGTCAAGCCTTGTCAGCAAGAAAGGGTCGCGACTCCTGTGAAAGCCACAGGCCGGCTCCCCCCTCGACAAATGATCTGCGAGCCCTCGTCTTCTGCGTAACCTCAAAGGGTCCAATGGGAGCGGGAGCCCCATTGAACTGATTCCGATCCCACCATCCGTCATGGACAAGAACGGCGGTAAGGACCTCAAGTCCGACGTACCTCATGCCCACGACGACAACAAGGAGAAGCACGACAAGCCAGACAACAATGGCGCCCATGTCCAGCCTTCCAAGAGCCCCAAGAAGCGCCGCAAGGTCAATCACGGTACGTTGCCCCTCGTCTGAGAGTATCCTGCCCCCTCCTCGCGACTACTTCGCCCCGGACGCGTGACAAGCTCCCGCTGACCCTGAGCTCCCTGACAGCTTGCGTATACTGCCGCCGATCTGTAAGTCAGACTTCCTCCTGCCCGACCAACACGACTGGCAATGCCTTCTCTGGACTTCGCGCATGGCGCTGAGACTATTGTCCGCCTGCTATCCTGCTGTGCGATGCTCAGCCGGCCGCCCAACCCTTGCCTCTGCATACATACGCCCAGCTCCCCTGCGCATACCATACGAATCCCACAATGCGAGGAGAAGGACATTTTGGCTGACACGTAGCTTCTTTGCCCGCTACTCAGCATATGACATGCGATCTCGTATGTAAGATCTCTTTCCTTTCGCTGTGGCCCCTTTATCCGCCACGGCACCTACTCCATACGACCTACCTCCCAAGTCGTTCCTCGGGAACCCTTGCTTCTCAGCGAACCTCCGGCTGACCATGCTGTGCTTCAGGAACGTCCGTGTACGAGATGCATCAAGCGCAATATTGGCCACCTCTGCCATGACGAACCTCGCGACGCCGATTCCAAGAAGGCAAAGAGCTCTCACGCCACCTCCGTCGTTGACGATTCCGAGACCACTCAGTCTGATATGGCCAGGGGCTCCATCGACCAGTCCGCAGCCGGCTCCATGGGCCCTCCGCCCCCCTTTGAAAGGAAGCACTCTGGGTTTGGCGCTGGAGTTCTGGGTCAAGGCAACCCGCTGCACCTTGTGTCACCGGGGTCGGTGTCTGGCATGCCGGGCAATGGCAGCAACATGAATCAATGTAGGTCTTTCTTCATGGTTACCCCTCCCTCTTCCTGCCAATGTGCTGCTTCGAGAGAGGTAAGGGAGATGGACACATATTCCAAAGGCGCCTGGCTGACGTCCGCGCTCTCCCGATAGTTGCTGGATTCTCCGACGCGTGGTTGACGGCCCAAAACCACTACCACGACATGCAAAACTACCACCCCAACTACATGCTCGCGCCGGAGGTCACGCACGAATTCAATTTGCTCAACGAGTTCTTGCAGACAAGCCTGCTCGATGACGGCGGGGGCATCCTCTCCGACGAATCCCAGAACAGTCCGGCCTTTAGCAGAACAGCGGCTGCCAACGACATGCTGCCAGCATTCGGGAACAACGGAAATGCCAACAATAACAATACCAATAGAGCCGCGGCAGCGAACGCTCTCCAGCAGATGCTTCCTCCGCCAAACGTTGAACATGGCAAGTCGATATCACGGCCCGGAAGCGTCGTTCAGGCGGATAAGGACAAGGCTCGGGAGTATTATCTTCAGGCTGCCGATCCTTCAGGGAACGATACCCCCGAGGAGCGCATGGATCGCGTGCTGAAGGCCAAATACGAGGCTGGATTGCTAAAACCTTTCAACTACGTCAAGGGCTATGCGCGGTTGGGCACCTATCTCGATGGTCATATTGCGGCGTCGTCGAAGCAGAAGATCCTCCGAACCATTGATCGCTTCCGCCCCAAGTTTCGCGAAAAGGCGCAAGCTTTGACAGACATGGAGCTTCTGTACGTCGAAATGTGGTTCGAAAAGCAACTGATGGAATACGACCGCGTGTTTGCGAGTATGGCGGTACCCGCGTGTTGCTGGAGGAGAACTGGTGAGATTTTTAGGGGGAATAATGAGATGGCAGAACTCCTGCATGTGCCAGTGGAGAGTCTGCGAGACGTAAGTGTATCATCATCTATAGAGTGACGAGACCGGCTAACAAGTCATAGGGCAAGATCTCCTTGCACGAGATCCTGACGGAAGAGTCCCTCGTCCGCTATTGGGAGGAGTTTGGCACAATTGCCTTCGATCCGTCCCACGATACGTTACTCACAGCTTGCACGCTCAAGAATCCGGACGACAAGGCAACAGACCCAGTCACCAACTGTTGCTTCTCATTCATGATTCAACGCGATAATCACAAAATGTAGGCGTTGCCTGGCCTGAATGGTGCGATCTGGTAGCTAACTGTGTTCAGCCCAACACTCATCATTGGCAACTTTCTGCCCAACGATCCTGCCCGTCCGTAACCAACCACGACATGGGCTTCTGGAGGGGGGTTTGGGGAATAAAAATGGGCGTCAGGATACCATCTTCACTCGCATCTCGTATCATTGGAGATGCATCCTTTGGCTGACTCGGCACTTCGCTGTCGTCAGTTCTTCGTATATATTTCTCCGCGTCCCCTTATGATGACGGACTCATCGGGGCGGAAGCAACGGGTCCGTAGGTCAGTTGCCTTCCCGGATTGAAGGCCCCACACTCGGAGCCGGTACCTTACATACCTAGTTGCTTGGAAAGAAGGTGTACTTCATCACGCCTTCCTGTGGGCAGACGCATCCGCCAGTCCGAAATTCAAAATTTGTTCTTCCCGTGCCTCCCGTTTCCACTGTGCCAACCACCTCCTACCATACACTACCATCCATTGCTTTACATCAACTCATCGTCGTCTAAACCATCAGCCTCCGCGATTGTTGGGCTCATCAAAACGCCTGCTCGACTCTAATTTGGGGGCCCGAAGGCTGGCCGTCCCTACAAAACGCTGTCAAGATGCCGCCGGTAGCCAAGAACTCTCCCCGAGCACAACTAATCCCAACAACCGCGTCTCTCTTGGGTCGGTTCCTCCAGCCTATGCTTCCCAGACATGTATGCTGACGATTTCAGGATTCGCGCAAAAGTTACTGTCACAACTTCCCTCTGCAATTGATGCCGCTGCAATCGACCCGCTTTTGGTAGAGTTGAAATCCCAGGTCAAGGCTACCCTAAGTTTCACACCACCATCAAAGGAGCGCAACGCCAAAGACGAATTGGACAAGGCGGCGACAGCACTGTGGAATCTCTGTACAAGACTGCGGCGGGAAGACGATACAGGATCTCTTCTGTCGAGAAAGAAGCTTCTCATCGCAAGCCATGCCGTGGCATTCTTGATGATTGATGTCGCAAGGAGCAGGCAGGCGACGGATATGGCGGACGTGGTGCACCTGATGAAGTTGGTGCTCAAAGCTGGACGGCTATGTATCAGTAAGCCTATGGCCGGTACGCTGGCCTCAAATGTGCTCTAACATTGCATCAGGTTCCAACAGCGTCAGCATTGCGAATGACATTTTGCAAAAGGGGGCAAACTACACCAAACTCCTGGAACAGCTGCGCAACTCTATGCTTGGGCCCGATGACCTCGCGGAGTGTGCGCGCCTGCAGTCAGAGTACTACATCCTGAGAGTGGCAGTGGTAGGTATTGAAGTCGTTTGCTCGTCGCTCGTGTCTAACGCTTCGCTTCGTAGTGCTGGAAGAACGGCAAGCTGGACACGGCGAACTATATGTATGAAAAAGCTGCCCCCACAGTACAAACTTTAGATCCGAGATCAGCCGAGAAGATGTCGGAGGTGCTCTACGATATCGGCAGAGCTCTCAACAATAGGAACGACTTCAAACTGGCCGCAGTCTGGCTAGAGAGAGCCTACGACATCATCAATAGCCAAGGTCTCGACGTTCTGTCGAGGGACGCGATCGAACTTCGACTTGCGATCGGTCAAGCTCATATCCAGTCACTCATCGGCATCGACACTCCAGCTTGTATACGAAAGGCGCAAAATCTCATTGGTTATATTGAGTCAGAGATTGGACAGAAGCCCGTGGTATTGTTGCTGCAGTTGGAACTGCTTCAAAAAGCGTCGGCGGAGGTCTTTGATATTGGTACATACGCCGAAATACTACGGCGTATGGTACGCATTTTCGACTTCTCCGAGGCTCATTTCAAGCTTCTGGTATACCACTCGCGACAACTCCACAATAAGAGCCCCACTGAAGCATCAAAAGTTGTCGATGGAATGCTGAGCAGCACAATCGTCACGAGCGGCCGTACAGAGTGGGTCGAAAGGCTGCTGCTTCTAAGAATATGGATGGAGACCAACGAGCGGGATAGCATGCGGTCTGTGGAAGAGTTGGGGGTGGTTTTGAGCAACCTCCAGTTGCAGTTGACGCAACCCTTCGGAGCATCTGCTGCTGTCGGGGCATTGAGCGTGGGTTAGTCGACACTTCGCGCTTTACAAGCTGACCTTGTCTAGCTCATGTGGAAGAAGATCGAGATCAACTACAACCAGGGCCAATTTGATGTTGCGGAGGGATGGTGTCGCCTCGCGTTGGAAAAGATATTCGACAACGGAGGGCCGGCCAACAAATCTAGACTCGGGAGGTATGCCAACTTTGAAACCTGTTGTTGGCAATGCTGACAACCGCAGGAAGCTGATATTATGCGGTTTGAGTCGGAATGACACAGAGAGCGCGCGACAAGCCTTTCACGAAATGTCGGAGGATGCCCGTAGAGAGCCGATGACAAGATATTTGATGTATAAGACGGCTCTCCGTTGTCAAGATCATCAATTGGCCGCCGAATGCTTGGAGAAGGTTGGCGATACAGCGGACCAGGATCCCAACTACCTCTATGCTTGCGTTTTAGAGGCGCAGAAATGCGGAGACCGGATCTGCGCGATGCAAGCTATGAAGCAGCTGGTGACCAGACACGTTTTCAATGAGGCTTCGCCGATTCATCTGCCCGCGCTTCTGAGATGCAACATCCGTCTGGGGATCGTAATTTCGGAGAGCGAAACAAACCCGACGGTCTTGAAAGCTACGGTGGAAGAGATTCTTGGTCTGTTTGAAGGAGGTAGGGCACTCTGAACATTTGAAGACTTCGTTGACAATCCGCAGCCACCAAAGCAATGACGAGAGATCCGAAGGACGAGGATGGAAACAAACTCTTTACCGTCAAAGAGCTCGACTGGTTCTGCCAGAATGCCTACAATCTGGGCCTCAAGAACTCTGACAAATGGGAACTGGGGGAAATCACAAGATTGTTTGAGTGCTGTCTGGAGATATTCAAGTTCTACCCAGAGGATCTGCCCGAGGACACCTCAATTGACTTGGCGCTTCGAGCCATGTGTTGTCATTTTGTTCTGGCAGCGGCGCTGGTCTCCCTGGCTCGTACCGAGGACAACACGGAGGAGCAGCTACAGCTATATCTCAACGCGCGAAAACACGTCGATGCATACGATGGGCTAATGCAAGCATGGATAAAGAGGCTAGAAAGGCTCACGGTCCACGACTTGACGGCAAAACTCTCGACCTTGTTGGTGTTCGACTTTGAAGCGGCCATGGCTCTGAAGGACTATGACGCGCCGGGGAAAATCATCCGTATTGCGAAATCATTGAAAGGTGTGGAGAGTCTAAAAGCGATGGGTGACATCTGTCTCAGAGCGAAATTGCCCGGGCATGGTGAGTGCTCTTCTCCAACCGAGTGTTTTCTGCTGACATCTTGGGAGAACTGTATCATATCCTGGGGGTAATCGTCAATGAGCTGTGGGAGCTGGAGCAAATGAAGCCAGAAAAGCTGGCCAGGTACATTCGGTGTATGTTTCACGCCGTTCGACCACTCGATGTCAGCTTGGGACAGAAGCTCATCAGGCAGGCCATCGATGTGGCTAAGATTGATTCCGAGGTGGGATAAGTGTACAAATTCACATGTGTCGAAACTGACTGGAGTCTTGGTCAGAATGGGAACCAGAATTTTCCTCGGGAAGAGCTGGAATGGCTGGTGGCCGAATCCTTCAATATGGCAGTGGACGTCTACAGGAGCGGACAAGCCGATGACGAGTGCAACAGCTGGGCAGATCTTGCGATGAACCTTGCGCATTACGCCAACGACGACGGTGCATTGGAGAAGATGATACATGATCGCCGCATGAAACTGAATTTCAATGTGCGTTGAGGGGACTTTACAAGCTGGTGGCACACGTACTATTGGAACACATCGCACACATCACGGCAGCGTTTCCAAAGCCATGGAATGCTTAGATAGTCATTTCCGTAACAGTGAATGAGAAGACATATATCCGTTGCTTCGTCCAATCCATGCAATCATTCCTTCGTCAGTCCTGAATATTGCCTAAGCCGTAGCGCCAGCAGGTTCACCCTCGGCGGTCAAGCTCGCCGCCTCTTCGGCGTCACTCGGCTTAACCAGTTCAATGGTTACGTCCGAGCCCTCGGCGTAGACGCGCAGGCCGAGAACGCAGACTGCATTCCAAGGCGGTGTAGTGGGCTCCTCCCCGTCGTCTTCGGGAACGGTCTCGGCGTCGGACTCTTCATCTTCCTCCTCTTCTGCCGGCGCCGGGTCGTCTGGCTTGATTTCCTCGGTAGCGGCGGGCGCGGGCTCTTTCTTTTCTTCCTTGTCCTCCTTTTCAACTTCTTCCTTTGTTTCGTCCTTCTTCTCTCCATCCTTCTTCTCTCCATCCTTCTTCTCTCCATCCTTCTTCTCTCCATCCTTCTTCTCTCCATCCTTCTTGTCATCTTTCTTCGATTCATCGTTCTTCGATTCGTCCTTCTTGGACTCGTCCTTGGGGTCGGGAGCGGGCGCGTCGCCGGGCTTGTTTGCAGTACCCTTTGTTTCGGGCGGAGTCGTCTTGGGACCGCTCTTCTCAGCCTCCTTTGCGCCATCCTTGGTATCATCCTTCTTCGCCTCGGTTTTGGTTTCGCTCTTCTTGTCGTCTTTCTTGCTCTCACCCTCGGCCACCTCGCTGACAATCTTGGCCGTCTCCTCGAGCGCCTTGGCGGCCACGACAAGGGCCTTCTTCTGCTTGCGCTTTCGCTTGGCCTTCTTATCGGCCTTCTTCTTCTTGGCCTCGGCCTTTTTCTTCTCGAAGGCGTCGTCCTCGTTAGGGACGCCGCCCTTTGCGTGCGCAATGTCGTACTGCAACCCGACCTGCCGCAGTTTCTGCGGGTTGCGCTCCGCGTACTCCTTGACGACGTCCTCGACGGCCCGCGCGGCGTCACCGGCGTGGTGGCGCGTCGCCGTGACCTTGGGGAGGACCTCGTAGGTGCCCGGTTCGAGCGAGACTTCGCAGCTGACGGAGCGGTTCTCCCACTTGTGCACGGGGCGCACGCGGCATATCTGCTCGGGTTCGGCGTCGCTGCTGGCGCCCTCTGCGATCTTTTGTAGGACAAAGTGCAGTTCAAAGTAGTACTGGCCCTCGAAGCCCTGGAAGTAGCGGTCGTCGAGTTGGGTGAGGACGATGACGACCATGCCCCCCTTTTTGACGGAGACGACGAACTTGCTCTGGAGGTAGCCTGTGACCCATGAGACGTTGGCCGAGGTCCAGCGCTGGACCACGGTCCACTTCTCATCGAAGAGTCGGGTGCGGTGGATGTACATAAAGGTAGATAGCATGTCCTCGTAAGCCATCCAGAAGACGCCGTCGTCGCCAAAGGTGTGGTTGAGCTTCTTGAGCCAGTACGGCGTCCACTCTTTGCTGCCGTCGGACCAGGGGCCGTTCCACTCGCCGACACCGCTCTCGGAGCGTTCGCCCCAGGGGTTGCGGATCTGGACGAGGCGCACGCGCTTGCCGTCGTCCGAGACCTCCTCGCGGGACTGGAGAATGGAGTAGGCGTGGCCGAGGGCCAGGCCGGACTTTTGCCAGTCCCAGCCGGTGCCCATGGCGGCGAGGGCAAAGACAAACTCGCCGTCCGAGTTGACAAGTTCCTTCCACAACTTATCCTTGCGGAGGACGCGGTTCGTGGCGATGGTGGAGGTGACGCCACCCGTCATGTCTTCAACGGCCTCGCCCGGCCAGCCGCCAGAGATGGACTCATAGTCGCCGTGAACCTTGGCGTAGGCCTTTTCGAGAAGCGGCAGCCATGTTTCGTTCTGGTCTTCGCAGCGGGCGAAGTACAGCGCATCAGAACCGGTCTGGTTGCGCTTGCGGTGGCGGGTGGCCTTCTTGCCGCTGGCGTCGTAGACGTCGCTATAGTAATCGAAGTCGGTATTTGTCAGGTATAGGTTGTCGTCGACGAGAGCGGAGACCCACTCGCCGTCGCGCTGGAAGACGAAGCCATAGACGCCGCAGTTCTCATCGCGAGCAACACATACTTTGGTCATGAGATCACGGCGGTGAGCGATGGTTGCCACGGCGGCGAGCCACCAGCAGTCACCGTTGGCACCCTGCTTGATGTCCGAGGAGGAGTAACTGTCAATGGTGAACTGGGGAGACTCAAAGATCCAGTCGACGCGGTGGATTGAACCCGGGGCGTAATATTCGTTGCCCTGAATGCCGCGACGGCGGGCTTTCAGCGGCGATGGTTTGGGGTTCGTAGAGTCCGACCTGCCGCGGGCGTTGGCGAAGGGGTTCCATCCGCCGCCGGAGTCGTCGCCGAGGAAGCGCGACACAGCAGCTGGATCGATGGGAATGGTGGAATTGGGACCGAGGACTTGGGCGGCAGTTAGAGTGTCGAGACTGTTCTTGACGTCCCATGAGCTGACATTGGGGCCATCGTCGACAACGGCGCCGATGCCATCAAAGTCGCGTACGAGGCCATTGAGGCAGTTACTGTCCGGGTCATGCTCGATGTCGAAGTCTGGGTCGGTGAACTTCTCGTTGGTGCGCTCGCACTCGCGGACGATGCGCTTCACCTTCTCACGACACTCGCGGGCGGCAGAATCGTAAGACTCTTGGGCGTTGCGAGTGGAGGAAGCGCCCTTTGGCTGGAAGGCCGGGAGCAAAGAGGCGTAGAGCGAGCGTGGGAAGATGGAAGTGACCTTCCCAGGGTGCTTGGAGTGGAACTTGTCCCAGAAGTCGGCGAGGGTTTCCTGAGGCGCCTTTTTGCTGCGCTTCGAAGTCCCGGGAAGAGGAGGAGGTGCTGGTGGTGGGTCGCCGTAGGTGGCCATGATGGACTGGAGTTGAACTGGTTATGAGGCAGAACTCGAGGTGATCGCAGACTCCATTGAGCTTCTGTGAAGCCAACCGCGAGGTTATATAGCAGGAAATACTCCGCAATCGAGCGACCAAAGCCGTATTCAGCTTGCAGCTTCCAACCCTCCATCGCCCTCCTCTACGCAATCAGACCGCACCTCACCCCGGAAAGATAGCTACCAAGGGCTGACGCACTTGCGATAGCTCCCGTGTACTACCACACGCGACTGATCAAGTAGCCGCCTGCGGGGAGCGAAACCCTGCCCGTAGCTCCGCGAGGCGACGAATGAGTGCGCAAATTCCGTATCAGTCGAAGAGACCGCGTGGCTCGCTTGAGTATAGGATGAATTGACGGTGCCAAGGTGATGAATGCGGTTAGACGTGCATCGCATCGTGAGCGTCTTTGCATTACCAGAGGCTGGCGAAATCAGGCGGCGTCGAGTATGACCAGGGTATAAAGTGCAGGGTCAGGGTCGTCCAACTGGCAACGCCGTTCTTCGACGACGTGGTCGAGTTAGCGCCAGCATTGTGAGTCTGCTGGCTGGCACGCAACTCGGTCGAGTGAGACTTGCAGCTGTACGCCTTGTTGGCCCCCAAAGTCCCTCCTCTTCAGCCAAAGGATTCGACATGTTTGGTGCGACTTGCAGGTGGGCGATAGATAGGCTGGGCCCCCCGCGTTTGGTGAGCTAGAAATGGCGAATCTCACGTAAGATGCATGCAGCTTGTGTAACCTGCCTGTGTTGCGCGAGGGAGTTCATACGAACAGCCTCTTCGGGGTCTCGCATGAGATACAGTCGCAAGCTTGGCGGATCGTAGTTGAGGTCCTACCGACGAGGTTTTGATAGTGGTGATTGCTTTCTCCCGTCGCCTGGGCTGGCGTATGCATGCGCTGCATTCCATCATATGATTAATTTGCGATAGGTCAGCCATCTACATGCGAGTGCCAATGTTGTTGTTCTTGGTGATGTATGTGTTTGCAAGGCTGTGCGCTTCGAGTAGGTGGTCTCGGTAGAAAGCTGCCGTCCGTGAAACGTAGGTCTAGGTATCGTGGTCGAGATCAGGCAGCAGGCAACAGTAGTCTAACGGAGGACTCTTAGCGAGTGTTGTGGGACACTGGACTCGCAGCATGGTCGATCATCGGTTCAGATGAAATACAACTACGAAGTACTGTAATCCGTAGTTGTGTGCTGATATTGGACTTGGATGACGTGCTTGGGACAATACTGTATCGTGGACGCTGCTGCAACTCTTCGCAACCAGCAAAATCGGCGACTCCTGATTGTCTTCGTCCAGCTTGGATGGCACGCCTTTGACGTCGCCTGTTGCCTGACACACACGACAAGAGAGACTGGGAGACATGCAAGGGCGACCCGACTTTAGAATCTTCTCCTCTCCGTGGTGTGACCTCGAGCAACGGGTTCATTCGCCCTCGCTTGAGACGGCTCGAAAAAGCAAGCGTTTTCGGCTCGGATGTATGATACGGGTGAAGTCGTGAAGGTTAAAGGAAGTTGACTTGGGTAAGGTAGTTATCCATACGTAGCAGATTCTGAGATGGTGTTGGCAGGACCCTCAAAAAGCCCCGAATGTCCGCTATCCATGGATATCTACTTCCGCTTCATTTCGGCCAAGGTAACCTACCTAACCTTGGGAAGACGGGACGGTGCGGGGCAGAAACTGGTTGCTTGTATAAGGCACAGTATCAGCATGGAAAACTTTGTACTGAGTTTACCTTAGGTATCACATAGCTAATTAGTAGGGAGTAGGACTGCAGATTACACTGTCGTTCAGGTGCTTTGGAACTACACCCCCGGCAGTTTTAGCGGCCGTTTCGTTGGCGTAATCGGCCTTATCGGACCCTCGACCTCGACCCTCGGCTGCAGTCACGTCACTGTTAACGTGCAAGGTAAGGTCAGGTACGGATGCACTAATAGTGTGTTATCTGCCGATTCTCTTCGTCCGGGCACAGGCAAGCCTCCACCTTCTCAACCTTCGCCATCCTCCGCGCCATCGTCATATTTTGGGAGTACAAACAATCATTTTTTATCAAAGCCCTCAGCCGAAACTACCGCCGGCTTCGTCGTTGCATGTTCAAAGATGATTTGAAATCCTTGCCGCATATGAGATATCCCCATTTTGTCGACGACGTTTCCAACACCATCAGTCATGTCGCAACCGGGCTTCACTCCGCAATCGCAGGGTGACGCTACAATCACACGTCTCGTCCACAACCTAGTCGAGGAGGCGGTGCGTTCTGTGGAAGGAGTTTCTATTCCTTTGACGCGTGAGTAGTTGGAATAACATAACCGGATTGGAGGAGACCCTCTGACCTGCCCCAAGCAGCCCGAGCCTCCCCGACTCAATGGCCTGTCGAAGAACTAATTACCCGAGAAGCTGTCCGATACTCACTCACGACCGACACAGTCAGAGGACTGCTCGACTTCTCCGCGCTCAACTATCCCGATGAACCCGACGACAATTTGGTGTGCCCGATATGCAAACTGCCTGTCGTCACTCCCGTCATCACACCGTGCGATCATACATTCTGCCTTGAATGCCTCAAGCGTCATTTCTTCTCCGCCGACACCTGCCCTATAGACCGGACTCGCTTCCGGGCGAGGGACTGCAAGACATCGAGACTCTTGACCAACATACTGGACAGTTTGGTCGTCAACTGTCCGAATCTCGAGCGAGGATGCGAGGAGACGATGAAACGAGAAGAGGTAGTCAAGCACGCCATCGGCTGTCGCTACACCTTGCACGACTGCCCGGAAAAGACCTGTGACAAGAAGGTGGAGCAGTGGCTGACCGCGTCGGGCAAGTGCTGGCACTTTGAAGAAAAATGCGAGTACTGCGGGGAGGAGATGGAGGCGGCGGCAATGACGGACCACGTCGCAAAGAGATGTCCTCAAAATACCACGACATGTGGCGACTGCGGCAAGACGACAAAGGCATCAGACTTGAAGCAACATTATCAGGAGGACTGCGCGGAAGCGACAGTCGCTTGCAGATACGGCCACTACGGCTGTGAACACAGGAGCATGCGGAAGAAGTTGGCCGCACACGAGGACGACTGCATCTACAAGGTGGTGGCCGTCGTTGGAGAGAAAGTGAAGGACCAGGAGAGACAGATTGAAAGGCTCTCAAAGCAGAACCAAGACCAGGCACGACAAATATTGGAGCTCAAAGACGAGCGCCGGGACTGCCTGTCATGGGACGACGTCTTCACCATTAGTAATGTCGAGGGCGGCCCCAAGTTCAAGCCGACCGAGGCAGTCATGACTATTTACGAAGACATGGAACGCCGGATGGAGGAACTCAAGAAGGAATTCACTGACCTCGAGGGTCGTCAAACGGTCATGGTTCTCAATCAGGTGATGCCGATCAAAGATCAGATCACTGAGATCAGAAGCAACCTGGGTATCCTTAAAATGCATATGGCTTGGCTCATGAACAAGAGCCGCGAGGAGGTCGAGCGCAGCCGGTTGGCCAACCGGAGTGTCAGCGGAACCAGTCGGACCCGGGGTAGCTCCGACAGTGACGGCGAGGCTTCTTCGTCTTCAAGACGACTGAGCGATGGGTCCAATGGCATCCCTCGTTTGTGAACAGCGCAAAGACGGACGCAATTCATTCCAACCAATCACGCTTGAAAATCGCGACAGAGATCGCCTCTCGATCTTCGTCGTGGAAATAATGGGAGCGGCATGGTATTGTGCCGCGTCTCCTATCGCCGAAAGGTACGGCGAAGAGACTGTCCCTCTGCTTTACTCTAGAGTTACAGGCTTATGTGCAAGAAAACTTGACTCTTTGGCGTTGGGGATAGGGCTGTCGAAATTATTGAGATGGAACGGAACGGAAATACCCTTGAGACGATCGTCGAATAAACGCCCATCGAAAAAGATTGCTCTACGTCCATAATAGTAGAGGGTGTTCGACGCGATGTGACTGAGCTGTGATGATTGATGTCATCGTTTGTTAGGTCCTTACGGCCACCAGACACCCGACAGACCTAAGATGTGGAAGAGTTTCTAGTCGAAGACATGATGTAGCTGGAAAGAGTTTCTCAACAGGCTTCAACCCAGATACGGTTCATCTGAAGCTGATTTCGAGGCCAACCCAGGGTCTCAGGGTCCCGGCATTCCAGGTGGCCAGATTATCTAAGCAAGCTGACAGCAGAATGGTGATATTGGGTACCACACGGTACTGCAGGCATCCGTTAGCCTTTCAGACTGTCATGTAGACAGAGTCGGTGATGCCTGGCACCAAGAAGTCCATGGAAGAACGAGACGAGGCACCTGGGGGGCTGACGGGACAGCTGATTAATAACATTTGAGGTGATCTCAGCCAGTGTGGGTTAACTGTGCCTGGTAAGGTACAGGTAGGACTCAAGGGTCATAGTGTACCTGAGCGGACTTCGGTGGCTTGTGGTGGACTTCAGCGGCGTTTTCCGCTATCGTAATCGGCTTTAACAGGGAGTACGTTGGCATGAAGCCAAAGTCCACACCCCACATACAATTGAATGTCAAGACTCCATCAAACACCACATTCCCCAACCCACCTTCGGCTTGCCAAACAGGTCTTCCCATCCAACATCTTTCAGCCTCGTTCTTCTTGCAGGCTGCCACTTAAACCTCCTCGCCAGCTTGCATCTTGCATCAACAGTCTGCTAATTTTCCAGCTTGGTATTGTTGCCGCACTGCTGTCCCGATTGCCGTCATTGACAGCAGCAAGCAGACACAGACATTTCGTGATGGATCCTAACGATAACCAAGCGCCGGATGCGCCAGACTCTGCCAAGATGAACGAGGTAAATCTCTGCCCTACTCCAATATGATCCACGACCCCATGGCAGCATGATGTTTGCGAACATCATGGACCTGGAACCTGGCCGCAGCTTTGCACCTGGTCAAAATCCCGAAGTCATCAAGCTTCGTACTCTGCTCTTTAGATGGAATTGCCGGCAAAGACAGTTAGGGGAGACGGTCGCACGCTGTCAGAGGAAGGAAACAACTTGCAATATTTGACTTATGAATCAAGAAAGTACCCGGCTGACGCCCTCATGTACAGATTCGACTGCGACGCTTAGCCAAGCTTGGGTCTGCGAGACCATCCTCCCCAAAAGCCGAAAGTGGCCCATCCTCGCCAAACCCAGGCGCCACGACCCCGACCGAAGAGAAGGGAAAGGCACTCGCAGACGAGCCGCGCAAAATCAACGTCACTCCCTCCTCGACACCAAAACCCGCTCAAAACCCTTTCAGTCAGGTCGTGAAACCCGGTACTGGCGGCGCGACGGAAAACAGTTCCCAGAAGCGTGGTGCCTCTAAGGCGGACACCGCGCCGGCGCCTGTCACGAAGAGGCCGAGCGTCGCTCAAGAAGAATCGCTCGAAGACTTTTCGGACAGAGTCTTGACTCAAATCTTCCGAATAACCGTCGATCCTCATCGAAGTACCGACATCCAGGGCCACAAGGTTCTCTTCCTGCCCGATTCGAACACGGAATTGTTGGACGCAGGATCGCCGTTGAAGCTCACTGCAGCCGTCTTGGACAGCGCGCTGCTAGAGACGCTGACCTCCTTGTCCTCTGACAGGCCCATACTCGGCTTCCTCCTACCCTGCTTCAAGCGTATTTTGCGTTTTTATAGCTCGGTCAACGAGACTGCCAAAGAAAAACGTGCGGTCTTGGATGAGGCGAAGAGACTGTGTGTTAGCAATTGCTTGTTCGCCGTCACCCTGCCAGACCTGTTTCAGTGAGTATCCGTCTTTGCAGGCTCGAAAGTAGCGCTAATGGGCAACAGACGGTCGCAGCCCGACAACCTCGCGGCTTTCCTGCTTCGGGGTCACGATCAAGACGACGGAGTTTGCCTAGACTTTCTCAGGGAGGTCGTCAGCCGCTTCCCAGAAGATGAGCAGTACCCCGCAGCATTTGCCGAGGCCATGCACGTCATCAGTACCAAGTTGGCGACAACAACCATGGAAGATGACTATAAACCCAGCATCAACGTGTGTCCTCTTCCGAGAACGTACGTATCGACTACACTAACGCGATGAGCAGGCCCTTGTGGTGTACACAAAGTTCCCACCGCTGCTCAAGGCGCTGGCGCAGCACCCCAATTTCGTGCCGGCCAGTAATTCTGGTCCCGAGGTCGAGAAGAACACCATTCTTGGCCCTTTTTTCCAACTGTCGCCTCTGCAGGTCAAAGTCACTCTCACATACTTTCCAAACCCTAGAGGCTTGGACCGAGGCAGGGCGGCCCAGTCACAGGAAGCACTGCGGGCTATTCTACGCGTCCACCAAGACGAGCTCTTCGCGATTGCTAACGCCTTCATACGCGCGGACGCAGAGACGAGAAGCCGCGTGCTAGACTGGTTTGCAGTCGGGGTCAACGCCAACCACAAGCGTAGAGCTTTGCAGGCGGACCACAACGAAATATCCTCCGATGGCTTCATGATGAACCTGACTGCCATTCTGGACCGCTTCTGTTCGCCATTCATGGATACCACCTTCTCTAAGGTCGATCGGATCGAGGTGGAATATTTCAGGCGAAACCCGAGGGTTGATATCAAGGAGGAAACAAAGCTAAATGCCGATCAATCGACCTCGGATGCCTTTTACGATAAAAAGGCCAACGGAACCTCCAACTTTATCTCCGAAGTGTTCTTCCTGACGCTCGCTGCGCACCACTACGGCAGCGGTGCAACGAGCTCGAAGCTCAAGTCTTTGGACAGAGACATCAAGTATTTTGAGCAGAATGTCGCAAAGATTGAGGCTGAGCGGTCCAAGTTCGAAAACGTGAGCGCATTCTTATGATTTGCAGGTTCGAAGCTAACCGAATTAGAACCCTTCCCAGCTTATCCTGTTCGAGACGACTCTCAAGAGACACGTTGCCGTCCTTGAAGCAGCTATTGCACGCAAGTTCGCAATTGAAGGCATCTTTATGGACGAGAAAATGCAAGACCTCTCTCTTCGTTTCATGAGATATGTCGCAGTCTGGCTTCTTCGCCTTGGTAGTCAGTCCGACTATACCCCTGAAAAGGACCTCCAGTTTGTCTTTCCGAATGGCCATGTCTGGTTCACTTGTGTTGATATCTCCCAGGCTACCCCTTCCTGCGCAGAGCCCTGAATCGTTTGCCTGCCTGCCTGAGTACGCACTGCAGAACGTCGTTGATAACTTTAAATACGTCTATCGGTGTGTACTACCGCAAGGCCGTTCTGTTGACTGATTGCTGACGCGTCAAAGGTATCTGCCCCAGATCATGCCGTCGGCCGTCGGTGATGAGATGATTGCGCTCTGCATAGCATTCCTGCGCTCATCAGAGTATATCAAGAACCCCTATCTCAAGTCTTCACTCGTAACGTTGCTGTACTCGGGCACCTGGCCGTTCATGCACTTCAAGAAGGGAGTCTTGGGCGACCAACTATACGGCTCCAAGTTTGCCAACGACAACCTCTTGCACGCACTCATGAAGTTCTACATCGAAGCCGAGTCTACAGGTGCCCACACTGCGTTTTACGACAAGTTCAACATACGATACGAGATTTTCCAAGTCATCAAATGCGTCTGGGGCAACGATGTGTATAAGCAGCAGTTGACGCGCGAAAGCAAGTGAGTTGCGATGTTTCTTCCGGCGATGATGCACTTCCTCCATTTCCGATGTAGCGAATATTCCTTCCAGTAGACTAACAAGATCAGGGTCAACCGACAATTCTTCGTGCAGTTTGTCAACTTGCTCCTGAACGACGCCACCTACGTTCTCGACGAAGCCCTGACAAAATTTCCCAAGATTCACACCCTGCAGCAGGAGCTGGAACACGGCGAAGCGCTTTCTGCACAGGAGAGGGAAAAGAAGCAAGAAGAACTGCAGACTCTTGAGGGGCAGGCGACGTCGTACATGCAGCTGGCCAACGAGACATTGTCAATGATGAAACTCTTTACCTCTGCTCTCAAGTCGGCATTCACCATGCCCGAAATTGTGCAGCGTCTTACGAGCATGTTGAACTACAACCTGGAGACGCTGGCTGGACCGAAGATGGGTCAGCTGAGGGTGAACAACCCGCAGAAGTACCACTTTCAGCCAAGGGTCCTACTGTCAGATTTTGTGGACATCTACATCAACCTTGGCTCTTCGCAGGCGTTTATCGATGCAGTGGCTTCGGACGGCCGGTCTTACAAGCCTGCGACATTCGACAAAGCCAGTTACATTCTGTCGAAGCGCAGTATGAAGGAGCCCACGGAGTTGGAAATGTTCGACACCCTGAAGGCCAAATTCAAGGGGGCCAAGGAGTTGGCGGAGCAGGCGGAGCTGGACCTGGGCGATATCCCGGCCGAGTTTGAAGACCCCATCATGGGCGACCTCATGAAGGACCCGGTCATCTTGCCATCCAAGCACATCGTGGACCGGTCTACCATTGTGCAACATCTCTTGTCGGATCCCAAAGATCCTTTTACACGCCAGGCTATGACGGTGGATGACGCGATCCCGCACACGGAGCTGAAGGAGAAGATTGAGAAGTGGAAGGCGGAGAAGATTGCTGCCGCCAAGGCGAAAGTCCAAGGCGAGCCGATGGACACTGCGGAGGGCTAAGACTACCCTGCGGATGAAGCTTCAATGTCGCGTTGACTGAGGCAAGCAAAGGGCGAGTCTGCATGATGGCATGCCTGAGAGGAAGATCTTGACTTGGTAAGGAGGATTACGAGACTGGCCATGGGCGATTGAAAGGGACCAGGCTTTGACTTCACATGGGTACGAATAGAGGTAGGAGTCCAAGGTTTATGGTTAGGTCCCGGGACAAAGATATCAGGCAGCGGAACGAATAGACCTGGTTTAGACAGCGACAGTCGAGAACCCCAGACATGGTGTGACATGTTGGACATTCGTGAGAGCTGCGTTGTCTGCGATAGCGAGGTCGCACCTGTGGCACTGGCAGTCTCGCGAGGACATGGACCGAGTAAGCAGCCGAAATGGAACAACTCACAGCCTGGCAACGTTGCGTAAGACCTCGCGAGGATCCGAAGTCAGGCCCGCGAAAAGGCGATGGAGTGAACATGAAACGTTGCGAGGCCTCGGGGCGGGATTGCTGACTGGGTCAGGACATCCCTCACCGAGTGTCGATTAGCGGAAGCTACTCATACGGGTCGAACCACAATCGGCAGTCTTGGCAATTAGTAGCTCAGCCACGGGTGAGGCGCAGGTGGGATGGCGAGGTGTGGGGGGCAGGCTTTTACAGGGCGAGTGGGCAAGTGTGGGCCGGTGAACTCGGCGTACGATGTTCTTTGTGGTCTGAATTAGGATCTGGGAATACTTATTCTTGCAAGTTGGGTTTGGCGGAGAATTTCCCGGCAAGCCATTTCGGAGATTTGGGCACAAGTAGGCGGGTGGCTGAGGTGATTCATGGACATGGAGGTAGAGGTGGAATCAACAACTGATCGTGACGTCAGAAGTTGAGGGAAATATTTGAGAGGCATTGGGTATTAGTGGTCAACGGGGATGGGTTTGTCCGTCTCGTGTATATTCGTGTCTTCACGAGCGAATTTTTGTTTGTTTCGGAAGGAGGCACGTGGGAGGGTCGTAAAGCTATGACGCCTGTGGATAAGAGGGGATAGGTGGATGGGGGTTGGATTTCGAGCCGGTTATCCTTTTGATGTCATCGTTGGACGACGAGTGTTTTGAAAGGGTTCCGCAGCGTGAAGGTCGAGATTGTTGATCCAGTCGGTCAAAGCCGTAAGCCGCGAAGGGAGGTACCTTACTACATAGGTAGTGTTGGTGGGCGTGTGGGCGTGTGGGCGAGTTGGTGAGTGATCAGCAGCTGGATCACTGGAGTGGAAGACCGGCACGGGACGTGATTGGATAGCGAGAGGATGTTCCCTGGAAAGAGGCGCTGTGGGTGCTGTCGGTGTGGGCCACCCGAGTTGTCACCCGCGCCAAGCTTTCAGCGTAGCGCGTCTTGGGGCCTTGAGACCTGGGGAAGCTCAGTGATGTCGCCTGCCTCGTTACGTGGCTAGGTACCTACCTGCCTACATGGCACAGTAATCATACCTAAGGTAAGGCACCTAGGTAGGTATGTAGGCAAGAGGCCGCTCTTTATCAAATGGCAGAGCGAGAGAAAACGCGTGATTTTCCCATTCGTCGGAACTCCAGGCACGGAAACGAGGTCGCCAAAGTCAACTCGCATATTGGGAGGTGGCATGTCCTGATTCGCGGCGGCCCACCCCAAAATCTTTCCATCAAGTTGTGCCGCCCAGCCTTTCGGGTCGTGGACTGGATATCATTGCATGACAGGCTCGAGGGGCTGGTCCTCGGTCCATGGAATCTGTGCTTCCATTAGAGGTGCCAGCCGGAGTGCTAGTGGTGTCCAAATCTACGCGCACGCCACGGCCAAGGGCCAGAGAGGGGTGCGTGGAGTTTGCTTGGATTTTATCAAGGATCGACAATTCCGTTTAGCGAGCCCTATGAAATGCTTTTAAGAGCATATTTTCGTTGATGGAAATAACACTGACTTGATTCGTTAGTCACGTAGCAAAAATAAATGTGTATAGCACAATGACAACATCAGTCACCTATGTTTACTTATACTAGCAAAGGATTTTGATAATCGCGAGTAGATGCTCTAATAAGAAAGTATGTATGCTAGTTGGAAGATCACAAGACTGTAAAGTCATATTTCGACGCAGTCCTCGGCTCTTTCGAGGCTCGAGCTGGGCTCATCCTCTCAGCCAACCCCATTAGGATGGTGCGAATACTTGCAGGACTAGAGCCAAGCAGAGATTTTCTTGTCTGATTGAGCCGGCAACACGGTCAATATGTCTACTGTGTTTGTGGTGGCAAGCTGAAGAAAGAAGAATCCCAAGCCGGCGGATCTGACATGGCCAATCCTCCTGTGATTTCCGGCTAGCAGGTTGGCACAAACAGGCAAACTCTTGCCACACGGGAGGAAGACAATGGCAGATTTGATGAAGACGTTGCCCCTGGCAAGATCTGGCAAATACGCGCTGAAAAGACCGATTCATTGGTCACAAGCATCCCACCGAACAATGCCAACACATGAGTTTAGTTCAAAGAAATCCCTTTACACGAACTACTAGGCAAGCGAGACCATCGGCAATTTGTCCGACTTGTCGACTAACTATAATGCAGCAAATCGTAGCAGTTCGGTGGGACTAATCCGTATTCCTTTCAAGCTTTCCTGGAAGATATGGCAGGCGTGTCTCCTTGCGTGATGATTGCAGGCCCCAGATTCAGCCGCAGGTTTGCCTTGCGTCACTCAACCCAATTTCCACCTACGCATTCGCACTGGATTACCATCATGGGACCCAAGGGAATTTGCACGATCGTTTGCTCTTTGATTGGGCGGGGCACTGACGACGCACTGGTTGATGCCTTTGGTGTACTTAAGCAACATCGATGTCTGTCCTCAGTCTCACGATGATTCCATCCACCCAGATCACCCCATTTCTGCCAACTCAGCACCCAGCCACTCAGACGGCACCCCTACGCCATGCTTCTCAAGCTGCTTTTCCTTCTCCCAATCGCGGCGCTGGTCATTGAGGTAAACCAACTTAGTACCATCACGTCGATCATCGGCTAACACAGATGTAAATTAGGCCTTGTCCCCTCTCCCTCTCGACTCTGCCATCAGACGATTGAACTATGACATCTTCATCCCCGAGTGGGAAGTAAAGGCATGCCCCGACGGGGAGAGCATGATTCTCAGGGGAACAGTCGAGGACGTCCTGAGGGAGCTGCGCCAAATCAACCCCAACTTTGACAGAGACTTTGGCATCGATCCCAACGGGGCCCCTGACTTTAGCGACTTCAAACCAAATCCGTCTCCGAGTAACATGACCATCCGGGGCACCAACGTCTTCGACCACACCCTCGGCAAGATATCCTGCGGACAACGGGACAACAGCGGCTGCTACAGGAAAGAAATCGAAAAGGGCGCGTACCGCCTCCACTTTGTGCCTGGTAGCCCGTATAACGGCGTGGGAAAGTACGCGTGCGGGCGAGTGAGCTGCAGCTTCAACAGCGCCATCTGGTGGTGCAATGACGTACGTATACAAACCCCCTTGGCCGAGCGATGTTTGTAACTAAAGAAACCCGAAATATGAACAGGACAACAAGCCCAAGCAGCTCAGTACTTTTGGGCACATTGCGGACGGCGCGGATAGGATCTTGTCCACTTGCGCGTCGCCGACGAGCCAGTTTGTCATAGGTAAAGCTCGGCACAGGGAAAAATGGAGGGTTATGGTCGAGTACTCAAGTTGCTAGGCCGGAGAATCTCCTGACAGGCTGGTTGTGCCGGGTGTCGAACACTGTTCTTGGTTAATTGAAACGATCGCATGAACAAGGCCACGTATTCAAAATCGAGTGGTATTGGAATGATATTAGTGTATTACTTGGAAACTGCAATAATTCTGGGGGGTTTCTGTTCAACATTGTTGTCCTGAGTTTTCGAGCTCTCTGTTCAATAAACACAGAGGTTCGTGAACGTTCGCAATGCCAGTTTGCCACACGGTTACACTACCCATCAGCCAGCTTGTAATTAGCCATGTGCCCGTTCCTGACGTTGTCCCAAGCTTATAGAATTGATGTTCGCGCCTCAAAGACTCAGGGTCGCACTGGTTCTTGACTAACAGGCATTCGAAATTGGTGCGACAAATAAGAGGTCAGAAAATACCGATCCAAGACAGTATGTGGCTATTCAACAACAGCATTGAGTACCCCATGTCCCACCTTGCTGGATTTGAAAGCTGTGATAAAAATGTGTATGTGCTGATCATCCGATGGGGATATCAACCAAACCTTCGTCTATGTAACTTACTGCGATGGCTGTAGCTTGCCTGCCTACAGGCTACATGAGCTGTACCAGTAAAGATACTGCAATCGTGTCTACAAGCTTAAGGGCAATTGACTTATCTTATGGAACTAGTAATAATAGAATCTGCTGCTTTCAATCAACATCTTCATTGTTAATTTACTGAAATATACAAGCTTTTTTCAATAATTTCTCTGCTGCAAGTCTATGCTACTTTCTCCCAATTCATCTTGAGCCGCTTTAACACATTCAGGTTTTACTGACTTATCATTTTCCGACATACATATTTCCTCACAGATCGACACTACGTAGTAATACCTAGTAGTGGCTTATGCACCCAGCGAGGCGGCCAGCTGCACGTACCAAATGTTGTCTATCCGGGGAGGACGGTACACCGCATCTTCCGTTCCTGCCCCGCCTTCCGTTTTCATTGCAATCACCCCACCTCATATTAGCTGTCATTGCCAGTACTTCGCTATCTTCTATGCGCAATACATCTTGCACATTGGCTCATTGTGTACGGGTACTCAGCTACTCCGTACTTACTGTAATGGAGCTCAGCTGGACAGACGGTCCTCCATTACGCCGCATATACTACGTAAGGTGAGGACCCTAGGCAAGCTACGTATACACTGGACATGTAGCTTTCGGCATGGAAGAGCTAAGGTAGGTAGCTAGCTAGCTGCCTGGACACACCCCAATCGCAGCCGTGAGACCCAGGAACAGGGACAGGCCAGATCGGGAAGGGGACAAGGACAAAAACAGGGACAGTAGCACAGCTCCTTCGATGCCGATATTGGTGCTGGTGCTGGTGCTGATGCTACCGCTGAGCTGTTTCTGTCCCCAGGCCTGGCTGCAGTGCCACGCCCATCCCAGCTCGTCTCCGCCAAGACAGCTGCCGATCCCCTCCTTCTCTCCTCTTCCTCTCTCTCTCGCCATATTCCAGACCATCAGACGTCCGTTTCTTCTAGACAGACTCGCTTGCCTTGTATTGCCCAGCCTCAGCCCAGCTCAGCTTCATCGTCGGCTCACTTTCCTCACATAAACAAACACCCTCTTGTCCGCCCTCCGCCTGTCTTTCTCAAAGCGCCTCATCAGATCATTTCTTCTCATTTCCCCCTCCCCCTTCAACCGGTCTTCAAAATGGTTCACCTCGCAACCGTGACCACGCCCCCCGACTCGGGCTCTGAGGATTCGAACAGCCTCTCCAAGGTCATGAAGTCGCTCAAGAGTGTCCAGCTCCAGCTCGCCGACCACGACGACTGCTACACAACCAGCGTCTACGGCTCGCGCTTCGCCAACGAGGACCTTCCCAAGAATGAGATGCCCGAAAACGAGATGCCCAAGGAGGTCGCCTACCGCATGATCAAAGACGAGCTCAGTCTTGATGGCAACCCCATGCTCAAGTAACCCTCCGTCTGCCCACCTCGTCACCCATGTGCCTGACATATCTGCAGCCTCGCCTCCTTCGTTACCACGTACATGGTGAGTATTCGATGAGCGATACAGACACCCATGCCTTCCCCGCAATGACAGCCGACACTGACTCCCACTCCAGGAAGAGGAAGCCGAGAAGCTCATGACCGAATCCTTCTCCAAGAATTTCATTGACTATGAGGAATACCCGCAGTCCGCCGACATCCAGAACCGCTGCGTGAGAATGATCGGCAAGCTCTTCCACGCCCACATCGGCGCCGGCGAGGATGAGAGCGCCGTCGGCACTTCGTGCGTCGGCAGCTCCGAGGCCATCATGCTCGCCGTCCTGGCCATGAAGAAGCGCTGGAAGAACAAGCGCCAGGCCGAGGGTAAGAGCACCGAACACCCCAACATCGTCATGTCAAGCGCCGTCCAGGTGTGCTGGGAGAAGGCTGCTCGTTACTTTGAGGTTGAGGAAAAGCTCGTCTACTGCGCCCCTGACCGCTTCGTCATTGACCCCGTGGAAACGGTCAACCTCATTGACGAGAACACCATTGGTATTTGCGCCATCCTTGGAACCACCTACACCGGTGAGTACGAAGACGTCAAGGCAGTCAACGACCTGCTCGTGGAGAAGAACCTCGACGTTCCCATCCACGTCGATGCTGCCAGCGGAGGCTTTGTTGCCCCTTTTGTCGTCCCCGACCTGGAGTGGGACTTCCGCCTGCCAAAGGTCGTCTCCATCAATGTCTCCGGCCACAAGGCAAGTATTCCTCGTTGTCTCCCATGCAGCTCGTCGCTAACACTAACAGTACGGCCTCGTCTACCCCGGCGTCGGCTGGGTCGTCTGGCGCGCCGCTGAGTATCTCCCCCAGGAACTGGTCTTCAACATCAACTACCTCGGCGCCGACCAGGCCTCCTTCACCCTGAACTTCTCCAAAGGCGCCTCCCAGGTCATCGGCCAGTACTACCAGCTCATCCGCCTCGGTAAGAAGGGCTACCGCGCCATCATGTCCAACCTCACCCGTACCGCCGACTACCTTACCCAGTCGCTCGAGTACCTCGGTTTCGTCATCATGTCCAAGCGCTCCGGCGAGGGTCTGCCTCTCGTAGCGTTCCGCCTGCCTGACAAGGACAAGGAAGACCGCAACTACGACGAGTTCGCCCTCGCCCACCAGCTGCGTGTTCGCGGCTGGGTCGTGCCCGCCTACACCATGGCGCCCAAGACGAACGACCTCAAGATGCTCCGCGTCGTCGTTCGTGAGGACTTTAGCAAGTCGCGCTGCGACTCCCTCATCACGGACATTAAGCTGTGCATGGGCCTGCTCGAGCAGATGGACCGCGACAGCATCAAGCGGCAGCAGGACTTTATCCACAACCACCACCTCTCCAGCACCAAGGCCACGCACAACCACCCAAAGTTTAGAGTCTGTCTCCAACTCCCGCGTGGGATACACGCTCCCGGGTTCAAGTTGCTGACCATATGAAACAGAAGGAGAAGCATTCCCTACAGGGTAAGACTGGCAAAACTCATGCCATCTGCTAAGCCCTGTAAGGGGTGTTGCCGTAAAGACGCATATTACGGCAGGAGATTAACGACTTACACGACGTACACGATGGGTCGTCAGACCCCGGTAGGCTTGTTAGATGGTATATAGAAAGGGGCTTAGCAGGCTTCCCTTCTTGAGATGAATACTACACGGCAGCCTTAATCCAATGCTATTATATTATTAAATCCCATGCTATTATATTATTAAATATGTCATTACTCGTATAAATAAATAGATTGCACATGTCAAAAACTATGACTGTTGGCTCTCAGAGCAGACCCAGCTCTCAAAATACAACCAGGGCGGAAGCCGGAGGCGCGGGGCGACGATCAAGGTCGGGGAAATGAGTCTTCGTCATCCGGCATGTTATGTCATGCCGTGCTTTGAGATTCATTTACCCGCAGGAACTACTTTCTTCAAGTGTAGATAAAGCTACTTGCTGAGGCTTTGTGCCAAATTTTCGTGTCTAAAACAATGAGCCTGACAGCGGAGCAAGCAACGGAGCTCAGTCCGAGAGAAGGAACAACATTGGCATCAATCAATAATCTGAGGGACATACCGCAGAGTAGAAAGGCCTAACGGCGGTGTCACCGAGCATTCGATACAGCAGTCACGTAAAGAGAGCATTTCTGAAAGACTTGAAACTCCCTGTGTGTCCGTATTTCATTCTCGAAATAGAGGCATCACAGCATCTACTTGTGGAAAATAGAGCAGTGAGTATGGAGTACCACCCATTATCGACTGATGTAAAGCTCAGTAGCCCACAAGTATCAGAATACCGAGACGTCTACGCTGCTATTAACGCGAGTCGTCCCTAGCTCCTATTAGCCAAGTAGTTGAGCCAGTGCCATCCGTCTCGGGGATGGGGTTGTTATCCTTGTAATATCTTGACGAGCAAGCTAGGGGTCAGGGGATCGCCCCTGTTGTGTTTCCCACGTGCTGCATGGTGTAAGTAGTACATTTCATTCTGTCCCAGCCAACGTCACGTGGAATGAGTATCAATGCTGAAACACAGATGCCTCCCAAGGACTTCTTCCTTCTTTCCTCACGGAGGCGGGGCAGCCGGTGGCGGGCACCAGCGAACGGAAGCAATTCTGTGCGCCGCCGGACACGAGTTCCTTCATCAACGCGTACGAGGGTTGACTACACTGGCCAAGTTCAAGTGTTTTAAGGGGACTTCACAGCACTGCTAAAGATGAAAGGGTTTCAAGTGCACATGTTGGTGGCGGAAGAGGAGCTTGAATTAAGTAAATGTCTTGGCAGGAATGCCCTTTCGACCTTGAGGTCTTTTCCTGAGCATGGATGCTGCTACTTCTCAGACTCTGGATTCCGCCGTGAATCATGCGATGACTGATGACTTGGCGATGTTCCTGCGGCTTTTCGGTGTGTTGCATTACTTCTTTACGAACGAACTCATCGCGACTTCAGCTTGTTGGCCCCTCGTGTCTCTTGTAGACAACTGTCTGCCTCGGGGAATGCTGTTCCACCATGCCAATGACTTTTTGCTCTGATATATGGAAGCGTCGTTTCGTTTGGGAAGCAACTCCCTTCAGTGGAGCAGCAATTTGACTCGTCGGAAAGGTTTGGTTTGCGACGTTTATTGCTCCGACGCTCGATGCCCTAGGTTCCGTGGGGACAGGGACTTCATTCACGAAGCCCTGTCTCTCTCATATTTTGCTGATCACTTGTTCGAATCCTTAGGCGGAGTGTTGACAGTGCTGCCGTGACTCACACCTGCAATTGGGCCTTGCATACGTCTTGCCTGCTCTAATACATCTTCCGTGATCTTCCATCCACCTGGAAAACTGGGCGGCGGATTTGGCGTGAAGAAGCAGGCAACCAAGCCCGCCATAACGACGAATGCGCGTTTTCTTCTGTCATTTGGGTGCATGTTTGTTGATGTGTTGCGGGAGACTTGACGTGGGCGATGTGATGGTGTGTATAAGTGTTTCAGGGTGGTATACTCGAGATCTTGGATGAAGACTTGGTAAACTTGTGTGTGTGACTTTCCAACTCTGTAGGAGGATTGTAGAAATTGGGCAGTCTTATAAGCTCCAAGAATGCTTTCTCCGGAACCTCGACCGCCTCTTTGGCTAACTTGGATGGGTGCTGGGCGTTGACTGGATGACATGCAAAACCCTGATGGACACATAAGATGCCGAAAATTTCAGCTGCTCAATAGTCGCTACATAACCATCAAGGTCTAAGTGAACTTTATTTAGGCTGGAATTATATAGAATTCAGCCCTGGGGTGAGTGTTGGCCCACTTGAACGGTATTGCCATGCGAATCCAAGACCCGTGACACCTTTATCCAAACTAGAAGAAATATCCAACACTCCCACTCAAGTCCAAGTTCGTGCTGTAACTATGCTTAATATGAAAGAGCGTATCACGATATTCGAAGTAGTATCTACATGCTCAGAGTGATCGCTCGAGCTATTTGTGGACATCTTTCGGCAGACACCCTGACAGGACTGAGAGTCAAGCTCAATCTGTTGATGTTTTATTTAGTCACTTTTGCTACTGGTCTGAGTGAAACGCCGCATATTCGCCGGAAATCCAAAGCAGCAGCAGGCAATTAGAGATTTTGATTCAGGTCATGATCCTCTAACGAAGAAGTGAACGAGGTTTCTCGCGGCGACCACTGCCCTGGCATAAAATTCCAGCAAGTACTAGACCAAGAATAAGATATCTGGGGGTTAAAAGGGTCCACAAGACAACAACGTCGTCATTTACAACCAAGATTTGACAGACAACTCATTGCCCATGCGACTCCTATTGGATAAGTTGATTATCAACAGATATCGAGGGCCCTCTCTCAGAGTACGGCGTCGTCCCGAAGGCGGGTTGCATCAAATGACTGGGCTCGTGACTGCAGGATGACCAAGCTGCAGATGTTCCTGGTGAGTCACAGCCAACCCAGGGCACGAGGCCCTGCATCTGCAGTCTTCAGTGGAGTTCTACAGCGGGGGAGGGGAATCAGCAACGGTGAGACCGGTGGGGGTAGAGCGCTAAAGGTGAGAACCGACAGGCCGTGATTGGCGGTCCTGGTCGTCGGATCCGGGGTGCCGCCCTAAGCGAGGCTAGCGCCGGAGTCGACATCGGCCGCGTGCCCAGCCTGGGGCTACGTACCTCCACTTCCCCACGCATTGCACCTGCTGTGTACTCTGTACCCAAGCCTCCAGGGTACCTGAACAGCGCACCTTACCTTGAGTGCCTTGGTAAAGACCACCTGCTTGGACCGTGGCTCTTTCACATGTCAGCTGGTCAGCCAGCGCCCAAATGGACGTCACCATCTCACCTCTGTCCAGCAATTGAACCGAGCCCAGCACTGAAACATGTGCCGCCGCTACCCTGGTTCGAGGCTTTGTACTAAGAGACTGTCTGCTGCGACTGCCAGTTTGTCTTCCTACAGCACTTCTCCTGGGACCAAGGACCTCGCACTTTACAATACCCCGCAAGATCCGTCACCTGCCGCTCCTTGCGACCAGTCAGACTTCCTATCGACAGCGTCAAGACGAACTCTCTATCGACTCTGTTCTCGGAGAATTCGTCCTTTCGGGTGGCGGTCCGTGGTCCCAAAACGTCTTCGTTCCTTTCATCGCCAAGCGCTGTTCCGAACCCCGTCACCTTGCCATGGCCGTTTAGTCCGAGCCATCGCATTACTCGCGCTGCGCCGTCCCGACGACTTGCCCACCGCTAGCCCTTGTCACAGCCACGACCTCGTGGTTTGTTGCGTGTCTGTTGCTTGGTCAGCTCTCGGCCGTCCGTTGTGCCTCTAGGTCCATGAGCTTGCGAAGGAAACATACAAACACCTGCCGACTTCTTCTACACGCATTGCTGCTGCCCACACGTAGCACCCAGTCGCCATGATTGACCACGTCCTGGGACGACCTTCGGTCAAGTCCCGCCGACTTCAGGTCCTGGCTGTGCTGGCCTTCTGGTCCGCCTACATCTACAGGTACGATATTCCGTCCCAGATGTCCATCGTCGAAGGTTAGCTGACCACATGTCTGCAGAGGCCCGCCTCATGGCCCTCCCCTGATACGATTCCTCTCCAAGTTCAGTACGAAACGTCTCACGACCTGGCAAACCGTTGTTGTCACCATGATTTACCTGTACGCCGCCCGAAACTTCAGCACCCTACTTGGCCTCGCGAGTCCCGAACCCATGTCCAACATGTACGACACCACATACTTCCGTGCCACCTGGGTCCTCACAGCGCTGGATGCCGGCTTTTGGACCGCCATGAAGATCCGCTCCAAATGGCTCCGTGATCTTGCCAGCATCGTATTCTCCGTCTTCTACATGTTTGCAGCTGAACGGGCCGACGAGAAGGTCCGCAAGGTGCGCGGCATGCTGACGGTCGAGCATCTACGCGTGTCATGGAACAAAGGCACGACGCCCTACCTGCGCTTCTTTCAGGGCCTGATGCGCCCCCGCTTCTCTCGCTGGCCGCCTCGTGCGATTCGAATCCCGCGCCCCAGTGGGAGTGATTACAAGGAGTCTGTCTCCGCCTGGCTCTACTTCGACGGGCCTCTGACGGATCTCGCCAGGCATCACAGAATCATCTTGGACATACCCGGAGGAGGTTTTGTTGCCATGGACCCGCGATGCAATGACGACAAGCTCTTTGCCTGGGCTGCGAAGACTGGAATGCCAGTCTTGAGTTTGGACTATAAGAAGGCCCCTGAGTTTCCGTATCCGTATGCGCTTAACGAATGCTTTGACGTCTATACCACCATCATCCGCAGCAAAGGACGATGCATCGGCATGTCCGGGAAGGAGACACCTAGGGTTGTTCTCACGGGTGACAGCGCTGGTGGAAATCTAGCGACGTCCACCACACTCATGATCATCGAAAGAACCTCCGCACCCATGCGCCGCTACGTCAACACCGGAGACCTACCCCTGCCGGATGGCCTGGTTCTGTTCTATCCTGGTTTGGATATGAACATTGGCAACTGGATGTCGGATGAGCAGATGTCGCTCATGAAGGACAGGAGAATGCGGGGCACGAATAAGTCCATCATCAGGAGAAAAAGCATGCAGTACAACGAGTTGGTGGGCACACCGCACCAGACCGACGACGAGGAGGATGGCTCGAAGCAGACGACCGAGTTGACAGCCAAAGAGGCTGAAATTGTCTCACAACAGGCTCTCGTGAGCCCGCATCCGGAGTATTCCCATGGTGGCCCGCAAGCCCTTTCCAACACGCATCTACCTTCCATGGATGTCAAGCGCAAGCAGAGCACATCCCATCACTCGGAGCCGTTGCGAACCCGTCTTGCCATGTCTTCAATGATCTCCTACTTCAACGACCGTGTCCTCACTCCGGAGATGATGCGCGCCATGATCATTCTCTACATTGGGCCTCATAACCGCCCAGACTTCAGCCAGGACTACCTCCTCTCCCCCGTCCTGGCCCCCGACGCCCTATTGGCTCGGTTCCCGAAGGTCTACTTTCTCACCGGCGAGCGAGACCCCCTGGTCGACGACACTGTCATCTTCTCTGCTCGTCTACGCAAGGTCAAGGAGGCCATGTTCGAGCAAGCGGCCGCGGAGCGCTCTGATTTTGGCGACGGCTACGAGCCTGTATTCAACGCCAAAGACGTTGCGGAGGTCATGCTTATTCCTGGCATTTCCCATGGTTTCCTTCAGTTCCCGACCGTGTATCCACCAGCGTGGAAGCTGATAGACAGGTCAGCAGACTGGATTATGGAAAGCTTCGATCAAGCCGACGCCGTTCGCGAGCGCGAGCGTCGTGGTCGCAGACGAGTGGGCGACCCCACTACTAATGGGAACAACCAAGGAAGGCACCATACGCGCGTAGAGTCCAGCGGCGATGAGGATCGGCCCCTGGAGATCAGCATGACCAGGGCCAACAGGAGCAAGACCCTGACAAAGGAGCCGCAGGTCATGGATGAGAGCGAGTCGATTGTAGCCAAGGCTGAAACCAATGGAAAGATAAATGGCAGAACAAGAGGTTCGAGCAAGAGCACGGGTTCGAGCTTGGTGAAGCTCAAGAGTACGGATGATTTACTGGGACGGCGAATGCAAGGCCTTGCTGGTGGACTGACGGGTGTTGGGGAGCATGATTAAGCACAAGTATAGCTCAGTTGTACTATGGATGTAAAGCCGCATCACTTCTTTGGTTCTCTCGAGCATATGGAGTCATTTAGGATACGATATCTCAGTGTTCGAGAAATCTCAGTCGAGGATAGACTGCCTGTAGATTGGACTCGTCAACGAAGCTGTATACACACGGAGTCAACGATGCTTTGATCAGTTTAATACATGGATCACCGAATATTTTCGGACGTCTCCTCAGCTAGGTGACTCGAGTCAACAAGCGGTAGAAGTCGGAATGCAGTCTTGATGTGACAGATAAGTTCAGGTCAGGAAGTGAGTAGGGTTTACACCTGTGGCTAACTCTGCTGCCATTCTCCGTCTGTCTGCGACGTCAGTGAAGTAGTACCCGTAGCCTATCTTCAAAATGGTACAATCATTTTATCAAAAGTAATATTTGGGATAATCTTCTACAAAGTTCTAAATAACTACAAACTTCTAATAAATAGTTTTCTTTTTACTTTTATATAAAAGAGGATATATTGTACTGTAATGTTTGTCATCGTTTGCCTAGACGGCATTATGACTGACAATACCCAGTCGATGAGGACAGAAGACATTGGTTCACCCTAGGTTCTCCAAGCTGTCGTAGTTTGGGGCCTGACTATGTGAAATCGAAAGATAGCAAGCTGTGACAACAGACAAGATACAAGCTTTCCAACGAACATTCACTCCGAGGCATCAAAATCCGTAACATTTCAGGCATCAATCTATTCAACAGCTAAGCTCTAATCCAGACCCTCCAGTAGACACTGAGCTCTGTGACCTTGAAAGCTATACTACTCATGGTGTATATTGTGTTCTGAAGCTCTATAAGAAGAAATTCAAATTCCTCCCATGAAGTAACCTAGTAGCTTCTAGCTGCTTAGTCTCACGGCAGCTTGTTTCAACCTCACAACTAGACAGACTATGTAAGTCGAATAGCTTCTACTTTTGGTTGAAGCTTGATATATCCTCGTCGAATTTCTTAGCTTGATTGTAGGCCAAGATAACGATACTTTGACGGTATTAGTCTATTAGGCAGCCTAGAGCTGATCAATATAATCTTTTAGGTCACTCTATAAAGATGGGAATCAGCTCGCTCTCTTTACTCTATGGTTGAGTTGAGCGCATGACTAAGAATCTCTTTTGGAGAACCTGTACTGTAATTTGTCCTACGTCAACGTGTTTATGGATGCTTTAAATGCTGAATATCGAGACACGAACTGCAATCTCAACTAGCGCAAGCATTCCTGAGACTAGTTACTTCCGTCTTTATATCTTGGCATATCGAGTGTAGGATGATCACCACAATTTCTAAATACCTAGCCGTAATGAGTAACATATATATCCCGGACTGGCACTTGCTGATCTGGCCTGTACCACATGATGTAGAAGGCGAGTTTTCGCCCCTCATCAGATTCTCTTCATTCATTTTAAGTGAGCACTGATGAGGTCTTAGATGTAAGCCCGGCCAGGTCAATTGTTAGACCTTTCGAATCTCTAACCAAAACAGATTCAATAACTCATGTCGACTCAATATGAGTAAAATTTCCAACAAGATAGAATATCAGCCTAGAAGCAGGTGCTGAGTTGACAACTTAGCTTACGCTAGCAACAAAACAAGCATAGGAAACAAATTCAACTGCACATCATCAACAAATGCATTGGACCAGCAAACTGAAGAGTATTCCTCAGTTAATAATTGTACGACGTACATAGTAGTATCATAATATGCAGTACAGATAACTGGAGATGGAAAGACTTCTCCGTGTACCAAGTAAATGCGTTCGCATGAGTGACTCTGAACTAGGTATAGACTACTACATTATGTGTATGGTATTTTACAAATAGAATCGATATATTCAAGACAGAACATTGTCAGTAGAGTAAAAGTACTACTACGTGTCACATAGCCACACTCCCATACGCTGAAATCTCCCACATTCACGGTTATTCACCCGTGGTGTCACCACCAGCTTCAGCGATGAAAAAGAGAGAGATACTTAAACCCCAAGCCTAGTAGTATTCCGGTATATAGATAGGCCTCGGTTACTTACCATTTGATCAACAAAGAAGTTCTCAGCTTTCTCAAAATTGAGTACAAATCAGTCCAATTGTAAAGCTGCTGGGCATGTTCCTACTAGGCATGTGCTTTATATATTGTTGGAATTCGGGCGCAGCGGTCCCATGAGTAGTCGAGGACCTACGACTCTGGTGAAGAGCGCCAGGAATAATCTACCAAGTACCTCGACATAGCCCGCTTCGCTACCCCCTTTCGCAAAAGCCTCTGGAGAGCGACTTCTTCAACAGTCATCTTGCGTTGAAACTCTGGACCAAGGAATGTTGGTGCACTTTGAAAGCCAACCTAGTTTCCAAGATACACGTCTCGGGACGCAAAAGGTTGGAGGGGCGTATTGCCTCAATCAATAGAGGGCTTCTTCAGTGGTGGATTGAATGCCCTTTGCGTAGTTGCGCGATGGAAGGTGTACCAACCCAGGAGCAGCAGAAAACCCAAGAGCAATGTGACACACGGAATACTCCCAGGACAGAGGAGACAAGTGACGGAGATATCCTACAAACTTCCAAGGACAGAGGACGAACGGTTTTGCAAAAAGATTGCGAGAAAAACACGTCCCATTCTCCGCTGAACGGCTGGTTGAGCTCACGAAGAAAAGTTTCTCGTACCGCAAGTCTTTGCCTAATCTCGTATCTCAATCGACCCAGTATCTTTATATATGACATGGTAAATACTCAGGAGTATACGCCGGACATCTGGATGACGTTCAAGGATACGAAAGTCAGCATCAAGCCTGCTTGACCGTTGTTCACCCCCGACTTCCTGGCCTTGGGTGTAGTCTTGCAATAAGCGGTTGTTGTTGAACCCCTGAACCATCTAGATGTCACTTATAAACAGATATGTGGTCTGTTGGCATGTATTAGGGGCACTTCAGCCCTTTTTTCCACTACGATCTATCGTCTACATCCGAAATGATAACTTTTCATTCACCAATTACCAGAAGCTCACGCCTCGAGCCCTTCATACTTATCGACCACGCTCGAAATCTCACTTTTCAGTTCCGCCTTCCTTTCCTCAGAACACCAACTACCCTCAACAGCGCCAACGGCAATCCACTCCCACTCCTTGATGGTAAGGTCAAAGGCCTCCTGGACAGCAAGATAGTTCTCCAGGATATACCCCCCAAAGTACGCCGGATCGTCGCTGTTGATACTGAACCTCACCCCCCTGTCCAAGAACGTCCTGATGGGCAGCTCTCTAAGCTCCTTCACGCCCCTCAACACCACGTTCGACAGCGGACAGAGACTCAACAGCGTCCCGCTCTCGGCCAACCTCCCCAGCAGCGCCTCGTCCTCCGCCGACCTCCGGCCGTGGTCCACCCTCTCGCAGCCCAAGTCGTCCAGCGCCTGCGCCACAAAGTCCGCCGGCCCCTCCTCGCCCGCGTGCGCCGTCCTCCTCACGCCCGCCTCCCTCGCCGCGTCGTAGATCGGCCTGAACATCTTGGGCGGGTACGGCGCCTCGCTGCTCGACGCGCCGACGCCGGCAATCGTCCCGTCCGCAAAGTGGCCCCTGTCCCTCGCCTCGGCAAACATGCGCAGCCCGTCCTCGACGGGGCAGTGCTTCAGGAAACACACAATGTACGCGACCGACATGCCGAAATCCCGCTCCGCGCGACGCCGCGCGCGGGCGAGACCCTCGACGACGGTGTCGTACGCCACGCCGCGGCTGGTGTGCGCCTGGGGGTCGAAGAAGACTTCCGCGTGGCGCACGTTCTGGGCGTGTGCCTTTTGGAAGTAGGCGTACCCCAGCTCCTCAAAGTCCGTGACGGACAGCAGCACGGAGAAGCCGACGAAGTAGTAGTGCAGAAAGTCGTCGAGCGACGAAAAGTTGCGGTGCCGCTCGCGCAGGGTCTCGACGCTCGCGTAGGCGGCGTCGTCTTTGGCCGGGGGCAGGGCGACGTTGTTCTGTGCGGCCAGTCGGAACAGCAGCTCGGGCCCCAGGGAGCCTTCGATGTGCATGTGGTGCTCGCACTTGGGCAGATCGACCAGGAAATCGTGGAGTCTGGGCCGGCACATCTTGTTTGTGGGCTTTGCTCTGCTGGGTTAGCCTGTCAGGTTGTTCGGGGTGTCGTCGGTGCTGCAGTATCCGGGAAAATGTGCCGATGGGGCTGTCGGCAATCTCAGAGAGGGAGAAAGAGACAATCGTGGAATGGTGTTGAGCCGGGTAGGGAGTTTGATGCGTCTCCCAAAGCTTGTCTCGATGCTTGGATGATGGTGGTGGTGGTGGTGGTTGTGTCGAGGAAGTCCAGAGGCACGGACCGATACAGGCACCCTCGAGTAGAGACGTCTGTTTCACGTGAGAAAGTCTGCCCAAGTTTACGACGTCTCTGCCCGTTGTCGTTCACGATAAAAATAGAAATGGTAGAATTTCCAGAAGCTTTCTTTGCAGATGAACTCTCGGCTTGGTATGCAGTCCCCTTTATCGACTGTACTGTTTGGGGGTAAAGTTTCTCAAAAGTATGCGTCATAACCTGGCGAAATGAACAAACAGATGCAGATTCTGTCTCCATCAAAGCCCATTGTTTAGTCGGTTTACGTGATCAATCGGTCGGCTCCTCCACGTCGGCGACCGCCGCTCGTGTCTGTGGAAGAGCGGAAGACGGCGAACAAAGCGTCCACTTCGTTCTCGTTCTTGTTCGCGTCCCCGGGGCCCGAACTGGTTCCATCGTCGCTTGACCCTCTCCCACTCCGACCACCAGGCGGACTGAACGTGGTGGTAAAAAAGCACCGTCAGCACACACTCGATGGAGCGAGCAGGCACTTGACGCTTCTCCGCGACCCGGATCTTGACGCCGACGGCGCCCCTGTGTAGGAGGAAAACCCCTTCTTGGACCGGAGAAACAAGGTGCCAAACACGTCCGGCATTACCCCAGAGCGGGAGAGGAGCCAGAAACGATAACGAGGCTGAAGGCGTGGCTCCCCTGGCGAAGGAGACTTCCCGCGCAGGTTGATGCCATGGATTCGGAAGCACATTGTCTTCCCACTCGTACACTACTCCCTGTCCATACCTACAAGTAGTAGCCAGCCGTTACCATGTATGAGTATATCGGAGCGCTTAGTCTTTGCGACTGCCAGCTTCACGGGTCCCGCAGCGGCCTGCGGCATTTAACGCACGACCAGCGGAGCTGTCGAACGACAGGACGGTTTGAGAACACGCATGTGAGGCGTGGGGACCGATAGCAGTCGCAACGACATGGCAAACATGAGATGAAGTGTGTAACCTGCGACGAAACAGGCACCGCGTAGTCAAGCAGCAGCTCCGCCTACAAGTTGTAACGGTCAGGTCAGGCCAGGCCAATTCAGACAGGGCCACAATCGTTCTTCATCTTGACCAGCGTTGGTTGGGGGGCTCATAAGTCGTCATCCCTTCCAGGTGTGGTTCAGGGCGGGTCATCAACGCCGGCACCGCATGAGCCGACAAGGCGTGTCGCAGGAGTTGGCCGATGGACAGGGCAGACACTGAGCATCGCCACCATCCAGCAAGACACAACTTACTGATGGGTGTCGTTGGTCGATTTCCACGGCGAGAGGGACAAGCCGACGCCCGGTAGTGACGAAACAGTTTGAGTTGCAGGCGGCTGGAGCATCATGACGGGCCGGCCTGAGACGACGCCCTGGTCAAGTTCGTCGACTAACAGCCCCACGAAGTCGTTCCCGGGAGCCCGTTGACTCCTTGCACTCTGTCTTCAGCGGCTCGACATCCAAGTATCCGTATAATCGGCTGGCTTGCAGTTGGACAAAGCCGTGTGCGGTATCCGTACTCGGTATCCGTACAGAGTACATGGCATGCCCGTCCCGTACATGCCACTCCACGTACGGAGCACACAGCAGAATATCACAATCCCAGTGCTCAGCTCCGCGGAACTCCCCAGCCGCCGTGGTCGTAACATACCTACTGCATGGCAGTAGACTCTGCCACTAGCCGGGCCCATCTCCGATCGTCTCATGCAGTAACATGCTCTTCCACATGGGTTGCGAGTCCAGACCGTCTGCGTTGCTTCTCCTCACTCGTAGTGAAGCGCAGCAGACACCCAGAACCTGCCGATTCCCTGTTTGTTTTGCAGCGGTTTGCTGACGTGCTGACGCTGTCCTTCACTGGCAGACTCGGCCTTAAGGATCACCCTGGGGCACATTCCAATGTCAACCCGCAGCACACCAGGAGCAGCAGGCTGATCAGGGATTCCAGTCTTTTGCCTGCAGGGGCACACCCGACGCGTCGTTGACAAGGAGGGGAAGAAGGAAGGTGGGAGTCCAAAAAAAAAAAAGCGCATCGGGACCAGGGGCTTGTTCTGGTGTGCAGATCCGCCGGAACGTGGACGCATGGGCATGGGCGTTGGCCGTTGGCGTGGTGTGGGCACGATGTGATGATGTCTGATGAATCCGAAGAGCACAAAGAAACAGAACAGCGGTTGACACTGAGGGTTTGCTCGGCTGCGAGTCCCATGCACATTGGCACAGGCAAGCCCTTGGTAGAAGCCGTCGCAACCACCGATCTCTCCAGCCGAGGGGACCGTGTGATCAAAAGCTTATCGCCAGAAATAGCTCCCACGACCGTGTTGGAGTTGGATGGGACGAGTTGGTAATTACTTTGCTGGTGTCGTGGGCGTACTGTCGTCCTTTCGTTGCTTTTCGTCCCTTGTGCCAATGCCAAATCGACTGGTTCAAGCGTGTCAGGACCATTTCCGTGCGCGCGTCCTCCATCGTTCGTGCGTGTCGATTCAACGGTGTCCTGACCTCATGTCGAGCCTGATGTTGCTAATTCTGTCCGTTCCAAGTCGCCAAACCTCCATCTTGTCAGAAGCTCGTACACGGACGACGACGTGACCTTGCTCAGAGACTTGGAATGCAGCAGCAAACTTTTCGCGCCCCTTTTGCTTTTTCATTTAGAGATCGACGGTATATCTCGCAGCCACGAGGAACCCAAACTTCGTACCGACGCACCCGCACTCCGTACTCCGTGCTGTCCCGTCCCGGCATCCTCCCGCGACGTCTGGACCCAACCCGCCATCGAGGATGGTCCTGGTTGGAAACCCTTGCAAGACCCCACCGGGAGGAATGTGGGAATCGTCAGGACTGACCAGACAGAGACACGCTTGTCGCCCCAGCTTCATGCAAGTCGGCAGGGGCTACATTGGCCGTGCTGTTTCATTCGGCTTGCTGACCGCCTGTTGGCGATGACTGCCGCGATGGGGCAGATTCACTCCGCACTCGGTCAAAGTCTCCCAAAACGGTGTGTGCCTACTTGTACAGACGTCCGTCGCAGGCGGGCTGTACATTGTAATTGTTCCGCGTCCTTCTCTCAGAGATTGACTTACTATGTAATTAGTGCTGGCCGACGACGGTCCAATGCAATGCTGGCTGGACTACCATAGCTTATTGCAACCACCGTAAACTGGCCGAGACTTCACCATGGACAGGATCCATGTGCTGCTCGAGGGCAGCAATATGTTGTGCATGTTTGCGCCGCTCAACTGATCAATATGAGCCAGGACCAACACCAAGCGTCGTTGCCCAGTCGTGACGAGGTTCCAGGCGGACAGATGCGAGCCGCCACAAAGGCTCCCGTCACACTGCATGGCGTCGTGACATGTCGTGCACGCAGTTTAAGCTATGCGATGCGATATAGCCAGCACCCGTTCTTTGCGTGGCTGATAGACCCGTCATGGCTACACCACGTCGCGTGCTGTCCACCACCGAGATCCTCGCTCCATGACACCTCGGCAATGCCTTCGGTGCGGTGTCGTCCACTAATTAGTAGATCCTCGAAAGGCAATCGGGGCCCTTCACAGCTTGCAATGGGCGTCCGCAACCTCTTTTTCTTCTTCTTCTTTTCTTCTTCTTTTTGGCTGTCGTGATGCCATGCGGGGCTTCACACCACTTCTCAAGTTGCCTGGTATTAGCTGGTGATCACGCTACCCATGACACTGGCTGTTTCCTGCCGGCCTAAATACCGAATGATACCTCAGATGCCATGCGCGGTCTACAACGTCCCCGCGGTGCCGTGACTGACCGAATCCGGGCTTGTCTGCAACTTGGGCTGCTGCAACCATGCTCGCGGTGTAACGGGGATTGGACTCGCTTCGTCTTGTTGCTTCAAGATGGCGTATTGCGTGGCAGAAAGGGCCGGGGTATGTGCCACTTTCGAAGCCATCCGCCGTACCATTGACGAGATGTGAGGCCCAGAACCGTCTCTGCTCTGCCGTACTCGCTCACCCCGCCAAACCAACGCCCGTGTTGTGCACATACTGCGCGAAGCAACAACACCCGAGACCAGCGGCTCCTGTCAGACCTCTGTTAGCTGGTACAACGGCCCTGACACCTCGTCCCTCGGGCTTGTCTGTCATGTTTCATCCGCACCTTAAGCTCGAGCCACATAGCCAGGCACGCCAATCGCGCCGTCGAAGTCCCATCAATGGTCCACCGTGGATTGACGTCAGTGTTTTGCTATCCCAGTGACCATAATCCGTGGTCTGAAGTCAGGGCACCCTGGTAACTCTATACAGAATAGATAGACTTCAGATGCCAAAGGCCAAACGGTGATATCCGTGGGCAGTAAGATCATGACCTGACTTGTCCCGTCCACTAATTAGCACACAATCAAGAGGGTCAGGGAGAGGGAAGGCGTGTGTGCGTGCGCGCGCGCGCGCGCGAGTGACGAACCAATCTCAACCATCCGCAGATTCGGCATTCGGTTGGCATCAGATCCCACGCGTCGGCTTCTTACCTATTTTGGGGCATACATGCCGTGGGCTTGGATCATTAGATTCATGCTTTTAATTGATATAGCAACTGGGGACGAGACATCAGCGAGCATTATGGGCCAGCTCCGTCCCCGCATGCTGCGGTCTCGTGCACAGATGCGGACGTATGGCAACGTCAGCATCTCATCTCCTCCATAGCATCGAGCAGCTGGGACCTAAGCTGCCTTTCGACAACATCAGCTTGGAACAACCCACTCTTGCCATTGCCATCCATGTCTTTACCTGGCAAACCTTTCGAAAGTCTGCCTGAAGGAAGGCATGCGTGAGGCGCTAGAGCCTGGGCTCGTTGTCAGCAGCTGGTGATGCCGGCGACTCCAGATTGTATGCGAACCGTTTCCGTGGCGAGCGGAAAACATTACAACCTCGCGGAGGGCCCTGCTGGTAGAGAAGGGGGTGGGGGTGTGAACCCCTCCGAATTTGACTAGGGACGTCCCCATATCGGAGGATTCGACCGATGATGGCCTGTGTGCCAATGGTCAGCATATTTAGTGTCAGTTATGACAGCCTGTCGAGTGGAAGAGCTGGCCAAGGGGCTTGAAGTGACTCCTACGTCAAGTGCTTGACGTGGAAATGATAAGCTGTTCGCGTGCCGCGGAACGATGCCATTCCTGAAAGCCACTGCCCACCATGGGATGTGTGTGAATGTGTGCAGATGCAGACGGAGTCGTGTACTGCGTACTTGATAAATGGTTATCGGGAAGTGGGAAGATGCATGAAGATGGATGCCACTGCGGCTCTCTATCCTTGAGCCGTATTCGAGAACCAAGAACAAAAAAAGGGCCACTCGAGACATGCGTTCGAGCAGGCAATGATCTTCCTCTCGCGCGATACTATACCTCCGTAGGGATTAAAAACGTTAGCTTCTTGGCTTAACCCACGTTCACAACATTGGCCAGAACATATGGAGAATGTACTGCTCATAGTGAAATAGGTGAGATAAACATGAGAAATAGCTTAGATAATGAGCAGCTTAATCCATATGGTAGCTACATCACGATAATGGCTGTTCTGCTGGCCCTGGTGGTACCTCTGCAAATCCTACTACTTGAGGCGGTAAAATTGACGAAGCGCTAACGTTTTTAATCCCTACGGAGGTATATGTAGATGTAGAGCCGGTCGGCTTCTGGACCTGTGGAGGCGCAGAGAGTCTTGTGTGTACGGAGTACCTCCGCCGCAGAGCTCTGTGTTCGTACATAGTACATGACCCAACATCATGCCCCATTAACAGGGGGGGTGACCATGGACAGGGCTACGATGACTTTGCGCCAGACGAGCCAGCAGCGGACACGGGGCGTCCCAGGCGGGAAGACGCGGTTTGCGAGATGATATCTTGCACGACCGAGACGGTGCTGCTCATCTCCCCGGCGTCGGAGGGAACTGGATACACGCCATTGGCTGGCTCGGCTTGGTTGCCATCGGCAAGGAGACCGAGCGAGTGGTCAAGTGTGACGAGATACCCTGCAAGAAAGGGCGTCCCAAGCTGGAATGCAGTTGATTGCTCCGTACGTGGTCGCAGATTGCCAGGCGCGTGCTTCGTGCGCCGTCTTGATTGCTTTCGTGATTTTACAACTGGAGCCAAGGTCGTTGCGGCAAGGGTAATGTTCGGGATTCCTGGTGCACATTTCGGAGCAAATTTCGGGCCATCGGCAGCGATTTCGATGGTTTCTGCCGGGGGGCTGGGACAGTTTGGTACCTGTGTCTGCGCGAGTGTACACCGTCCGCCACGAGTCGCCAGTGGGTTCGGCATCCGCTACTTCACTCTTTTGTCGTGCCTCGATTTAATAGTAGTGTTGGGTAGACAGCGATACGACGGCCTTCTCGAGCAGGCTGGGAAGTCAGAGCCAGGCAAAGAACGTCTCCGCAGTAACGCTGACCTGGCTGCTAGCTTTTGTCCTGCCCAGAAAGGGGGTCGAGGCCGAAGAATTCTGCGTCACGGATGTGTGGAAGTCAGGCTGGTGATGCTAGAAGACACTTCCAGGAATTGCAGTCAGTCCGACTACTGCGTATGTCGCGACTTTCATTCCGCCACCAGGGACATGGGCCGCGATGTTACCGGACATATGGCCGAAGCGGGACATGAGCGAGTAGCACACTACTCCATAGTATGCGCTGAAAAGTCGAATTTGACCATGACGACGCAACTGCCCATCTCGACATGCGCATCCCCTTGCATTCAATGAATGTGGTGTACTCCGTACTATCCGCATGTATTGAGTAGAGGAGAGTGTCACGGTAGCATGCCCCCCGTTCGCGCCAGCGGTTCGAAGTTGGCTGACCAGACCACCCGCTGGCCTGTTATGCCAGTTGTTAGTGCTGCAACCTTTCTCCTCTCACATCCACACAACGTCGTGTCAGCGTCGCCCTTGGGCCCTGGGTCTGACAAGCGACATCCGTGCGTGAGCTGGCGCCCGAGCAGAACGGAGCTTGTGGGACATGAATCGGGGAAATTAGATGGGCTTTGCACCTCGTGGATGTGATATCTCAAGGAGCCACATAATGAGTTCCCGGGCTTGGGGGCGTCCGGATGATACCGATGGATCACGGGTGAGGGTATCCATAGTGCACTCAACTGAAGTATATACTTGATGAAGTAGAGGAGAGGCATGGAGACGGCAAACCCCTCAGAGGTGGGCTCGTAACTTGTCAATCTGCGAACTCGGCAGCACAGCACTGCCACTAGCCCCGTAGATGGTCGTCATCAAGTTCCCCGGCTAGCGGAACAGTCTGCGGGTGTGCAGAGTTTCGATGTTATTACGCATGGAGGTGCCCCGTTCTACCGACCGCCCAAGAGAGTTTTTCGGCGCGGCAGACCTGCCGGAAAGTGCGCGTTCTTCATATAATGCGTACTGCGAAGGATTGCCGTGGCGTGAGTATATGACGAGAGCTGAATTTAGGAAATGGTTCTTGGGAAAAGCGCCGAGACCTCCAAAGTATGCGATGTAGTGTACTTACCAACTATGTAGCAGCACGAAGGCTCAATAGTTTGTGAACGTTGCAAACGTTTCTCAAGTGCAACGCCTCCGTGGGTCGGAGAGAGAAAAGTGAGGCGTCGTGGACGCATACCCAGTTTTGAAAGCAACTTTGCCGGAAACAAAATTGGTGGGCGGCGTGGGGCCGATGGCTCCTGGTGAAGGACGGATCGGCAGAGACAGGGAAAAACGGCACAGGGCAATTGTTTGTTGGAAGCAACTCCAAGCTCCGTGGTTGGTTGTGGTGGTTCATAAGCTGCAGAATTTCCGACAGGCGGCATATCGGGATTGAAGCGGCATTCGGGGCTAGAGCTGCCCGTCGGCGATCTCCAGGCGGCCGGTGGGCTGCGAATGCCATGGTTCGCATTCCGGATGGAGCATTGACGTGTAAATATGGGTGCGGGATGGGCGAACTCGGTTCCAGCCGGCGCAAGCCAAGGTCAAGGCCGAGTCAAGCAGTGCTGGTGCAGGCTTCGGTAGGCTCAGCGATTCGGAGCGAGCAGTTGGATGACGGTTTCTGTGGGCGTGCAAGTGTGGCTCTCCGGCAATTGAGTGAGCGCTACAAGAGGTATGCGTAGTCCACATCGTCTGTTGACAAGCTCTGCAAGTGATTTGTTGCCATCTTCCATTTTCGTGAGAAGAAACAACGATAACCTGAATCGGGGAAGAATGCTGGCAAAGGTGGCATGTGGAGCATGTCCGGGAGGCGAGGCCGTCACGGACCATGGACCAAAGAGATTGACGCTGGAGTGGAGGCTGGTCTAAGGTAAACTGCGTATCGTCATCTGCGGTCGCGACGTGTGCTCGTATACATGGATCAGGGCCAAATTGGTAATGCAGGTAAAGCAAGGCCGGGGCTCGGCTGAGCTGCCGGTCAGGTGGTATCGAATTAATTGCCTGCAGCCGACGCCAAGTGCCTCTCGGGGCTGCGTTGCCAGCAACTCCAGATGGTGGGAAGGCCGCAAAGTCGACGGCAGCGGACGAACTCGTTGAGACGTGTTGTTGTGAGGTGAACGACCTACCACCAGGTGGTTCGACATGATGGTTGTGTGCCTGGCTGAAGGTGAAGTCTAAGGTAGCCACGGAGGTACGTCGACCACCCGGCTAGGTAAGGTAGCTTGGACGGAACCAACGGAAAGTAGTCCGCGATTGATGATCGTTTTTTTCTTATTCTTCTTTTTTCTTTTTTCCCTGCTTGTCTTTCTTCCACCCCTTCTTCTTTTCTCTGACAGGAAAGGCAAGAAACACGGTACCGAAGACGGAAACAACAAGCCTGCCAGTGCCTGCCTAGGTACTCTTTCCCAGAATGCAAAATGAAGTGGAGGTGTGGAGGCACGGAGGTACACCGGAGGATCGACCTTTTGCTACAGATGAGCTAAGCCATCTCTGGATTAGTTCGGGTACGTAAGCCAGATGAGGAGCTGATGTAAGCAAGCACGGCCAAACTAAAAGCTGGAGCCGGGCCATCTGACATGGACCTACATAGTAGTAAGTTCAGGGTTGATGAGTCCGGACTTGGAGGCAGGGTCAAGGAAGTTGCGAATTCTTGAACAAGAACCAGGAGTTTTTCTGCATTGTGAAGTGCGAACAAGTACGTTACCTACTATGTAGGTAGGCTTCATGTGCTTCCTTGAACGCCGTACTCCGTACTAGTTCCAGAGTCCGTCCACACAAGGTTTGGAAAATTGAGGCGAGCCCCCCTGCCGAATAGCCTCAATTTTCGGCCGTCCGTGTCCTGCATTGCTTCGCAGAGCAAATGCTTCTGCGGAATTAGAGGCATGACAAGTTGCCTACGCAGTATGCCATCTAGAACAAGCGTGGTCTTTCCAGAACCCTTTACCAGCTATGCTTACCAACCCGCACGTCCGGGGACCTAGGTTCAATACAAGTTGAAGTATCCGTAGGTAGGTACGGAGTGCCTTACCTACCAACGCGCAAGTGCCCCATTTGCGAAGGGTCAGGCACGATGTGATACCGGTCAATATTGGCTACTAGGAAGGCAGCAAGGACGCCGGTGCTTGCCTGGTACTGTGCGAGAAGGACCTTCCGCCAGGGTGCTTCCTCACTTCCTCTCCGCGTGCGTTACGTTCCTTAGTCCCCGTGGACCTTACCCTCTTTCTGCTTCCTAGGCACCTTACGTAGTAGGTATGTACCCATCCTCCCGACAATACTTGTAGAAACCAAACCCAACAATTCATCAGCCAGCCCGCCAGTTCCAGCTCTCCACCACCCTTGGTCATGGTCGTCTTTCGCCGTCGCCCTGTACAGAAAACCTTACCTACGTCGTGTCGTGCTGGAGTCTGGCCAACGAACCCCTCATCTCCTGCTTCGATTGGTGGCCGATCATGCCCATCTTCAACCCGCCTGCAGCAAGCCTCCCTGTTCCTCAGTTAGCTTTGCCGACTTGCAGTCCAAAGTCCCTCGGCAAAAACGATCCATCTGGTCCATCTGTGTTCGAATCCAGGTCCAGGTCCAGGTCCAGGTCTAGGTTCAAATTCAAATCCGGGTCCGGCTCCCGGGTCACGATCCGTCGAGATACTGTTCTCCTCCTCCCCCGTGGCTCAGTGGCCTGAGAACATCATCTAGCATCGGAATGCGCCATGTCGTTGAATTCTCTAACACCCATTTCTATTCCTAGGACCTCCATCGCGACCATCACCTGCGTCGGAAAGGGGCAGAGCTTGTCATCTCTTCCGCTCTCCTCGGTGTCTGGCAACGTGTCATCCGTGATCCAGCGCAAGGCGGACGTACCGTGAGAGCAGGGCAACGAAAACCAACTCATCCCATCTCGGTGCAGCAAGACCAGAGATTGCCGGGCCTGCGCCTCCCAAAGCATCTTCATGCCAACCAATGATCCAAGATTGACCGACCAGCCGACCGTCTCTTGTCTGAGAATGGTTCGATCTACCCCTACAGCTCAAGTGCACTTTGGTCCTGTTGCTATTCTTGTCATACTCAGCAACATGCAGCCATCTCAGCCCAAGCTTAGGGAAGAGACACGGTCGGACGAGACGACCTTGGCTTTGATTCCATGCAGACGCGAATGCAAACGAAGAGACAGACGCCGACGGAACAAGCCAGCCTCTCCAATCTACCCCTCACTTTTCCAGCTCAGACGAACACTGAGAAACGTTATTCATCCTTGCCTGCATTTTGTCGCCTTTCACTCGGGGGTGTTACCAAGGGCTTTTAACAGAAAGAAGCCTGCTGGAGACGGTCCTAAAATCATCGTGGATGAACCAACAAGTACCTGGTCATCTTCAGGACGTCCCTTCAGCACGCCTTTAGCGTCGTTCTGCGTCTTTCCGAGCCGTTGGCGGCCCGTATGAAGACAGATCGAACTGGCCAGTGGAACTACAGTCGCGAGAGGTTGCCATCTCGCGCACCCGCAGCAGCCCAACAACACCCGGCTGCCCTACCGCGACCTAGATAAGAGAGGCTCAAGGCACCACCAGGTGGCTGCCCTACAGATCCCAATTGCCACGGCGCCACGGCTTAGCAATCTCCCGTGTGTACACCAACGGCCTCGAAACTTGGCCCTTTGTCTTAGTTTGAGCCCTGGTCCCGGCCCGGTCCCGGTCTTGCTACACCACACTACGGACACTGCTGTTGTTGTCGGTCTGGTCTGACGGACACCGTCACCGTCGCCTTTGACACTGAGGCCAGCTTTTCGCTTGGTCTGCAAACCATCCCCGCCATGCCCCTCAAAGTACAAATTTGAGCTTCAAGGATATCGTTCGATGTGGTCCTCGGCTACGTCGTCAAAGAATTGCACGGATTCATCACCCACACCCATATTCCCTGTCCCCACCGCTTTACAGGCTGCACAGTACACAAGTAATTACACAGTATTCGTACACCCAAAGAACCCGCTATGGCCGTTTGTTTCGCCGTCCTCCCCGCCCGATGTCACCGGTTGAACGGCTGATGGGCATCTTCTCTCGCCACTAATGCTTTAAAGTCATCTTTCGATGACATACGACAACCACAATCATGAGCAACTGAGGCATGAAAAAGGACCAAACAACCCGCAACTAGACATAGAAATTCATCTGGCCGTCGCTTGTGAATGGCTCTACGTTGCTTGTTGAATGTTGGACGGCAAGCGGCAAGGCGCGCAAGCTCAGCTGGTCCTGGGCCAACAGACCAGACCCGTGGTAACAGTCAGGCGGCTGTCTAGCTAGCGGCTCGTCAATATGTGTTGCTCCCGTGAGCCCGTACGGCTTGGGGGGAAAACACGCACACGCATATACAGTCGAGTCTTTGAACAAACCAGGGTCGAGACACTGACTGGCCAAAGGCCAGGGCCCCAGGCGAAGCACCACCACCCTGACTCGAGTCCCTTTCGCAGCGGAGTTTGGAGCTGTGCTCCAAATCCCAACACAGCCTGCTCTGCAGGCCTGCATCCCAATTACAAGTGTCTTGTGGAGCTGAGAGCCACGCACCGGGAGGGTTTACCAGTTGGAGGAATGTCAGACACTAATTAATTACAAAGTGGAATTCGTCGACTCATCGTATGCCGTTTGGCAACAACCCGCCGCAAGCTTGCCTAACCTGTGTGTGCAGCATATCACAATGCTGCCACAGGCTGCGCGAGTGCCGTGGAGTTCATGTACACACGCTTTGGGTAGTGGGCGCCAGCTTGCACATAAGCTGTTCCGTCCTCATCATCGGACTTTTTCCGACGGCCCAAGCCATCTCGACGCAATTGGCCCATCGGAAGGTCCTGGCGTGTTGAGTTGCGTACACCACGGTCCATGGTCAACTCACAAGTTACAACCATCTCACTGGAAGGAAACCCAAAGCCACAAGTCAAACCCAGCCCAACCCAGCTCGATTTCGCGTGTGCGGGGTGGTGGTCACCCACTGACCGCTACCCGGCACTGGTCACCCACGGCAAAGATGAACGCTGATATGCTTTTTCGCTCTACCAGCGTTCCCCTCGCGAGGAGTGGCTTATTATTAGCACAGTCGAGTTGTGAGGTGCCTCTTTAGAGACCTTTGGTGCGTTTGATCGGCTCCTTGACGGGAACAAGACAGGACGACAGACCTTCTCCAGACTTGCCCAACTTCACTCGCATACCCCTGCAAGGATACTGCTTCTTCAATGCGCACGCTACACAGTACGCAACGCTGATCCGTCCCGCGCCCCGGCCTACTGGTGCGCGGGATCACTGGCCGTGTCTGTATCCATCTGGTATCGATTACTGCAAAGCATGCGTAGCATACCGACATTCGAGCTCTCGCGCAAGCCCAACAACCTCCGGCTCGGTATCTCGCCCCACGTCGCGGCGTCGCGGTCGTGGTGAATCTGATTTTCGACGCTTCGTCTTGTCCCATATGTATACATGGGGTGGGAAGGGACGCATAGCCGCCGGGTACGCTTCCTGTTGCTGTAGCCCTGTCCAACTATTTTGCGTTGGTCTTGGTCTTCGAGCAGAGAAGAACCTCCTTGCGCAATTATCCCAACAACCTTGCTCCCGATTCTGGACATTACAGTCTTCGCCTACCTTAACACTTCCCCCATTATATGATATCCATCTTTATGCTCTTCACTTGCACATACCTTTCTCAATACGAGATTACATATTTTTCTTGGTTCCAGCACATCTCGTGTCTCCCACTCGAGGGTACATGCTGTCAATACTGGTCGGTCAAGACGCCCTCAACAATTTCTGCGGGCCGCATATAATAATAGACTGGTGCGAAATCAAGTCGGTGGCCAACGAGCCCTACAGTATTACTTGGTATAAGGTAAGTCAAGCACCAGGGTATCGAGCAGCACGTCAATTTCAATCCTAGTCTCGTTCCTCGGCCGCTTTTCCCGCACCCCAGCCCAGCCAGGAACGTGGTAGCGTCCTTGGGAAGACAGCCTGTTTATCGCTGTCTGGCGGTTCCGTCGGCTCTGAACCTGTCAAAGGCGTCACATTTCACCCTGTCATTAGCAGCGACAGGCTCGTCAAACCCTTGCAGCATCACGTCTGTTGCGTGGCCGTGTGCTTTTGCGGCAACGTGCAGATTCCCGCCCTTGCAAAGTCACTCCCAGCCAATATCGCCACCCTAGCCATCAGCCCGGAGAGAAGGCTCGAATCGGTGCTGAACAAGCGCAACGAGCAACGTCTGTCCGCTGGGAGAAGCTCAACCGGTGTTGTCGCCAACTTGGTCGTTGTCGCCCGCTCCCCATCGCGAGGCGGGCTTGCTTGGTACGACGGCGCCGTCCAACGCCACGCGTTTGAAGACGCTGCGCTTGACGGACGCTTATCCCTTGCCGAGTCCCTGTCTCCATCATTCCAACGACAGCTCTCGGAGAGATAAGACGTCAATCAGACTTTCGGTTCGGTTCTGTCGCCGAAATATGCTTATTGTCCGTTGGTTGCTCTAAGCAGTAAATACGACGCACACGTGCTTGGCCGTTGCAGAACATTAGCACAACAGCCCTCCCACAGAAGTCTCTCGAAGGGCATTCCGCCATTGCAACTGAGACTGTGACTCGCTGGCCGCATCGGAACGCGGAACGAGGGAACATCACCCCAAAGTACTTTCCAGGAGCCATTTTTGGCGTCAGGTACGTACGCTCGCGGCGCGGCTTTCTTGTCGTTCTCTTCTGCTGGTTTGAATTGGAGACGGAACAGACGACAACCTCAACTCAACCCTGGCGCAGCACACGTATTCCAGTATCGGTTTACCACTATAGCTATTGGATACTCCGTACGGGTCCCCGAAATCGCACGCACGCACGCTTGGTGAAATGTTTTGTCGGTCGGGTTTCTCGACAAGATGGGGTCTGGGTCGCATGGTCAAGGCCATGCCTGCCCTGCCCAACAACCGAAAGCAAGCCAGCGCGGCCAGTGGCAGCAAAAAACTCCCGAAGACGATTGCTCGATAGCTTTCGGTGAACAGCCTAGCGGCCCGCCCATTCATTCTCGTCAAGGCCCACGTCCACCGTACATGCAGGCTGTACGGTGCGGTCGGCCTGTCTTTCGGCTATTCAGTGGCCATCGAAGGCAAGACGCGGAACGAACAGGGTGTGCTGCGAGAGGAAGGGGAGAAGAGAAGCGAGGTGGCCCGGACCAAAGCTGGTCCATTTCCATGTGTAAGCTGCTGCAAGACTTACCGGGCTGGTGGAGGGATTGCGGAAGCACATCTTGTCCCAAAATAGGTGCTCCCAGCCCACAGCTCGCCAGATGCTAGTGGCACAACGCGACAGAATGCCGGCCGACTCGACTCGTCTCCCAGCAGAACTACTCCGTACACTACTACACTACACCACTCGTTGAAGCATGCCGCAGTACAACAATAAGTCTCCTGCAACAAAGTGCAGAAGCGGAAGAGCTTCATATGCAGAGCCTGCAGGTCTTCTCCAAGGAGAGAAACCGAACGAACCACCGTCTGATAGCATCCACAACCACCAACCTCACCATTGCTCACTCGCCCACTTCGCCTAGTTTCTTTCTCCCCTTCTCTACCCCGGCCCTCGTCTCTTTTCTTCGAGACGATCGCATGTCAATACCTCCTCGATGTGTCCGTACATGGCCCTTCTTCCTGGGCCTAGACACCTATGCTGCATGAGAACCCTCCCATCCAAGTGTGCATTACTCCCTCTTCCCCACGACGAGTGTGTTCGGAGAAAGAGATCTGTGGTACTGATACCGCTTGTGCTTCTGCTCCGGCCCACCGTTTGTGAAATCCCCGAAGACGAAGAGGCACATCGTGTGGTTCGTCCAGATCATAGAACGAAAGTCATGTCAACGGCGCACCCCCTCCTCCCCTTCCCCGACCCATCCACCGACCCCTTACTGTGTAAAGCCTACCCTTGTTCTAGCTTGCCCTGTCCGATAGGATGAGTACAGGCAACCCCCCGGCCGAGTCAGAGTGGGCTGGCCGGCGGGAAATGTCAGTGAGTCGCGGCACAGCGACCTTATTCTCCAGCCTGTTGCCGATTCGCCATCGCCCATCCTGGAGGTCGACGCTTCAGCACAGGGATCATGGGAGTTTACTCGACTGCAAGTACTCGTTGTGTATGCAACAGCGTACAGGGTTGTTTACACAGCAGTGTCAAGTACGGAGTACGGAGCACTATGAGTATACCATGGCAGTCTGTTCTGGGGAGCTTCCTTCGTTCTCTTGGACAAGGACCCTGGCACCCCCAGCAGCGCCTACTCTCCGGTCGAAACACGTTAGTTACTTTGGTTGATGAGCATCTTCCACAGCCCTGTTCACTGTTCACCCTCCCTGCTCCCCTGCCTACTCAACTCCAGATAATATGTCCGATTCTGCTTTCGCGCGCGGAGAGCCCCGGATCCAGACCAGACTTGATGCTTCGACGGCACCGCAGACCATCGTCACCAGAGAGAAGCCACCCATTGCGTCGCCAATTCTATCCTGTACCCATCCGCCGTCGAGCGACAGGACGGTCCATGACAAGTCAGACTCCAGACGCTGACCACTGTACCTTGCCTTACCCTGTCCTGCCACGCCTGCCTCCTCCTCAAGCCTGCCTCCCTTGTCCGCCTTCTGTACACTACAAAGTACTCCAGTACCCTGTTCCTATTCGCTTTCTCTTTACTCCGGCCAGACGCCGCTGCTTCTTCCTCCTCTTCGTCTTTACACCATTCCGTGCAGCTACACATCATCATCTTCACTCCTCTCTGGTCCCTCTACCCAGCTGGCCCCGTCGAGTCGTCGTCTGCCTCGGGCTCTGTCTCGCTCGATCCATTTTGACTTGCTCGTATCCTCTGAGTCTTGGCGTCGACCATCTTTGACGTCTCCCGCGGCAGATTCTGAAAAAGCAGCCGCTAACCAAGGTTTGGCATAACAGCTGTGGTTGTTCTTTTGCGATATCCGCTTCACCAACGGGTTCACGCATTGAAATAGCCGCATCAGAGCTGCGTTGAACCTGCCGACCTGCAGCTGTGCGGCCGAGGTTGGACAAGAAAGCTGCTGGAATTCCAGGATCTAGGCGGTTTCAGTTACACGACAAAGCTGCATCAACACGGGATTTCCACCACCATCGCCGAGGAGGTCCGTAGAAGGCCAATCCCCCCGAAGCGAGAAAGAGGAGCCTGTTGAAGGTGGTAAGAAGACATCGGTGCGACTCGCTGCGTCCGGCCATCAGCAAGCAACGCTTTCGCGCTTCTTCAAAAGACAGACACCGAGTCTGGCTCCCACACAACGGGCCGCATACCGGGTTGGCTTATACGGCCCCGAAACCTGCCCAACGACGACCGATCCATCCGTCTGTATGTTCGTGGAGCGTCGCCTTCCCACTGTTCATCATATCGGGGCGCCCGTGGGGACTCCGCTGAACCAGACTGGCGACTTCTGGTCCTTTGAACAGCGCTCCGCCATGGCCGCATCGTCACACAACCCATATTATCCACGATCCCCAAATCCTTCTAATAGGTCATACGACTCCTCTTCGGTATCGTCCGCCGCTTCGCCCAAACAGCCGTCCCATTTCATACCGCGGGGCCTCATGAACACCGGGCCGAGGACCACAGCGGCACCACCGCCTCAGCCCATCGGCATCCCGCCACTGCCACCAGTCCACCAGAATGCCTTTACACCTTATACACCCGTCACCGCCGGTTCCATCATGAACCGCGACTCGCTGCCTTCAGCCGAGTCCGTTGCGAGCACTCCAGGCCCGTCGAATGCTTCCTTGCCACCCATCTCCCAGGCTCAAAAGAGAGCCTACAGGCAGAGAAGGAAGGACCCGAGTTGCGATGCCTGTAGAGAAAGAAAGGTCAAATGCGACGCTACCGAGACGACCAGTTGCTCGGAATGCTCTAGCCGGAACGTCAAGTGCCAGTTCACCAAGGAAACTAACCGGCGGATGTCGTCCATCAAGCAAGTACAGGACCTGGAGAAACAGCTAGAGCGCCTCCGGAGGGAGAACGGCAGTCTGAGAAGAATGGTACAAGACCGAGACGGGGCAATGGATGTTGATCCAGATGTTGTCGAGCAGCTGCCTCTCCAACTTCCAGAGATTGGCACCGATCCCAAGAGGAGGAAACGACCTGCTCCCATGCACGATTTGGCGAGGGCGAGATCCAGCTTGCGCATCTTCTCGCGAGGAATATGGAACCCACCGGCGCAGCACCGTCGAGCGCCCTCGACACCCATGTTCGATCCTCAGAGGCCAGAGCTGCCCCCAAGACAGACGACCGACCAGCTTCTCCACGCATACTACGGCTCTGCCCACGCAATGTTCCCCATCCTGCACTGGCCGATATTCCAAACCGGCGTCGACGATCTCTACCGCCTCGGAGATACGAAATCAGTACAGCCAGCATGGCTGTCGACCTTTTTTGCGGCACTCGCCCTGGGAAGCCTCTTCAACCAGGACGCGCCGTCCCATCGAGCATACCGAGCCGCAGAGCTGCTGGAAGTCGCACGTGGCATGATTGATCCCTGGAACAACGACTACGTACTCGATAATGTCCGCGCGATGGTGCTCGTCACGCTCTGCTTGAACGAGATGAATCAGAAATCGGCCGCCTGGACGTGGCTCGGCAGCACCGTCCGGGCTGGCCAAGATCTAGGCTTGTACTCCGAGTCCGGCCCTTGGCCGGTCGTTGAGGGAGAGATGCGCCGGAGAGTCTGGTGGACCATCTACATCCTCGACCGCAGCTTTGGTCTCGATCTCGGAAGGCCCATGTTGATCGACGATTCCGACTGCGACGTGTCACTTCCCGCCGGCGTCGACGACCACTATATTCACGAGAGTGGCATCATGGTGCCCCCAGGCCGGGAGCCCCTAAACCACTCTCTCCTGGCTCTGATCAATGTCATCAGGTCTTACCCATCGTTGGCCAAGACGTCAGCCTCTCCGGTTATTGCACCCACCAGGCTTGCGACTTTCGACCAGCACTTCGTCTCCTGTCTGCGAACATTTCCGCCAGTCTGCGACACGTCCAGCACTGGGCAGATCGCCCCTCATCTGCTGACCCCCTTTACTTACCTACTCCATGCCCGTCTCGTGTTACATCGCCACAATCTCGCGCCGACGTGCCCACCCGATGTGCGGCTCGCTGCCATGGAGCAGTGCACTCATACCGCCCTCGAAACGGCCTCGCTTCTCTCCCGCGCTACCCCGAACCTTGCCGATGGCACCACCGCCCTGCTCACCACCCATACGTTCCGCTGTGCGCTGTTCCTACTGCTTGCAGGCTACTGGGACCATGCGACAACGTGCCTGCGGACCCTCGCTTCCATCGACGCAAGACGTGACGTTGCCATACCCTGCGGTCGGTTCCTCGCCTTCTTCGTCTCTGCACTTGGCACCAAGCGCACCGACTACGCGTCCTTTGTTGCTCGCAACACGCCGCCGAAGCCGTTTGCCCCCCCATTGGCGCCCCACGGTCGTACCGGACCTTCGCCGCTACAGGAAGCTCTCCTTCACGACGAGGAACTCCTCGCGTACGTCAGCGCCGACCTTCAAGCGGCACCCGAGTCCGCCTGGGTTTGGGCGGGTGGCGAGCGTGAGGCGATACTATCACCCACCTCGCCAGGCTCCATCACAGCCAGCGGCGGTGCCAGCAGCGGCCTCTTCAGCCTGGGGCAGCGAACAGGTCTGACGGAGGAGGAGATCAAGGAATGGGGCGGGTGGGATCGCCTTGAAGGAGCTGTTCGTGGGCTGGCTTCGGGCCATGCGACACCTACACCGACCTCCGCAACCTGGTCTTCGTCATTGCCCGCTGGTATCAAGCCCGAAAGCACTCCCGGCCCTACTCTCCCCAGCATCGTAGCCCCGAGCGAGGGGAGCAAAACCAACAGCCCGACAGCGAGCGCCAAGGGACGCCCCCAAGACAGGCTAAGCATCGCCAACATCATCTAGATGATATTCTCGACTCTGCCAAGCCAATCGTCTATCGACCAAGACCGCAGCTCTGGAGCCGCGCGTCGTGTATGATCTACCTGTCACCGTCCATAACAAAGCGACAAATCATGAGCGTTTACGACTGTTACGGGAAATGGAATATGTGAGCCAAGCCTCGCTAGGACCGATCGGCTCGTCACGGTCTTTACGACCGTCAGCCTCACGGGAGGCCATGCTCCTCCTTGTACAATAATGTGTTTACAAGGCTATAGACGTTGTCTCTGCCCACTTCTCACTTCTTTCACTCACTGGCCATACATCTTTTCCACTCGTCAACTCCGAGCCGGCACAGCTCTGCAGGCATTCTCGGACCGTTCGCTTACAGAACACTTTGGCGCCAAACAACTAAACGGAGGAATCTTCACAGGGAGCCCCGTGGTGCGTATCTTGAGCTGGCCAGACTCGGCTCTGTTCGTCAAAAGACTGCGTCTTTGATCAGAAAAAGTCTCCGTCGGCAAGCAGTGAGTTCCAATTTTGGGGGAGCAAGCGAGAAGCTGTCACTTGGCTCAACACTGCGGGGGCCTTTTTCTCTTTCAGCCGAGTTTTGGTGTTTTCCGCAAAAGGGAGAAGAAAGGCCGGGCCTTGTCTCTCAAACGGCCGACGGTGCATCTGGCAGGTGATATTTTCGGTTGACTTTTATGGGGTTTCAGTCTGGGTGTATTTCTTCTTGTCTATAAGCTGCACTTGGACGACGGGATTTCCTTTGTTGAAGCTTCCATCGTTTCTGTCCATGGTTTCCGGGTTCCTGTGAGAACACAGCATATACCTTATTTGTAAATAGGATATGTACAAACGAAGCAGTTATGAGTGGAATCAGCGAGGCATGGAACTCGCGGTCCCGAACCCCCTTCCAAGAAATTATACCCAGCCATATTGTTGCCACGTCGTGATATCACACTACAGATGACAAATTCGTCCTGATAAACATCATGAAAGCGTTGCTCGGGCTTCAACTATGGAGAAATCGAACGGCGGGAGCTGTCAACTTCTGCGCCCCACGGGTCCAAGCAGTCCACGAGTCGTGTCAACACCGCGCCAACCATCGCCATTCGGGCGCTGTTGCTCAGTCAGGGCCCGGTAATACGTTACGCATGTGAAGACACAGCCGGAAGAGGCTCAGTACTGAGCGCCGCGCACTCTGCCGGACGCCGTTGACGCAGGTCGCGTCACACCAGGCCCCTAAACCAACCGCGGGAAACGGTCTTACTCGACACACCTTGTTACGATGGAGATGAGAGATGGGCGACGATTCACAATGTTTGGGTACGCTGAAGCGGAACGTGAAGCGCTGCTGCGCCTACCACGTTTCCTGCGAAGCATCATCATGGGTGAAGAGAGTACGGGGCAATGTTTTGGCGTGTCCTGTGACGGATGCAAGACGTAAGCTGTTGTTCTTTCCCTCTCTCCCTCTCTCTATCTCTCTTTCTCTACACGGACCAGCGTTTTGGCTGTCGTTTCTCGTCAGGAGTTGGTTTTGGTTGGAGGATGGCGGGCCGGGGTGATGATGGTATGAAGTAGGCAGGCGTACGCTGGTAAAGGGCAAAGCGTGGCTTAGTAGGCTCAGAGGCTGTTTTGTTGTATGTCTTGCATCGGAAACGGGAGGCATGGTTGTCGTGGTTTGGGAAAGGCGAGAAGGGGGATCCTTTTGGAAACTCGTCAGGCGTGGCGTCGCCCAGTCCCCCCTACCCCCTGGCTCATCATCACACATGATGGGAACGGTATCTTTCTTGATTACTTGTGCTAGTGTCATGGTTCCACGGGTAATGGCGGATAGGTGTCGCAATTTGCTGCGTCGGCAGGGGTGGCGGTGGTGAGGGGGTTTTCGCACTTGGGTGGTTCTCTGATACAGGGAAATGGGGGCCGGTGAAAGGGGGTTCAAGAGCACGAACCACGGCGGGACGAGGTGGGAAGGGAAGCTTGGCGAGGTTGACACATGGTTGTTGCTAGGACCTGGGTTCCTGGGTAGTTTGGTTGCTGTTCCTTTGGGGAGATGGAGTGTTGAAGCAGCTGTGTCTTATGGATGGGCCCCTCGTCAAGGAAGGAATCCGTTCCGTGGGCCGGGCATGGAAGATTGAAGGGCAAAGTCCTGGTGGGATAAGGTCCGATGCTGTGCGTTTTCAGTGGGGTGAAAGTGTGAAAAAGTGTGTGCGTGATGTGATGGTTTACGAAAACGAGGTTTTTGGAAGACGGGGACAAGCTGGATCTGGGCCCCCGGCTTGGGTTGAGGTGTCGGGAGAGGAACCGGCGGCAGATGATCTCTGGGATCTGGGATCGTGAGCTATCCACTGGAGTGTTTTGGCGCGGTTTATGGGATATCCTGTTTGTCTGGTTCGGTAGCTTGCTGGGTTGAAGGATCGTGGGGTTGGTGGTGGTGTTGAGATAGCGGGGGCTGAGGCGTGTCACCTTGTGGTTCCACGACACGGGTTCAGGAATCACTCGCGATGATGAGAGAGGGCTGGCCTGTCTATTGCACCTGGCTTCATTGGTAGTCTTATTCAACGTGGTGATCTGATTGTTCTTTTGCAATTACAGAGCTTGAAGTGTTGGTCACCAATCAACAGACATGTTTTGGCAAGGCACCGAGACGTGGTGTAAGTTTGACCATAGACAGCCGAGCTTAACGTTTGTTGGGGCTTCTATTCATATCAGAGTTTGGCAGACAGGACGAAGTGTCGTCGCTGGGTTGACGTGAATAGCAGAGAAAACATACTTCGGCCATGCCGTAAGCTAAAGCGTATCGAGGTTTACCCAGAGGTCCATCGACAGTTTGTCAAATAGTGTTTACAGGGTTATCAGGTTAGCCAGGAACCACTCGATACCTAGGGAGGCAGACCAATAATTACTTTATAGCATAACTCCAAAAAGCAAAAGTGAACCCGACAGATTGAACTACTGTCAATCGAAATGAGGATTTGAGCCTCACGCGGGGGTCGAACCCGCAACCTTGAGATTAAGAGTCTCACGCTCTACCGATTGAGCTAGCAAGGCGAGTCTGTTTGATGCCAGGCGGGCAAATTCTGAGGATCAAGATCCCCGGCAAATCACAATGGCTGTGGGTCGAGTGATGCGGCCACGGAAGTGGGCTCTAGCCGTTGAAGATGGGTCGCGGGTTGGGAGACGCGGTTCAAAGAGATCGGGCTTTCCATCTGAGGAGGCTTTATGAATATCGGGGATGAGCTAGAGTGGATTCACGGATGGACCCGGAATGCTTCAACTTCGCCCTGTCAAAACTTCAGCATCATGACACGAAGTCTGAGAGAGACCTCAAGCACCTAGTCTCGCAGCACACAGCCTATCGGATAGTTGTCGGTGACGGAATAATCATTGCCTTCTTTAGGAAAGTTTCCGTAAGAATAACCAGAAATCAGCCTGACAGAGGTAGCTTCATAATAGACATCAGAGCGGGTTTTGTCGAAAGTCCGCACCAAGGGCTATGCGACCCCGGTCTTTGAACTTCTTGATGAGGAAAGAGGAAATACAGCCAACCCAAAGCCAAGCTTGCAGAATCAGTTGGAAACATCCCCATTGGCACAGAGCCAGAAAACAGCTGATGCGAAGTCGAGGCGGGCTCCGCCTCTCCAGACCGTCTTAGCCGGTGATTCGCTTGCGACCCCTGAGCTCAACGGGGGTTCGAATACGGACCAGGCAATGCGCATTTGGCTTGCATGATTCGTATGCACCACGAACATGCTGCACCAACAAAGAGAACATGGGCGGCAAACCATTTCCATTGAGCCGTTGCCTACTTATAAATGTCCCAGCATGGTTGTGGCACTACGCTCATCCCCTCATTTCACCACTCTTTTTGCAACTGCCTCTTCTTCGCCCTCTTCTTTTCAATAAACTTATCATATCCAAGTTGCCTTGTAGAACAGACATCATGGCCGACTCACCAAAGCCCCAACCGCCCCACGAAGCCAAGGACATCTCTCCTGCTAGGAGCAAGACTGCCTCGCCTGCGCAGAGATCCGCGACGGCTTCTCCTCCCGCAGGGCCTGTCTCTCCGGATCCCCCTGCGGATGAAACTCAGATCGAGGCTGATGATGCGGAAAACGTCTCAACCACTGACGATCAACAGTAAGTCTACGCACCCATGGATTCTTCGGCTTTCGCGAGCTCATTCGCAGATCCACATACACTGCCTCTCTAGCATCCAGCGTGGTAGACTATCCGACAGAACACGGGCGGCAGTACCATGCCTACAGATCTGGCTGTGAGAATAAATCCAAAGAAAAACTCGGGAAGTAATAGGCTTACACGAAGACAGCTTACTACGCACCCAACGACGATGTATTTGACACAGAACTCCGGTCCAGATAGGTGTACAGATAACTAATAGCCGCCAATGACAGAGAGAACTAGATCGCCTGGACTTTTTGTCCGCATTATTTGTCAGCACGGTAGGCGCGTTCTATCTCGCTCCGATCCAGGAGGAGAAGACCCATCAAGTTCTTGACATCGGAACTGGCACTGGAATCTGTGAGAGAGCCGTCTTGAGCAGACTTGTCCTCGCTGACGCCAAATAGGGGCCATTGAGGTGGCCAGTTTACTCCCCAATGCAGAGGTAGAATTGTCCGCAGTCTCAAGCCTTGATGGGGTGAAGCTGATGAGTAGTGAAGATCACCGGCAATGATCTGAGTGCCAGCCAACCAACTTGGTATGTAGCATGGGATCTTCTTCTCCTGATGGAAGGCCGCATCGTGCAATGATTGACCAGGCGCAGGGTTCCGCCTAACGTCAAGTTCGTCGTCGACGATGTCGAAAGCCCTTGGGTTGATGACAAATACGACTTCATCTTCTGTCGCTCAATGGGAGGGTGTATTATGGATTGGCCCAAGCTTGTCGATAATGCTTACGCGTAAGTTGTCTAGGCAAAAATGCAGTTGCGATGATACTGATTACTACCCAAGCAATACCAACCCTGGTGGTTGGGCCGAGTTTCAAGATTGGGATAGCTGGTATTACTCCGATGATGGCTCACTCACCAAAGAGCATGAGAGCTGGAAAATGATAAGCAGACTGCATAAGCTCTGCAGGCAGATTGGTCGCGAGCCATGCCCTGGGCCCCTTCTTCCGCAAATGATGAAGGACTCTGGGTTCGTCAACATAACCCACAAGAAGTATAAGATCCCCATTGGACCTTGGGCAAAAGACCCGTACTACAAGAAGATTGGGCAGATGAACCTCATCCAGATCCTGGATGGTCTCGAGGCCTATAACCTGAGACTTCTCACAAGTGTAGCGGGCTGGACGAAAGAAGAAGTTATGGTGCTTCTTGCCATGGTCCGCCAGGAGTTGACGTCCAACACTTTTCATGCTCACTTGGAGTTGTAAGTCTGGCTGTGGCGATAGTCTCTGACCTCTGCTAACGGGCGAACAGTCACGTTGTGTACGGTCAAAAGTCTGAGGATGCGGAGAATGAGGATTGAGACAGGAGAAGAAGTTTCTACTCCTTTCGAGAGGACATTTGAAATTCAAGTCGTTCGACAGTCTGGTGCTACTACTTATTAGCCGTTAGTCGTGCGCCAAAAGCATCTGCTCAATTTGAGCAATATATTTCACTGTCAAGTACAAGTAGCTAGCGACTTTTACCTTACAACGTTTACTTACCTCAATGCCGACGCGGTTTAATCATGCCATGGCACAACAATTAAGGCGTCTTTCAAAAGCAATATTGAAGAAGGGCGTCGGGGCTTCATGCGAAGAACAGCAACACTGCCTTGTTACCCGCTCGACTTGCCTTCACATCACGTAGTCGTGTGACTCGTGAGCTTGGGAATTGCGATCGAACGTACGTCTCATTTGAAGAGGGAAAAAGAAGAGACTACAGACACAAAGACAGGGTCGCGGGGTCGAAGTCGGAAGTGGACGGTTTGTATTCGTCTGCAATCGGGAACTGACTGAGCCGGAACGCGAGGGCTCCGCTCTTTCCGCCAGCTTGTTGATGTTGATTTGCCATGGATCCCAACCGGATGCCAGGGATGGAGAAGTTTGGCTGCATAATGTGTATGCAACGGCCGGCGCCTTGCACCAACAACACAAGAGAAATGACCAAGATCCTTGGGGTCACATTATAAAACCCGCGCTGACCTGTACCCCGTTCTCGTTCTGATTTCTCTTCACCCCCCAATTCTCCCTACCCGATCTTATATTCCAGCCATTGCTAGCGTACCAGGGCAAGCACAATGTTCACATCCCGATCGAAGACTGCCTCACTGGGAGCGGCGTCAGACCCAGGTGAAATCGAAGTAGACAATGGTGTCGATGTTTGTTGTACCCCACCGACACTAGAAGCAGCTGCCCCTCTGACGTAGGTCTTAGGCTACCAAGACCATCGCAGTGACTGATGATCAACTGTAAGACGACCTCCATACCGTATCAAATGACATACTTACACCTCAGCTCGTCATATACCGCATCTTTGTCTTCCAGCGTAGCGGAATATCCCACAGAGAATGGCCGACAATACCACGCTTTCCGTGCCGGGTGTAAGTGACTGACTGCCATTGGCTGATCTAGGAGGGAGGACGCTAACGGTAAAAACAGCTTACTACGGCCCCAATGACAATGTACGCAGCATTGTGAAAGACACCTTTACTTTGTTTGTGAGTATCATCTGACGTATGAATCCAGTCCGAACTTGATCGACTTGATTACATGTCATCGTTGATCTACAAGACCATCGGAAAGCTCTACTACGCCCCCATCGAACAGGACAGAACACACCGTATTCTCGACATTGGCACTGGAAGTGGAATATGTAAGCGACTATCAAGAGTCTTCGAAGAATCCCCGTCTGCTAATAGCCTTGCAGGGGCGATTGAGATGGCAGAGCTATTTCCCAATTCCAAGGTACGTGTTCGGCGTTTACGATCCTATGCACTAGCTCACTTCTCCTGCAGATTATTGGCAACGACCTAAGCGGCAACCAACCTACGTGGTATGTAGATACACCTTGACGTGGGCGAGGGACCATGCTTACCCCAAGCCTCCAGGATCCCGCCCAATGTGCAATTTGTCGTTGACGATGTCGAGAGTCCCTGGGTCGACGACGAAAAGTACGACTACGTTTTCTGTCGATCGATGGCTGGCGCCCTCGGTGACTGGCCCAAGTTGGTGCAGAACGTCTACAAGTAGGTTCTCTTGGATACACATACTTCTGATTGATGACTGACCATGATTGTAGCAATATCGATCCCGGAGGCTGGGTCGAATTCCAGGACTGGGATCTTCTGTATCGATCAGACGACGGCACGCTGACGGAGAATCACGAGAGCTTGAAGATGGTCAAGGGCTTCATCAAGCTGGCCAAACAGATCGGAAGGGAGCCCAATCCGGGACCACAGTTGCAGGGCTGGGTCACTGATGTTGGCTTCAAGAATGTGATTCACAAGAAGTTCAAAATCCCCGTCGGGCCATGGCCCAAGGACCCTCACTATAAAGAATTGGGAATGAGGAACATGGTACAAATCCTTGAGGGATTGGAGGCTTATAACTTGAGGATCTTCACCGGGGTAGGAGGATGGAGTGCGGAGGAAGTCCAGGTCATGATGGCGAGGTGCCGCGACGAACTGAAGGCGGGATTGTTCCATGCCTCGCTGGACTTGTCAGTGTTCTTCCCTTTCCACGAAACCTCAGTCTGAATAGCAGCTAACGAACGCAGCCACGTGGTTTACGCCCAAAAGCCTGTAACGGGGCAGGAGTCAGCGGCTCAGTACTGACTAATCTTTCCGTCGCGCTGGGCTCTTAGACCGAAAAAGCCCGAGTGAGAATCAATTTAATCATGCTTTGGGTTGGCTGGAAGCCTGAAACGATGGGTTAGGTTAGTTGGGTGGAGAAAAAAGGTACGCGACATGAACAAAATATCTGTCATCTAGTCAGCCTACAGTGAATGGTTGCATGCGTCAATTGCAAGGTCGATGAATCACCGAGCCAGGTCGTAGTACGATGTTGTTGAAAGAAGGGCGTCGGGTGTTCGTCCGAAGTGTAGATGAAACTGACGGCCGAGATCGGAGCAGCTCGGCCGGGGGTCCAGCGACCTACCGCCGGACGGAGTGGATCCAGCCCCACCAGGATACCGCGCTAGCGGACTGCGTAGTGGGAACCAGGTGCGTGTGGTGCGCTAAGTGCCCTGTAACAGTCTTATCGATAACGGCATTGGTAGTGGTCGAGTCACCTCCGTTGATCCAAACGCAATTCCTTATGCGCCGACGACCCAAATTTTAACCGGTGACTTTTCAACTTCGACACCACCACAGTTCCACCAACCTGTCCCTTTCGCCCTTTACGATACCAAGATGGCGTTCCGTGCTCCTTTGCGACTCCAATTGGCCAAGTGTCAGCCTCTCCTGGCCGTCTCCTCGCGCTTTCATGCCCGTGCGCTCTCTTCTGCGACAGCTGCCGCTTCCAGTCTGCCTGAAGACGTCAAGAGCAGCATCAACGTGAGTCTTGTTCTGTGGTGATGCTCTGAATCTGGGCAGTAGGACTCGTACTGACCACGTCGCGTAGAAGCAATCTTTTCTCCCGAACCCCGATCCCACCGAAGACTCTCCCAGCGCCGCTCTCGTCGGCGAACATGCGCCCTACATGGTCGCCACATACGCTCGGCCGCCACCAGTATTCGTAAAGGGCCAGGGCTCCGTGCTCTGGGACGTCGAGAACAGGCAATATCTCGACTTCACCGCTGGAATCGCTGTCAACGCATTGGGCCACTGCGATCCCGAGCTCACAACCCTCTTGACCGAGCAGGTCGGTGCCATATCCGAGTTTCCATGAGTCATTTTGTCCACCCAACTGACGACGCCTGTCGCTTACAGGGAAGCACCTTGATGCACGCCTCGAACCTTTACTACAACCCTTGGACCGGTGCTCTTTCCAAGCTCCTGGTCGAGAAGACCCTGGAGGCTGGCGCCATGCACGACGCCACCTCCGTCTTCATCTGCAACTCCGGCTCCGAGGCCAACGAAGCCGCCTTGAAGTTCGCCCGCAAGGCGGCCAAGGTGGCTCACCCCGACGGCGACAAGTACGAGGTCGTCTCCTTCAACAACTGCTTCCACGGACGCACCATGGGCAGTCTGTCGGCCACCCACAACCCCAAATACCAGGAGCCCTTCGCGCCCATGCTGCCCGGCTTCAAGGCTGGTAAGTTCAACGACGTTTCCGCCATCAACGAGACCGTCACCGACAAGACCTGCGGAGTCATCATCGAGCCCATCCAGGGTGAGGGTGGTGTCACCCCTGCCACCGACGAGTTCCTGATCGCCCTGGCCAAGCGCTGCCGCGAGGTCGGCGCCGTTCTCATCTACGACGAGATCCAGTGCGGTCTCTCCCGCACCGGTACCTTCTGGGCGCACACCCACCTGCCCAAGGAGGCCCACCCGGACATCATCACCACCGCCAAGGCCCTCGGCAACGGTTTCCCCATCGGCGCCACCATCGTCAACGGCAACGTCGCCGAGAAGATCAAGGTCGGCGACCACGGCACCACCTTCGGAGGTAACCCCCTGGCCTGCCGCTTGGCCCACAACATCGTCTCCCGCCTCGCCGACCCCGGTCTGCAAAAGGCCGTCGCCGCCAAGGCCGCCATCTTCAAGACCCGCTTCGACTCCCTCCGCCAGCGCTTCCCCGACCTGATCCAGGAGGTCCGCGGCCGTGGCCTCATCCTCGGGTTGCAGCTCACCCAGGACCCCACCCCCATCATCAAGGCTGCTCGCGAGCGCGGTCTGCTCATCATCACTGCCGGCACCAACACCCTCCGTTTCGTGCCGCCCTTGACCATCACCGAGCACGAGATCCAGCAGGGTCTGGACATTCTGGAGGAGGCCATCGCCGCCACCCGCTCATGAAGCACGTGTCGCGTGCGAGAGTTGATGTCCATGTAATTGATCTTTTGGCGCCGGCGTTCAAAACCTGACCGTACTTAGACGTAGATTCCACGAGCATAAGATGTCAAGCGTTCAATACCAAGAGGGTGTTCATGCCCGCGTTTTCCTGCTCCTGCCCAGATCCAGCTGCAATAATCAAGCTCCAATGCGCCGAAGCTTGTATCGATCTCTCGGAACATGAAGCTCCATCATGCGAAAGACCCTATCGGTCAGATTACAAACGTCTTTGATCCTGCATTATTGGAAATAAGCTTGTAGCTTCAATCAGCCTGCCCAAATCACTGCTGAAGAGTCAATCCAGCCCTATTGGTGGTCATTCAACCCACTTCATCTACTTCGTGAAGAAGTCGAGTAGATCAAACAAGACACTGTCAACCATGAGCTTTTTCCAAGGTTGAACTCGTCCTCTGGGTTTATGTCGCAATGCCTGTGATACCAGCAACCTCCTTCACCGATCTCACCTGCTGCATCCTAGACGTACCTAAGGCTGGCGGATGACCCCGGCCGAATGTGGTCCGATTCATATTCGAGCAGTGCTTTGTAATACATCATGGCTGGATATTTAGCAACCTTCGTCCCTCGAATTCGTCAGCTTGTCAGCAAACACCAATTTCCTCCGTCCACAACCCCACTTCTTTCCGCATGTCACTCCGCAAGACATCGTGTCTATCCTGCGTCGCGGCCAAGCGGCGCTGTGACAGGGCTTTACCCGCGTGCCAAAGATGCTCGCGTCAGTCACTCAACTGCCAGTATCCCTTCCCTCCGACAAACAGTAACCCAGTTATCCCGTCATCCTTATCATCCCCACAAGGCTCAATATCGCCAGCTTGTCTGCCATCCCATCAAACGAATGTCAAAGGGCTGAGGGAGACTGCAAATGATGGCTCGCAACCACTTGTTCTGGGCGAAGACATCATTGTGTTCTCACTTTTGGGCCGAGCCGACGATCTTTTGGCAGGATCATTAGACTTCCCTGATCTATCGGATCTTTTATCTAGCGAGATGCCTTGGAATCCGCGGGATGATGATACGACACCTTTACCGCTCTCAACTCGTCAGAGAAGATCGCGGAAAAAACGTTATCGACTGCAGGATTCATCCCATACAGGAGGAAACGGCCCAACGAACGTGCTATCCACTGCGGTTCTCGGCCCTTGGATCAGATTTGACGATACCAACACCTGGCGCTACTGCGCTAATGAACTGCTTTCGTACATATCTCTATTCGCATCTTCCGGATCTTGCCCGGCGACAACAGGCGCAAACCGAGGTCCCAGATTCATGGAGCCGGTCCTGAGCAGAGCTTTGGGAATCTGCGCCGCCCATGGAACTTTGGCCGGCAGTCAAAGACACATGTTCGATCTCATCCTCGATCAGGAGGTTGAAGAGCTTGGCATCGTATCTCAATTCGCTCCAGTCTACGTTAATGGGTCGCCAAACGTGAACCTGGAGTCTACCATGATGGAGACTACAGCCAGACTACAATCCCTTACCATGTACCAAATCATCCGACAATTCAGCGACAGAGCTCGCGACTTTGGAAAGGCTGCGACTCAAGAAGCATTATTCACATCTTGGACGAGAGAACTCCAGCTCCAATTGCAATTAGTGCGAAACATCACGCCTTTGGATGGGCATGCAATCAGTCTGGGACCTTCATCTACAATGATAGACGAAGATGTTATCGACTCCGCCTACCGCGCCGTCCTCATGTCATATATGGTCCGCGCTGTTCACTCGGTCCTCAACTACAAAACCTGCGCCGTGTGGGACGACCTGCTGACTCTGGTCGTTCCTCCCAGCCTGTCTGGTAAAATGGAGACCTTGTACCCAGACTATGCGAATCAATGGGTGGGAGGATTAGTGCCTTCACTGGGACCGGAGGATCGGAGACTGGCAAACTTGATCATAGCTGCTTGCAAGGGTGTGGCATCAGTCCAGCCTGCAGCTACCTGATCTCAGAACACTGGTGCAAATGTCGCTACTTCTAGTTACACATTGAGAATACTTTGATTCAACCGCCAAGCCATCTGGCTCGCCTGGTGTAATCGAGGGAAGGCCGGCGGCTCGATGCCTCCAAATCATTCCACCGGGGGCTGTAGATGGTATCCGCTCTACGCCGCTACTCCACTCTAGTCCGCAACAAGCATACGTGACGTCCGACAATCCTTCCGCAGTTCTGGGTGACACGAATGACACACGGTCAGCAGAACCGCAGAGAATACGTACATTCTATAACAATCTATCAGAGTATATGAAGTCGTGGATCTCCCATTGAGCTTGAGTCGTTGATCTATCACCTTTACACACAGTTACCTTACCACCACCACCACAATTTGGCCAGCATCAACATGGCTCTCACCGAGATCATATTCCCACCGCTCAAGTCCGATGAGCAGGTCCGGAAAGACTTCTACAATAACATTCCCAGCACCGTGGAGTCTGCCTTCAATGTACCTGGCGGCCCGCTCAGCTCGGCGCTGGCTCGCGTCATCGAAAGCACTCCGGTTGACGCGGAGGACCATCGTGGCTACCTAGGCGTCTTTAGTAAGTCTGAGAACCATCTTTTGGAGCCACAATGTGTACCTTCATTAGTGTTGATCTGTACTGTTGTAGCCTGGGACAGTGTCGATACGGTCGACAAGTTCCTCCAGACTCCGGGCTTCGCCGGCTTCAAAGCGTCGCTCATGGCCTACGTCGACGGTCCTCCACGGCTGCAGTTCTTTGAATCTGAAGCCGGCGTGGCGCCACAGAAGACGTTGCATGGTAGCACGCATCTCTTCTTGATTAAAGCTGCTGGTACCGAGGCCAAAGTCGGTCAGGCGAGGCAGCTGTGGGGTGACTTCACGACCGCCTTCTCCAAGGTTGCCGGAGACGATGTGAAGTACCACAGTGGCGATGAAACCGAGGGTCATAACGGCGAATTTGTCGGATTCAGTGGTTGGAAGTCCCTCGAGGTATGTTAATGAGACGCTGGAATCTCTGTGCTGCGTGGTAGCTCAACTGACTCCTGCTCAGTCACTCAACAATGCATTGGAGCATTGTTCAACTCGAGAGAAACTTCAGGAACTACGTGACTATGGAGTTAGCATTTCAAGTTTCGTTTTGGAGCTCAAGCATGTCTTCTGATCTCGCAGCAAGTTTGTAGCGCGCAAATTTTGCTTGTCCTCTAATCATTCTCACCTCAATAATACAGTGGTTGGCAATTGAAATTGTCTTGATCAAAACCCTGCTCATGCAATGCCTTGATTCAATGGAGTTCTACTGATATCACTTGAAACGAGATCTATAATCTTGAATAAATCGGTGGGTAGAGGCTTCTAACTCTTATAATTTATTCTCAAGACAGCTTGTCCATTGCCAGAACTCAGAGGAAAACTGTGCCTAGCTTTAGCTTGTCAAGAGACGGTGTTACTTATTGGCTTCTGCTTTACTACAAGAGAGCTCTTTGCGAAGATATCCGTTAGCAAGGCCAAATAAGAGCTTTCGCACTTTTATGACTTTTATTACACTACACGTTTGTTTGTCTAAGAAAATACTCGTGTTGTCCTCCTTTCTTTCGCGGCCGCTAATTGTATCGAGCCATCAACACTCCCCCTCCGATTGTAACTCGGGGCTTCCATATAACTTGACCTAATTTGTGTCGAAAACCTAACCTACAACGACAATTACAAGAGATGACAACATAGGAGTGAAGTTGCCAGCAGAGACTCAGACTCATTCACGAGTCAAAGCGTTAGTGGCACCGAGTGTCTCCACGCAACTCGGACTCACAGCGGGGAAGCACTTAAACTTAGCGAGCAATTAGCTCTGGAACTTGCCGCGGTACGAACTGAGACTAAGCTCAAAGGAAACCTCGAGTTTTTTTCCCCTGAAACTCCCATCCCCACCAATCATCTATTAACCACATCTCATCAACAGCAGCACCGACAACCATGTTCGATCAGATGCTCAAGGCCATCGGTCTGGCTTGGGTATTCTACGCGCTTTATCGACTTTACGATGCCTTTGCGCTATGGATTCTTCCGTCCGTCTCGCTAAAGCGCTACCAGAAGAAGGGGTCGTATGAGTCTTGGGCTCTCATCACCGGTGCCTCTGCAGGAATTGGCCTCGGCTGCGCACAAGAACTGGCCCTCTGCGGCTTCAACGTCGTCCTGCTCGGCCACAACGAGGACGAACTTGAGAATGCCCGCTCCGTCATCGAGAACGAGTGCGTCCGCCGCCACAAGAACGACATTGCGGTGCGAATCCTCGTCCTGGACGCTGCCACCAGCACCCCCGACCAGATCGAGGCTGCCGTCAACAAGATGGATGATTTGGACATCACTGTGCTTGTGAACAACGTCGGAGGCCCCTCGGCCCGCTCGCCTGCGCTGGGTTCGCTGCACGAGTTTACCGCCGAGGAAGTCGAGAGCACAATCAACCTCAACGCGCGCTTCATGGCCCATCTGACCCGCCTGATGGTCCCGATTTTGGCCAAAAGTGGTCCGTCGCTGATGCTCAACGTCAGCTCTGCCGCTCGCGCGGGCATACCGGGCGCGGCGGTCTACGCCGGCGCGAAGGGCTTCGTCTCGTCGTTCAGCAACGCCATCGCCAGAGAGATCAAGTTCGAAGGCAAGGAGATTGACGTGCTCTGCCTGGTCCCGGGAGAAGTCGACACGGGGTCAAACGTACTTGGTATGGGGGCCGGTTCTCCCACTGGGAGGCAGTTCGCCAAAGCTGCCGTTGCAAAGGCTGGAAGGGCAGCGCAGAGAGGAATGCTGGAGATGACGCCTTGGTTCAAACATGCCGCGCAGCTCGCAGTCTTTGACTTTACTCCGGAGTGGCTTAGACGCAAGGCCATGCTGGAGTTGTTCAAGACTAAGCGCGAGACTCACAAGAAGACCAACTGACGGAAAAGGACGGGCACACTGTGATTGTGAGTACGTTGCTTAAGTTCGGCCAAGATGTCGTAAAAGGGCATTAAGTAGTATAACAAAAATGAACCCGGATGCTCACGACGCAAAGAATGCGCCCACCGTAGCTTGGCCTGAAATCATTAGCTTGAGAAGGTAAAAGACATAAAAGTTGTTTTTAGCGCCTACAAGTTGAAGTTAGCGTTATCAATGAACAAGACGAATCACCGTTTGCCATCCAATGTAGTATCGGCTTTGGCATGTATACAGCAGCTCTTCGAAATGCTACACCCATAAGTCCTTCGTTTTCGGAAAACTTGGTACAAGTCCCAGCCACGCCCCGGGCTATTAAGAGACAAAGATGAGTCGAATGTGAAGTCGAAGACCAACATAAACAACTATTAGTAGACGGACATGCTGAGGTGCTCGGTCGGGGTTACGGACGCGACGGTAGTCCGCGAGTGGGGCCTCGGACGAGCAGGCAAGACGTTGCGACGTTCAGAGTTCTTTCTGTATGCACATGAAGCATACGTCACGACGTTTGAAGACAAAATTACAGAGTGGAAAGATGCGGAGGAGAACTCCCCGAGAACCTATTGAAGTAAGAAGCATGCGGCTAAGGAAGATAGCACTTGTTGGATATAAGAGTATCTCACCGCTGCAGCGATTCAATCATTTTGTTTCCATCATCATCACTCAGAACTGAGAACCGCAAAGAACAACAACAACATCCTTTCGAATGCTAGCACATCATGTCTCCAGAAAAGCAAAAAGCGACTGTTATCATCGCTGGCAGCGGCTTGACCGGCCTGACATTCGCCCTTATGATGCAACAGCTGGGCGTGGATTATATTAATATATTTTCTCGAAGCATACGGCGGCAGCTGCACGCCAAACATTGGTGCCAGCATAGCCTTACAGCCGCAAGGTTTACGAGTGTTACATCAACTCGGCCTGTTGGATGATATTCAAGATCTATGGCAGCCCTTGGGGAAGACAGCATTGGTTGATGCTGACACGTGCGTACGCTGAGCAGCTTTCTGCACAACAGCCACTTCTCGATTTCTGGTTCCGGCCCCGCAATACTGATATCGATCTCATAGAGGCAAGATGCACTTCACAGATGTCGTGGGTATGTTGAAGGAACGCCACGGGTATGGAACCGGCTTTTTTAATCGCCACGATATTGTGTCTGTGCTTTACAACCATATCAAGGAGAAAGACCGACTCCTCGTCAACCATAAGGTCGTGCGCATCGATGGACTTGCGGACAGAGCCGTTGTATACACCGCAGCGGGAGACGTTTTCGAAGCACAGATGGTCGTCGGAGCTGACGGCGTTCACTCGGCGGTCCGAAGGGAGATGTGGAGAAATGCCGAGACTGCAGGGCCCGAAGCCATCCCCGAAGAGGACAAGAAAGGTGGGAAACTGTTTACATGAAGCCATTCTACCTGGCACCTTTTGCTGACTATCTGCCTAGCAATCACGTGTGATTGGGCCACCTGCTTTGGAGTGTCGTCCTTCACCGATGGTATCGAGCCTGGTTTTGTCGGCAGCGTGGCAGGAAACGGCTGGAACGCCGGTTGGATGGGAGGAAAGGGGGATCGGACATTGTACGTGGAATCCTGGATGTGCCATATACTCTACAGAGTGACTAACCGTGTGTTAATAGCACGTTTTGGACCTTCCGGCTTCCAGAACACATGCGGAAGTGCACACACAATACCATTCCCCGTTTCACCGACGAAGATCACCAAAACGCCATCGAGCAAGCCAAGAAGCTGACTGCCGAGGTACCAAGAACGCAAGGGCTCAACCTCGACTTCACAAAGCTCTATGACCAGCGGCATCCCACGCACAGCGGCATCACCGCGTTGCCCCATTTCGTGCTGAGGAAGTGGCACTTTGGGCGGCTCGTCGTCATCGGCGACGCAGCGCACAAGTTCAATCCCCTTCCGGGCCAGGGCGGCATGAACTGCGTCGTCTCGGCCGCGACACTCGTCAACTGCCTACAAGAGGTTCTCGGCGACAAGCTCACGGGCTCAGACGTGTGGGACATGCCCAGCCTCGACAAGGTCTTTACCAACCTGGCTTCCATAAGGGTGCCGGCGGCCCTCGACGCGGTGACCAGGAGCGAGGACGCGATGAACTTCAGCGGCTGGAGGGACTCGACCCAGCGCCTCTGGTTCAAGATGCTCATGCCCCTGCTGCGCAACTCTTACCACGCGGACGGGGTCTCTAGCATGCTGAGGACCGGCATGGCTCTGGAGGGATGGGAAGAACCTGAGGTTGCGCACTCGATCCCTTATGATGATGAGAAAGAAAGGATGAAGACGAATGTGGATTTGATCACGTCTGCTCCAAGCACGGTTCTGACTGTGACCGCTGCGGCAGTCCTAGGTAGCATGTTCGTGGCCAGAGCCGTCCAAGGGCGTCCAGACTTTATACCCGACTTTTTCAAAGCGTGGCAGAGTTTCGTGATGGCGAAATAATAATATAGTTTCGAAGAGTTGACAGATATGTTTTGGTTATGGTTTTTTTCTTCTCTCGGGCCACTCGAACCTGGGTCGTCGCTCTGGGCATCGGTCTAGCCCGTCGTGCTTGACATATGTTAGTCATTCAGTCAGACTTTGATGTCTTTCGGAATATCCAAGATGTTATCTATGTGTCAAGATTAGCTATTACTGCCACTTTCACTGTTCACTTGGCGATCAGAAAATGACTCCCACCTGACTAATATGTTTTAGGGCGTCGGCAGAATTATATACCAACACGGCTGCTCTAGTTTCTCCACTGCAGCCAGACTTGGGAACATTCATTCAGCCTGGTATTTCTTCCTCGTGAATTGAGCATGCCTCTTACTATTCTGGGAGACGGTACGGTGTCAGTTGGCTCACATATCCAGCATTGAACTGTCAGCAAATGGCGGGCCAACCAAAGTGTACGACTATTATTATTCATATCAACATCATCACGCGGCTATCGAAACTTTAGCGGAAGTCTAACAAAATGGAATTTGACACGAGAGCACCTGAGTAAGCAGTCAATGATATATAGTCGACGTTGAAGCCAATGCCGTGGTCAAAGAATCTCTACCTTGACTCAACTTCGCGATTGCTTCATCATGGATTTTCTTGTGAACAAACATTTCACAAATTCTCGCTCCTTGCAGTATTACTACTATGTCTCTCCACCCTCAAACGCCTCCACCGGAAATCCAGTACTCGTCCTGCTCCATGGTTTCGCCGACTCGGCCGCCATCTGGGCGCCGCTTGTCCCCATCCTTGCGGCCATTGGCTTTCGACTCCTCATCCCGGACTCTGGGATACGGCGGCACCTCCGAGCCATGGGACATATCCTACTTCAACTCGAGCGCCATGGCCAGCGATATAATGAAGCTACTCGACTATGAGAACATTGGCAACTTCACCTCAGTCGGTTACGACTGGGGCTCCTTCGTGGCCCACCGTCCCTACATCTGGCACCCCGACCGCGTAGACTCGCCGTTGCCGCCTACAACTGGGAAAGTGTCCTTCGCACGCCGACCGACATTGACGCCCAAGCAGCCGAGTTTGAGCGTACCCTCGGGTGGCCGGTGAGGCACTATTACAGCTTCCTGGCGGGGCCCGACGCGTCTGGAGACGGTAAAGACCAGCTTCCAAGGCGACGGTTTCGTGTCGCCCCTGGGGCCTGAACTGGTACCGCGCCCTGGTCGAGAACGTGCACATGGAGGTGGAGAATGTTCTCCCGGCGGACGCGGACAACGTCAAGGTGCCTTTCTTGCTCATAGGGGGTGAGCGGGACCCGGTCTGTCCCCCGGCGATATTCGACAACCCCAAGATCCTTGAACGAATTCCCGATTTCACTAAAAAGGTATTCGACGCAGGGCATTTCCTACCAACCGAGAAGCCCGTGGAGATTGCCGAGACCATCTCAGAATGGCTCAAGTCTAAGGGAATTGCGCCAAAGGGAAGATGAGTAATCTGTCTAGGGATTTCTAATATGCTAGTGCTGGAGGAGAGGTGATGAGATAGTCGACAAAGGGGCCGAGGAGATGCTCACTAATCATGATCCATGCATTACACAAGAAGTCTGAGTCTCTAAATTGTAGTCGTCCAGTAGGCCGGTGTAGTCTCCTTTGATACTTCTGCCTCCGTTTTCCACTTTATCGGCACTTTTTCAGTACTTTCTTGCGTCCTTGTGTCTCGCAACTCAGAAAGCATCGTGAAGAATGGATCAGCCAAAGCCAATGCAGCGAAAGAAAGACTCCGGATGTCGAAGCCGGGGAAGGCCACGTAAAGGACCTTCTCAGAGCGAGCAGTTAAACGTGCGTAAACTCTGTGTGTATGTGTTGCCTATGCAGACAGATGGCTGACCCAGCACTGGCAGACTCGTCGTGAGAGAAATCGCGTCGCTCAAAGTACGTTCAGACAGCGCCAGAAAGCCGTCGAAAGGGATAGAAGAAAAGAGGTCGACGAGCTTGAGAAGACACTTGACCACGTCGTTTCTACTTTCTCAAACTTCGCCGAGGAAGTCGTCAAATCACCATGGGCTAAACAGGACCTGGGTCTGATGGAGACTCTGCGCCAGACCATGAACACGGTCCGCTCGATCCTCGTTCAGAATTCTGCACCAGCAAGCGAGGTTCAGGAACAGCGAATTTTCATCAACAAAACCGAGAATGTTGTCGACAATCTGCGATCAGAAATATCAGAAAATCGGCCGGTACTCCACGTCTTGGACGAGAGTAGCGATGCGAAGGCAAGGTCGGACACACCTCTACCGAGTATCGCAAGTGCTGAGAGCTCGGAATCACCGGCCTTCGCATCACCAAACAACTTGTTACATCAACCCTTTCACAACAGCACTATTAAGAACGTTTTCGGAAACGGCTGGACCAACGCGCCCTCCGCAAGCGTGCCATTCACCAGACGAGGGATACTCGACAGCCCCTTTAGTCTGCACATCGCGCTCGCAGCTATTCAAGGCGCGTACGAGGCCCTTTCGAGCACGACAGACATATATCTTCCTTCTATCCAGCAGAAGTTTGGACGAGTTTTGCGGCATCACACCCGAGAACAGATCCTCTTCAACCTTCGTTGGTCCCTCGGTCCCGGCATCGCAGACCTCGACCGCCTGGCCATGGCATCTTTCAATCAAAGCTCCTCTCGCGGTTCTGTCAGCTCGCTGAGCCTTGAGAATCTTATCGAAAATGGGAGTTTCGAGAGACGGCAAGCCGATTTCAGCCTCGGCAGTTCCGATGAAGAGGCAGAGGCGGTTTGTAACGCGGACGATGTGGCCAGATGGATTCGACAACGGACGACGACGGAGATTGACGGAGATGTGCTGGAGCTCAACATCAAGTCGCTCGAGGAGCAAACGAAAAGACGATCCCCAGAAGCTTTAAAGCTCAGACTCTACGGATACGTGCCGGGCATGCCAAATGCCGACACTTTTGGCGACTACTGCGACGGGCATTTGAAGACTGGGGTTGTGCGGATTTCTAAATCTCTCTTCCTGCAAAACGTCATTGAAATAGGCTTTTGTCTACATGTAGGACCTGAATTTGGGGAGAAGAAGCTGGAGCAGGTTGTCCGGGCTTCAATGATTCCTTGCTACAACAATGGGCTCTAAAGAATTCAAATGGCCAGAGGCTGAAGTCTTCATCGGATATAACTGCCAAAGTCATATCGATGAAAACCTCGTGTTACCTTACCTCAAATTCAACAAGCTTTGCCATCTTTCAACCCTTACAAGAATCCTAGTTCTAATGATGGGCAGTTGATGATGTGGGACTCTGATACCTGGGGCATTGGATATAAGCTTATCATACAAGAAAGCCTCGTCGGCCGCCCGGCTATGGGCGTAAGTAGCCTACAAGGTTGTTGAGCTTGAATGGCTCAGTCGCCACCGCACCTAAGACCAAAAGTCCAAAATATCACCGGACGTCACATTACTCCAACGTCTAGCCAGGAAAAATCTGGCAGGAGATGTTTATTGAAGAAATAAAATTCAAGCTGCTTCCCCTTGCGTTATTCAAGCTACTTCTCCTACAAACGACCGAAGAAGTTTCTTCTCAATTGTCTCCCTCATCCGTCAAATGCCAAACTATCATCTCTAAAGGCATCAGGAAGCACTCGAATTTAAAACAAAACTGCCAAGAAAGCACCCAATATGACCGGAAGTGATGCTTCAATCAAACATATCCCGCCGCCTTGAGCGCTGAAGGAAACATCATATATGTTTCTCGTCTGAATACCTGCGTCTCAAGCGACGTCAATGCCCACCAGCCCTGCAATCTCTCCTCTTAAACAAAAGTCTTCCTACTTGAGCACCGCAGTTTCCGTGTTGCTGAAGGGTGGCATACGCACCATTAAGATATATCGCTACTAGTTGAGCCTGGTAGGTCCGTACGATGAATTTATCCTCTCAGCCGGCACGTACACCGATGAACTGGGAGATAACGGCAAGCGGAAGCAGAAGAGGAACATGCGATTCACAGGCATCTATGTTCCCCAGCAGACTGTCTGCTAGAACGGACGAAAGGGTAAGAGGAACAAGTTTGACCGGATCACAAGTGCTAAATCTGCGCAGACTAGAACACGCCCAAGCACCTCGCTCGTTTCGAGTTCAAAGATCTGCCCGACAGCGCCACTGAGATCAAGGTGTTCGCTCATGACACCACGGGAGATCCTCAGTAGGTCAAGGCCTATACAAAGTCCTTCTTCCAGACCGTTTACAAACCGATCAAGTTCATACCCAGGCTTTACGTTGACCACGTAGATGGTGAAATAATTGGGGCGTCAATTTCACCCTCGTCCAGCCGCCTATTTCCGAAGGTCAGGGAAGCCAGGGAGAGCTCTACGGCAGTACTGGGACGCGCCTCGGTCAACACTGTGAGGGTTATGTCGATGAGCATGAACACGTCTGGCTGAATTCATCTGATGCACTGCATAGCATAAATGTGATTGTGCCTTGCTGGCGCTACCTAACGAGAACGTCTAGCACGCTTGATCTATACACGGTCAACTTGTTCGACGAGCTTCTCGTCCTTGGTAACGGCCGCAGCTGCACCAATCGAATCCTGCATTGCGTGAGGTACCAGCTGATCTCCAAACAGTTCATCCATCTGCTCGAGGGTGCGGCCCTTCGTCTCGGGGTAGAAGAAGATGTAGCAGACCATCGCAATTAGGTTAAAGACAAAGAACACGTAAAAATACCTGAAGCCAATCGTCGTCAAGGCGGACGGGGAAAACTGGGCAAACACCAGGTTGACGGTCCAGTTGGTGAAGGTGGTGATGGCGTTTCCGAGTGCTCTGACCTCGACAGGGAAGATCTCGGCAGGGTACACCCAGCTGATGATACCGAGCGGGGTGTAGAACAGGTTGAAGACGAAGTTCATGGCGACCATGCTGCGCAGCTGGCTGGTGTTGTTCTCGTTGATGTACTGGGCTTGCACGGCGTTGACGAGCAGCGAGGCGGCGAGACCGGCGGCGGAAACGATCAGAGGTCTGACTCGGCCGACGCGGTCCAAGAGCCAGAGGCCAATGGTGCAGTATACGATGGACAGGGCGCCGCTGATGCCAATGATCATGAGAGACTCTTGTGTCTCGATGCCAAGGATCTCGTAGATTCTGGGGCCGTAGTAGTTGATGACGTTGATGCCTGCGGTGAGCAACGGTCAGTAAATTGTTGTTGTTAAGATGGTATGTCGACGTACCAGAAAGGGGTCCAAATGCTTGCACACCACAACCAAGAAGGAGACGCTTGCGCCACGAGGGCTTGGTGATGATGGACTTCCAGGAGACGTCACCAAGAGCACGATCGGCGAGAATGACATCACGAATCTCGCGGAACTCGAGCTCGACCACTTCTTCGTCGAGGCCGCTTCGAAGCCTGTGAAGCGACTTCTTAGCCTCCTCGTGACGATCCTTCTCCATCAGCCATCGCGGGGATTCCTGCAGGAAATAAACACCGGCGACGAGGATGACACCGGGGACGGCCTGGAATGCGAGCGGGAATCGCCCTGAGAGAAAATGTAAGCGAAGTCCAAACCAAACGGCAGTCACAGAGATCAGGGCACCAACAAGAGAATTCGGTGTGGTTGAAGGAGCAGCCGTATCCCAGCCACTGCGCGACGAAGAATCCCCAGCTCAACATCCACTGCAGCAGACCAGATAGAACGCCGCGGTATTTGGCCTCTGACAACTCGGACGCGTACATGGGGATTGTTGACGTGACCATACCGACGGCCGCACCTCCGATGAACCGACCGATGATCATCATAACCATGTTGACAGCGCCAGCCTGCAGCGCAGAACCAAGGCACGAAACCACGGAACCGATGAAGATGGTATTACGACGACCCCAGCGGTTGGCGAAGAGCATATTCACCATGGTACCTGACGGTGGTCAGCCGGGGGCCGCCATGTAGGCCACGGTAAGCATCCACTGACCTAGAATTGCACCTCCTTGGAATGCTGACACGATGCCTCCGGTGACGGTGTCCGAAGGGTCGCTGAAGTACGCCTTGAAAGTGTCCAACGCGATGGTGGACGTGATGATGCCGGAGTCATAGCCAAAGAGGAAACCTCCGATAGCCAGGAAGACGGCCGAAAACACGGTCGTCAGGCGCCCCATGATGGTTGCTTTGGTCCAAAGATCAAGCCAAGTAGAAAGCAGGTAGCAAACCACAAACCAGTACGTACGACTGTACGAGAGAGTTTGTCTCGACTTGATGTGCGCTCAAGATAACTCGAGACCGAACCCTGAAGACTTCTCTTGAATAAGGGGTTGCAATATCCCAAGCCGTGGGCTCTGGCTGCTTTGTATTCTTTCAATTCTTTACTTTCTACTCACGCAGTACTCCTAACCCAGATCCCGGGGCTGCCACACCCCATGGCCACCGCCGGATTCTCTGCTGCATCATTACCCCGACATTACCGGAATGGCTAGTGCTTGTTGCCACACCAAGACACGGTAGTTCGTTGGTCTGGCTTCTAGTCGACCAACGTCTCTGTCGGTCGGCCCTTTCGCCGCAGAGAGTGGGGCTGGCCAGGATAGACACCGAGCTGGGGCTTGGTAACGGACGGCCAAGCTTCTTCCAACGTAGGATGAATCATACTCCGATAAACAAACTATACCTAGTTGCACGATATCACAGCATCATCTAACCGGAGACTCTGGTGATCTAAAGTCGGGTAAGATAGAACATGCTGGGACGTTCGGCTTTTAGTCCTGTGCTGACCGGATAACCCGAGCCGGGAATCCCCTCGCATTCGGGACATCCGATCATAGCACACGCCAAGCATCGATGTCCAGTGAGGTTGCCGCAAACCTCATTGATGATGTTGTCTTTACAGCCCCTACCCCGGAGATCATCGACCTTGATACCACAATTTGCTGACAGCGAGTATCGACATACAACATTTCCTGATCTGAGATCTGTTGCTTGCCCAGGTCTCGGCCCTATGCGACCCCTGAAAATTGGGAGCCATTGACTCTCACGGCAGTTTTAGGAAGCTGGGGAGCCACCTTTTCGATTGATCAAAGCACCGAAACTCGGCCATCTCGGTTGATTGATGACCAGCAGTCTGCCCTGGCGACGAGCTTTTGGCTACAACAGGGAACGAGTGCGGATTCTCCGGATTATCGCGAGGTTTTGGTATATTTGCGACTAGGCACGCGTGATACTTGAGCATCAGCAACCTAGCGCTCCCGCCGCCATCCACTGCTATTCCTCGACAGACATCAACATCCCCGGTCAAGAAGTCACCCCTATCACACCACCATGCAAATCACGCGGTGTGGCATCCACGCCTTCCATGAGACACTGGGAATAGACACAGATGAGATCAGGTTCTACTGGGCCCTGCATTCAGAACTCGAGCATGCTTCCCAAGTTGCGTACAGGGCAGTGGTTGCTCTGAGTGAAGCAGCACTCGACCAGCGTTCCCATCCGGATATTCTCTGGGACTCTGGGAGAGTCGAGAGCGACGCCCAAAGAAACATTCTTTGCAGCCCAGATGGCGGCTTCAAATCAGCAACCTTTCACTACTGGAAGGTCACGATCTGGGATCAAGATGGACAGCCCGTGTCCAGCGGCGTGAACGAGTTCTTCACTGCGTATCCGCGATCAAGCCGACTGCTGCCACCGTACAGCATGAACCAGACATATGTATGTCCCAAGAATGATCGTCTTTACCCAATCCACGCTTACAAGAATGATCAACAGATGCCTCACACCAGCCTCATCTTCCGCGCCTGGTTCGAAGACGAAGCCAACCGTTGGAAGGGCGTCTGGATAGGCGACAGCAGCGACAAGCCCTTCTACCTCCGCAAGTCCCTCGTCCTCGAACGCAAACCAACACGCGCCGTCGTGTTCGCCTCGGGCCTCGGCCACTTCAACCTCTCGTGCAACGGCAACCCCGCGTCGAGCCACGTTCTCGACCCCGGCTGGACCAACTACCACCGCACCGTGCAGTTCGTCGCCTACGATGTCAGCGACAAGCTGAAGCAGGGCGAGAACGTGCTCGGAGCTCACGTGGGGAACGGCTTCTACGCCGGAGACCAGGGGGACCGCTTCTTCTGGCCCATGTACGAGGACAACACGTACGTCCGATACGGCAACGAGCTCTGCTTCTTCGCGGAGGTGCACCTGTTCTACGAGGACGGCAGCAGGGAGACCGTCATCTCCGGTCCGGACTGGAACACGAGCAAGAGCGCCACGACGCTGGCGAACATCTACGCCTCGGAGAACAAGGACCTCCGGGCATATCCCCACGGCTGGGACGCGCCGGGTTTCGACGACGCCGAATGGAAGGCCGCGACCCCCGTCACTGGACCGAGGGGGAAGCTCAAGTACCAAAGCCAGCCGCCCGTCACGCTCCACGAAACGTTTCAACCAGTGTCGACGAAAACACTCCAACCCGGCGTGGTCAGCTTCGACCTCGGCCAGAACGCGTCCACCATGGTCCGCGTCGAGCTCAGCGGCCCAGCCGGCGCCGAGGTCATTGTGCGATACTCCGAGAGCGTCGACGAGACGGGCAGGGTTCTCATGCCCGATCCCTTGTTCAAAGAATTCGAGACAAACGTCTACTCGAAAATCACACTCGCCGGGACCGGGGCGGGCGCCGTGGAGGTGTGGGAACCCGACTTCAGCTTCACCAGCGCGCGGTACATCCAGGTCGAAGGCGTATCCCTCACCGAGGGTCAAGGTGTCGCTGTCGTCCGCTCCGTCGTCGGCCGTCACGTTTCCTCCGCGGCGAGGCGCCTGGGCGCCGTCAAGACGGACAAGGACGACGCCAACGCGCTCATAAACATGTGCCACTGGTCCTTTGTGAGCAACCTCTTTAGCTACCACACCGACTGCCCGCAGATTGAAAAGTTTGGCTGGCTCGAGGTGACGCACCTCCTCGCGCCGGCGACGCAGTACATCCGCGACATTGAGGCGCTGCACTCCAAGATCCTCGACGACATTATCGAGACGCAGGAACCGGACGGGTTGGTACCGACCATGGCGCCCGAGATCCGGTACATGTGCGGACCGCTTCACGATACCATCACGTGGGGCGGTGCCGTTGCGCTCATCCCGGAGCTGTTGAAGAAGTACTACGGGTCGACGCACGTGTTCAAGAAGCTCTACCAGCCTTGCGTCCGGTACATGGAGTACATGCGCACCAAGGAGCGCCAGGGCGGCTTGATCGAGCATGGGCTGGGCGACTGGGGGCGCGATATCGCCTACGGCAACCACCAGGCCAACATCGAGACGGCGATTTACTACCGCTGCCTGCGTAATGTGGAGTTGATGGCCAGGGAACTGGGTTACGAAGCTGACGAAAGGCGCTTCAAGGAGTGGGCTGAGCGGATATACGACGTCTACAACCGCCATCTCCTCATCGCCGACAAGAAAGAACATCCCTACGCTTTCTACACATCACTCGACAAACCTGGCGTGCACGACCGAACCATGATCGCCCAAGCCATGGCACTGCAATTCGGTCTCGTGCCCGAAGAGCACATCCCGGACGTGCAGAAAGCCTTCGTGGACGACGTCTCGGACTGCAGGATCCGCGCCGGCGAAATCGGGCTCAAGTGGTTGTGGAACACGTTCACCGACGTCGACAGGCCCGATATTGTCATGGCCATGGCGAGACAGGAGGAGCACCCATCGTACATGCGCTTCCTGCGACGCGGCGAGACCACGCTGAACGAGTTCTGGCAGGACGCCTGCCGGAGCAAGTGTCACGACATGCTTGGAACGATATACGAGTGGTTCTATGAAGCCGTTCTCGGTGTCAGGGTTGAGGACGACGCGTACAAGACGTGGACACTGAAGCCGCCTCTCAAGGCCGAGTTTGACCTTGTCGAGGGCACGTTTGAGTGTCCCTATGGAAACATTGAGGTCAAATTCAAGCGCAAGGGCGAAGATGTGCGAATGGAGGTTACCGTGCCGACTAGCACAGTAGCAACGCTCTTGTTGCCCAGAGACGAGAGCTCAGTTGAGATCAAGCGTCAAGGGAGCGAATCGCGGACAGGTTCTGGAAAGAGGGTGAAGATATTTCCAGGAAATTATGAGCTGGTATTGAGCCCATAGATAGATAAAGGTAAACTGCCCGCAATGTCATGGAATTGAGTATTCAAATGACTCATTTATGAGGGCGAGAAAGTGCCAACTCCTCTATAGAACCTCAAGATGATTACAATAAGCAACGCCGCAAACACACTGTCCTACCTCCGTTGGCTTTCATCAAACGTCATTGTCAGTCAGCCTCAATGCCGCCTCCGTATCCCGTGCGCGTGGAACCGTGGGCCATCTTACCTCGATCCTCGTAAAGAGGCCGTTCTTGTTGAAGTCGAGAATCAAGCCCACAGAGCGCTGGCCAGTTAGCCGTTCTCCCTCGTACTCCCAGCTCCCATGCATTGTGGCCGTGCAACATACGCGGCCACGGTCTACAATGATGCTGTTTGGCCGAAACTTTTCGACATTCGAGTCCATGTACGTAACTAGGCTATCGATGCCCATCGACACCACATCAGGAATGAGGTCTTGGTCGACGAGGACCACATGTTCTACACAGCGCAGCTTCAGCTCTCCGAGGTCGCGGATTTCAAGGGCTAGGAAGAGGCACTGGGCTTTTCTCTGCATGGAAGGTCGAATTTGCGCTTCCTCGGAAGCAAGAGCGCGGGTGCTCTCGATAATATCCATGGCGTCCAGGGTATCAATACTCGAGTTGCTGCGGATGCTGAGGTTGTCGCTTTGATCCATACTGATAAAATCAAATGAGCTGATGCCGTTTTAGTTGAGCGCCGAGATAACGAGTAGTGTGGGTAGATTGAATGTCTCTATGCAGTGATGAAGAGTGTTGCGATGCAGTTTATTCGTTCCCATGGGTAGAGCCCAGCCGGTATTTATGCTGAGATACTTGGTCTGGCATGACTTTCAGAGGAACACGAACACAAGTGCTATTTGGTTGAGTATGATCAGTTGTTGTTCACTGTCACTCACGTGCTTCTTAATCAAGGCCTTGGAGAGCAAGTCGACGAACAATGCCATTGTTCCATGAATCCATTTCTCCTTCCTCTAAGAAACAACAGAGAAGGCAATACCACATTCAACACAGCTATTTGTCAATTGTAATATATGAAGACACAGCCAAAGTAACAAATCGACAATCTGCCACGTGGTTCGTGAGCAACTCCTGCGTGGAAACACATCGTTCAGTCCTAGGTCCGGCTGGTGTCAGTACCACGCTGCCTCATATGTCGTGCCTAATGACAATATTACATGTTATGAACCGTACCGTATGGCTTATGGTGATAGGTAGGAAAAGGATTGTTTATGTAGAAAGCTATCTGTAGAGCGGTACTGTCTGATATAGGGGTTCATGAGTGTATCTTATCTGAGGAGCGTCTTACGTGAGCAGGCCACGTGACCCGGAGCAGCGGCTCACAGCCATGAAGCTATCACGACATTACATGAGAAGCAAAATATGAGTGTAACGACTATCTCGACGCAGAATGATGTTCGTTCTGAAGGCGCTTATTCTTAAAACAACTGAACAGTTTGCAAGGTTTCCCAAAACCCGACATTTCAAACATTAATCTCGGCACTTGCCATAGCCATGCTGTTGCTTGGTAACGACATGCTAGAGTCTGGGTCAACATGGAAACCTAGTATTCACAGGCATGAAAAGGGATCAAACAATATCTAAAGCAAGAATTCTCGAAATCACTTCTGAATCGATAACGTAGTCGGTGAGCAGATGGAATTGTTGCATGAGTATACTTTCAGGAACAAAACTCACGCGAGGTACTCTCAGTGAGTCTGAGTTAAGTTTGCGTTGGTGCAGTGAGATGAGATGCGGTGTCACCTTTTGGGTGAATCTATGTCTTCGGCAGACCTCGGTCAGCTCGGTGTGATGAGGTGGGCCTCGGTGTGCTCTGCTATCATCATCGCCCTCACTCGCCTCTGCTCCACCGAGCGAATACACAACACACAGTCATCAGTGGAGCCATACCGGATAAACATGACTGGGCCCCTTCTGACCGCCATTCACCAGAGAAGAGTTGCAAATGTCCCAGATATGACACGGCAAGTCGAATCCAAAACCTACATACCGTATGCCTGGTTACGTCTAATTTGCAAGCTTGCCGAGCCACCGCGTCGGGACCGACGTGAAATAATGGGCCCCCCATTGACCATACCCCATAACAGGGGCGCACCTTCCCCATTCCCAAGTCCGAATCGACCAGACTCAACGCCGAACAAAAATCAAGACGAGCTTGGCGTACGGAAATAGTCAGCCAAAAGCATGGCTCGAAATCCGACGACCATCGTGCCACGTTCCACCAAAAGATGAAAGAGCGTCCAACCAACGAATTCCGCCTCGGGATGCCGAGCGGGCTCCAACTTCCATCGCAAGCATGAGGCCTTCTCGAACTCGAGACGACTGGAAAAAGGACAGCAACTCCAAACTTCAGATCACGACAAAGCGCCGTCACAAAGCTGCCATCTCCTGAAGGGCACCCCTTTCCTCTTCGGTACACCAGCGCGAAATATGCCAGCCCATCCATCTCTTCTCTCCTTTTCAGCGCACCCAAACACTTGTGAAAAGCTTGGTGGTTGTGACTCGGCGCCCTAGCCTTCCGCAACCCTCTGCCCACTCACCACGCACATACCGCTCAATTGTTTCGCATCGTCGCCTGTGATACACGCTCGAACCAGCATCACCCATGGAACGAGGGTCTCGTCTAATCGTATATGCTTCCTCCTGACGTTTTCTTCCATCTCTACTTTGCAACTCATCCCGCTTTCGTCCTCGAAGTACTCCCAGGCAGAGGGACGGCCGGCGAGGCCACATCAGAGTTCCTGGGGTCGTCGAATCTGACCAGACGGCGGTCCGCTGAACCCTGCAGATCGACAAACCAAACGCTCTTCATCGTCGAGTCTAAACTCATCCTCCGATGGTTGATCCCTGGCGCCGATCTTGCGTACCGGTAGTAGGCCTGCGCGGAAGCGTCCACCTTCTTCCTCCCCCCCCCCCGCGTGAGGTCCCTGTCACTCACTCGCAGTCCGCACTCTTTTCCGTATTGGGATGAGGTTGCGGTACCTGAAGCTGCTCTGGCGCAGAAACACCATGCACACAAACAAGCGAGGGAGAGAAGCTTAACGGGGAGGGTGTGTCTGTCTCGCGGCGGACTGGGCATCCGGAGACATATGGTAGTTTGACTGAAGTTTCCCACGTCCCGCTATAAGAGTCCAGCAGTGTCCATCTCCTACCACTGGTGACGGCCTGTTCCGTGTCCGTGACCGCATGTCCTGAATTACCAAAAAAAAAGCAACCTAATCATCACCCTTCCGACCATCACATATTAATCCGCCACGATGCACCCCACGGCAACGCTACTCGCCCTCCTGGGTGCCGCCATCACCTCCGCAACCCCCCTTGGTCCCCTCGCCCCCCGACAGGCCGACTTCTCCGCCAACACGCAGAACGGTCTCAGCGGCGCGTGCAAGCAAATGATTGTCGTCTTCGCGCGCGGCACCACCGAGGGCGGCAACGTCGGCACCCTCGCCGGCCCGCCGTTCTTCCAGTCTCTCGCCACCCAGGTCGGCGGGAACCTCGCCGTCCAGGGCATCGAGTACCCGGCCGACATACCCGGTTTCCTCGCGGGCGGCGACGCCAGCGGGTCGCAGCAGATGGCCCAGCTCACCCAGCAGGCCCTCGACAGCTGCCCCGGCTCGTCCGTCATCATGTCGGGATACTCGCAGGGCGGCCAACTCGTGCACAACGGCGCGGCCATGATGTCTGCGGAGTCGGTGGCCAAGGTTGCTGGTGTTGTCATTTTCGGAGATCCGCGTAAGTTCCCCAAGTATATATATATGTATATATACACCCCCTGTGATAAGGTCGCCAGTCGTCGAGGATGTTGGCGAAGGTTAATATAAACGAGCGTGAGAACGCACAACTGACGCTCACCGCGTAGTCAACGGGCAGGCCGTCCAGGGCGTCGATGCCTCCAAGACAATGGTCATCTGCCACGATGGCGACAACATCTGCGAGGGAGGCAGACAGATCCGCCGCGCCCATCTGACGTACCGCAACGACGCCGATGCGGCTGCGCAGTTCGCTGCCTCTATGATGGCACCACCAGCTGCTGCTCCTGCTGCTGCTTAGGGTGGCCGCGAGTCTTTCTCGGAGTTGATCTCGGAGACTACGGCTCGTATCGTCTCTTCTCTTCGATATTGTACATAATCTTGTTCTGTAGTCGTTGGTGGTTGAACACACGTCTGAGGGACGGTGAGATTGACAGACGGGTTTTATTGGTAATTCTGGTGGTGGTGGGCGGGGGGTGAGGATCAGGACGAGCACTAGGACGGAGTGGTGGTGGTTGTTTTGGCATAGCTTAGCATCTGCGTAGCCGTAGTGGTGTATAAAGTCTAGACCGCATCGCAGCCGGCACATGCGCTTCATGAATTGTCGAAATGCCTTTGACGATGGGCTGGCTGGCCCGTAGTTGTCGACGATCGATGTGATGGTCTTTGGTGAAAGGACGAGGCTCATTCGACTTGGTAACCTGACTGTCAGTCTCGCGTAAGGAGTACTGGTGAGCAACGTCCAGATCGCCTGGAATCAGTCAGACAAGCAAGAACAAGTCCGCGAGAAGGGGTGGACCAGCCTTGAAAGTGACGTTTGAAGCATCATGCTGCTTTCAGGGTGTCACAGAACCCCCTACTTCAACACCAGCAATCCACCGCCATCACCGACAGCCTCGCTTCACCCTCCGTACAACCGCAACGACCTCCCATGCCCTCCCTCCCACCTCTTCCATTCTCTCCTCGCTCCAAACCTCAACCTCCCTCACCTCACCCTCAAACGCGCCCCCAAACTCATGCCAGTCCATCCTCGGTCCAACATACACGACAACCTCCACCCCTTCCTCCTCCCTTTGTCCTTGGAACAGCCGCATATACTCCCTCACCAGCGCGACCTGCTTCGGATACACAAAAACCCACGCCTTGGCATCTTTCGCCGCAGAGTCCAACGCCGATGTCCCTGGAACGGTGCGATGGCGCGCGTGGTACCTGTTCGGACTCGGCGCGACCTCGACGCTGACGAGATTGAGCGGGTAGGGCTGGCTGGACTGGGCATCGAGTAGGGCTTCCACAAGTCCTGTGCCGCTTCCTACGGACAGGCTGATGGCCGGCGATGGCGGGAGACACGCGTGGAGAGCGCTTAGAAGGGTCGTCGAGAGGCTGAGGCATGACTCTGGGATGGTTTGGGGATCTGCCGTCAGGGTTGGTAGTGGTGGCGGGTCGAATGGGACAGACGCGAAGTCCTCCTCGCCCAGCTCGACACCGTTTCCATTGGAAGATTCGGTCATCTTTCCTGCCATGACTCCGCCTGTGTTCAAGGCAGTGTTGGTGGACTTTTGCTTCCCTATTCTTCAACTGTGCTGGAGGGGAAGGGCTGCCGATTGCGCGGGGTCGCGTCACGGCTCTAAAACCATGCCCCACTTCGTTGGTGATGGAAGGCCATCGGTCGGAAACGAGGTTTCCTACCACGTCACTGACATCAATCATTATGATCGCGGACAAGGCAGATGGAGGAACCGGTTTCTGTTGATAGCAAAGCCAATGAATTCAAAGTGATAAAACTCTATACTGACAGCTAATGCGACAAGCTCCAAAGACCACCTTGGTCCAACTCCAAGTCGCGACTAGACCCGCGGAACCATGCAACCAGAACGAATCTCGATCAAAAGGACAGTAAACACTCAGAAATTTACACTTCGGCCGCTGTATTGTCGCTGTGATGACCATCTGCCATGCACATTTAGACGGCGCTGTAGCCACCGCGGCTGCCACTGCCGTTGACAGTGTAGAGCACGCTTCTTGTCCAGTCCTTTACCAAATACGGTATGTCTCTGATGGTGTCTCCGTGAGGAAGCAGGTCCCAGCCCCTAGCACCATACCTGTTGTAGTTCAACCACGATCCGAAAATGAGGTAGGCGGCGATGCCGAGGAAGGCCCTGCACAGATAACGTCAGCCCAGGATCTAGCCTCGTTCAGGATGGGCCGGTGAACTTACAAGACGACAAACCAGGTAAAGAAGCCCCAGTGGCTGCTCGCATCACCACTGCCAGGCTCGCCGGGCTTGTCAAAGGTGTCTTCGCAGGCGTATTTGGTGTGCCACGTCAGACGCAGAACATCCATCTCGCCCTTCTCCGCAGGACCGTAGCTGTTCCAGACCAGGGCCGAGTCGGGCTTCAGGATCTGCGTCTCGTCAGGCGAGCGGTCGTCGTCCTCGCCGCCGCCGCCCTCTTTGTCCTTTTCGTCCTCGCGTGCGCGAAGGCGCTCCGGCGTCACGTCGTACTGCTCCTCGGGAGACGTCTCTCCCTCCAGACCGGTCCTGTTTCGGTCGCAGATGAACTCGATAATGGCTTGTTGCTGCCTGCCCTTCTTGTTCAGCGGGTAAGAACCACCGTTCAAGATCAACCGGACGCCCTCCTTTTGCGCGTCCGAATTGGAGTTGCTCGACTTGAGACGCTCGACCTTGGCGTCTAGTGCCTTTCCGCCACGGTCTGCCAGTTCACCGGCAATGGGTATCACCTCTTCAACCTCGCCCTTGTCATTACCGGGATGGACGGTGCTTTCGATGGCGCAAACTACACGAGCAACGTCAGTCCAGGTGCTGTGCAACCAGGCGGCAGGGTCCCGGTTGATCTAGTGACATACCTCTTGTGCCATTGGGACATTGCTCCTCCTTCTTGACGTCTCCCTTGCGCTTGAGCGGCTTGCAAATGTCGACTGTGTATGTTGTGTTGGTAAAGGTGGGGGGATGCCAACGACTCGTCACGACGCTGTGCGGTCCGCCCAAGGGCTTCAGATTGAAGGAGACATCATCGACGCGAATGTGTTCGCAATCAATCACGGCCGTCGCAGCGGGTGTTGAGAAGAGAAGAGTAAGCAAGAATGCTGCTTCCGGCCGAGGGAAATGCATCACGGACAGGACCGGCCGAACGGCTGTGCTTGGGTGCTCTGCTACTTGGAACGAATCGAAAAAGGGACACAATATCGCTTAGTCTTGAACTTGGGGGAGATTATCCGGACGCGCGTCGTCGTTGTGGTCGTCGTTCGTTCAGCGTTGGAAAAGCAAATCAAAAAGTCAATGTCCGTAGTGAATGTGGTTGCAAGAAGCTACCTGATGGCAATGTAAGGTAAAATAAGGTAGGTACCCTGTGAAATGGGATGGTAGAAGCTTCGAGGTCACGGCCGTTCAGTCGGAGGCAAGTGACCGGCTGCTGCCAACTCACAGACTTTGGGCACACAAGGTACGTAGTTAGGTAGGTAGGCACGCATGGACACTAGAAAATGCCTGTAGCCAGCTTGGTAGGCACCTATAGAGAGCGCCAGCGCAGAGTCGATGGTTCTATAGCGCCCCCTGGCTCTACCCTACTCGTCAGCCTTACCTAAGCTTGTTATTGCATCATCCGACCTCATGCCTACACTTAAGCGAAGACACGTGACACTCCGCCCATGCTTGAATGGTGTGAAGTCCCTTTCCTCATCAGTATTTTGGTAAAAGCATTGCGAAATTCGTTGATTTGATACAGGTAATGATATAAGGTGATGGTACATTGAAATATTGACTGCCTAGAGCTTTGCGTTTCTCTGGCATGATGCAACATTCTTGCCCGTCGTTCTCCTGTGCCCTGTCACCCGTAAACTGCGAGACCATCGCAGGAGAAGCCTTCCGTCCCAGACAGCACCGTGAGCTATCTAGGTAGAAGAAGATCGATGCGCCTTCGTAGGGGTATATAATATCATGCAAGATGAAAACCTGCCAAAACCCTCCCTAGTTTCCTGGACGCCGGTACCCTAAATGACACCCCCAAACGTCTTCTTCACCACATCGATGTTTCCCTTCGCTCATATTCGTCTTCCTTTTGAATCTCTCGCAATGCCCCCGGCATCTTTTGCGACGTTTACAACCGACTTGATTACCAAAGGTTCTTGCGGTCGCTCACATGCCACCAATGGGAAACCCAGGACGGCATTACATCCCTTGGGAGCCCATCATGCCTCCCATGCCTTGCATCGCGCCCTGCTGTTGATGCTGTTGCTGCTGCTGCTGCTGCTGCATCATCGCCGCCCGATGCCGCTGAATCATGAGATGCATCTGGTTCCTAGCCTCGTGCATGCATTGTTTCTTGAACAAGTCCAGTTGGTCCTCAGGGATGTTGGACATGTTTCCTCCGTACTTGGCCGCCAAACTGCCAATTTTGCTGTGATATATCGTCTGGCCAATTTGCCTCAGCTGCTGCTGCGGATGCTGTTGCTGCTGCTGCTGCTGCTGTTGCTGCTGCTGCTGCTGCTGTTGCTGTTGCTGTTGCTGCTGTTGCTGCTGCTGCTGATGCTGCTGCATCTGCATCATGGCTGCCTGCATCTGGCTCATATTTTGACCATTCATGGCATTCTGTCCCGTCATTTGTCTCTGCATCGGATTACCCATCTGTGCTTGCATTTGCGCCTGAAGTTGAGCCATTGCCTGTGGAGACATCTGCCCGCCGTTCATCTGACTCAGCTGTGCATACTGCTGTGCCAGCTGCTGCGACATTAGGTTGCTCATGTTACCACGATGTTGTGGGTGAAGCTGCTGCTGCTGAAGCTGCTGCTGCTGCTGCTGCTGCTGATGCTGATGCTGATGTTGTTGCTGTTGTTGTTGCTGTTGTTGTTGCTGCTGCTGCTGCTGGCGCTGCTGCATCATGAGCCTCTGCTGGCTCATCTGCTGCTGGATATAGTGCTGTTGTTGAGCCGATAGCTGCTGCATTCCACCGTTCATCATGTTGGGCATGCCGCCGTTTTGCATCGCCGCCGCCGCTGCCATCTGCTGCTGCTGAATCACCCGCTGCTGCTGCTGGGCCAGCTGGACCGCCGCCAAATTATGGGTGCCCATTTGTTGAGACACGCTACCGGGAGTACCCATCATCATGGGCTGGCCCATCTGGGAGTTGGAAGCCACCATGTTAGGAGGAGGGCTTGCCTGTCCCATGCGAGGTGTTGCCGCTACCGCTGGCCTGGGCACCGGTGTGGCGTGCATGCTGGGTGTTCCAGTCGGCAGCCGGGGCGTGCCGGTGGCATGACTCTGCTGGCTTGCCCGGGCCGACATGCTGTGTGACATCGGGACACTCCCAATGTTGGGCGCATGGCCTTGGACCGCCGATGGCGGACGCGGGGGACTGTGCGCCATGTTGGAGTTGGACTGTTGCATCGGTACGGCCCCTGGCATAGGCGAAGACATGCTGTGGGGTGTACCCTGCCGGATGACAGGCGAAGATACCGGCACCTGCGATGCCTGGGTAAACCGCGCCTGAGCTTGGTTGGAGATGCCGCTGGGGACACCGCTGACTGTTCCGTTCGGTAGAGACGTGGGAGGTTGCTGAGCCGGCGCCAGGTTCGCAGCCGTGTGTTGGTTGTTCTGGGCCTGACTGGCGGCCGCGGCGGCTTGTGCAGCCATGGTCCTCCTTTGCTGCAGTTCTCTCTGCTGCTGCTGCTGCTCGGTACGGGCCTTGAGCTCTTTCTGCATGACCTGTTCGCGCCGCATCTTCTCGGCCTCGGCCTGTTGTCGCTGAGCCTGCAGAGCCAGAGCCTGGCTTTGCTCCAGCTGCTTCTTCTTCTCCTCCGCCAGTTTACGTTCTTTCTCAGCCATCTGAGCCTTCTCTTGCTCTTTTCTTTCCTCGTGCTCTCGCTTAATGTCGGCAATAACCTTGAATCGCTCGAATCTGGGCTCGAAGGTGGAAACAACGGCAGCACCTTCCTTGTCAGCCCCGTTGGCTCCGCCCTGTGTTCCACCGACAGTGGATGATAGTCGCTCGTCCAATGTCAGCATGTACTTTTCTTGGTCCGCGGCGGCCGCCTCGTCCGCAGCCATCTCGGCGACGGTTCGTTTTCTCGTCTTTGGCTGTGGAGGAGGCTCGCAGTGCTTCGGATGCGCAAGTGCCCCCAGCAGAGCGATGGTCTCTTCCGCATCCTTGGTAGGCTCGAGAAATAGCGGTGCGTTAGTCGCCAGGAGAATCTGTGATTCCGCCAGGTGTATGTTGCTGCCATCGAGCTCCATGCGCTCCCGTTTCTGCTTCTTGGTGGGAGGAGGCATGCTTGACGTCGTGGGAGTAGGTGGCACCATGGATATGGGTGTTGATGGTGGCAGCACGCCGTTGGCGTCGTATCCACCACGGGGTGTCGCTGCCTTAATCATCAGGTCTGCTCGCAGACTTTGGGCAGTGGGATGCAGCACGATGGTTCGGACCTTGGGCTTTGACGGTGATTTGCTCTTCAGGCCCTCGCCCGGCAGGCTTGGTGCGGGCATGCTCTCCTTGTCCTTCTCCTCAGACGTCTTGACCCTAGCTTCATCATTGCGAGCAGTGCTGGATTCTGATTGAGCACCAAATGAATCTTTCGGATATGGCACGTAAGGCGATGGCACGATGTACGGATTGTGGTTGTGAATCGACGAAGGCAGGACTTTGTTACTAGATGCCGAAGTGGGCCGAGCAACGTCCTTGGCCTGAACCTCCGATTTGTGATCGTGTATTTGAACAATCAGACAGCCCTCGTAGAACGGTACGCCCCCTTGTGTGAAGTATTCAAGCAGATCGTGAGGAACGGTGCGCAGGCGCAGGTGCTCGAGAAACAGGCGCATCGGTGACGTGTATGGAAAAATACCGTCCTGCTGGTCGAAGCGAAAATGTGTGGGATGTATGTGTACGACCAGAGAAGGAGGATTACCATGGTATTTCTTCAGGATGTAATCGTCCGTCACAACTGGCCCATGTCAGTCAGTGTGTGCCCATGGGTCGACGATGGGAGCCCGATGGGCTAGAGCAAGACATACTATATGGGGGGGGCTCGACAGCCTGAGCGGCAGAGTGATCGGCCGCAAGCGATACCGAGCGAAGCCCTGCACTATTTCGCGATATACGACTGTTCTGGGCTGACGGCTCGCGGCGCGTGCGATACGTTGGACGGGCGGAAGGCGGATTCGCGCCATTCATGGTCGCAGAGTTTGGTGGCTTCTTTGTCGACATTGATGGCGAGGGTGACGATTTCAGCGAACTGGCGCCATTTGTTTGAATGCCCGGGGGTACTGGACGTTTGATCTTGGACGCGACAACAGGCGGCGGTATCGCCGTCACGACCGGGGCCATAACTGCCGAATGGGGCGGCGGCCGGTCCGCGTTGACCTGGAAAAGAGTCGCGACTGCTTTGCTCCAACGACGGTGTGGTCTCCAAGTGTTGTTACGAAGAAGTCATTTAACATGGGCGACGGGGTTGATCGATCGAGATGGGTTGGACGAATGACGATGGATGGATGGATGTATGGTTGGAGGAGGATTCGTAGTCGCGTCTTCCGGATCGAGTGACGTCGCACGTGGAGACTGGGTATCGAGTTGTTGACGCGGTCGTGAGAGGTCGGAAATGGCGATGGGATGCCGAGATATGACTGTACTTGGAGTAAGCCACGGGAATAAAAGATAAAAGCTGACTTGAATTGATGAGGTACAATTGTGTGGGGTTGGGATGTAGTCAGGCTTCGGTGAGAGAGGCTCGAGAGACGAGCCGCCGCATCTCGGATACGGTCTGGAGGGGACTGAACCTGGATGGAACTACGTACATCAGAATGGGGAAGAGCCTCCGGCAATACTTCGGCAAACGGTACGTGCCCCTTAGATTGCGGGTTGTAATAGGTAAGCAGATCTCTTTTGGGCATCTCTCAAGGAAGACCACAGAGCGGAGGGTGATGGAACTACCATGGAAGATCATTCCAATTGGTATTAGAAGCACATAGGCAAAGAAGACTAGTCTTTTGCTGAATGTTCAGATTTCATGATTATTGGGCACCTGCACAACTGGAAAACCCGCCCAATACAACCCATCTCTCTCATGAAAACGTCACATGATATCTCTCGTGGTATATAAGCCAGACCGGAACAAGAAGAAAAAAAAATAACAGCCCTGTCCCGGCCTATCATTCCCGCTCTCTCGTCTCATGCCCTTCAGGTCTCTAGAGGCTCATCAGAGGGAGCTTTGTACAACGGGAAGAAGACGAGGCAGTAATCACTCCCGATCTTGAACGCGACGAGCCCAGTCATCGTGCACCCGCATCCCATCAACGACTACCACACCCCGGCCCCGACCAACACGGTCCGACCGCTGCCACCAATTTTCTTCTTTGCTAGGCCTCTCAGCCTCAGACTCGCTATCTGCCAGACCACCGTGCCCGTTGTCCGCACCCACAACGAGGATGACATCATGGCGCAACCAGGTCTGGAGGTTGGAAACTACGGCACCGTTGTCGCCCGCCAATGACTCCTGGAGGTAGATGATTTCTGGTTGCAGATGACGCAGGATATGGGTGTGTCCGTTTTGTGTGGTGAATGGCAGGACCATGGTCTCCTTCTCCACGAGACTCAGGGCCTGGGAGTAGATGGCGTTGAAGGCAGGGCTTGTCGGGGACGCGTTCATCAATGGGCTCTTGGCAGAGTCTTCACCCGGAGTCTGGGCTTGGTGGTGCTCAATGTTGGAGAAGGATGAGCTGAGCGAAGGGGGCGGAAGGTTACTTGTAGGTTCGCCAGCAGGTTCTTTGAGACCAGGAGCGTAGATGAGCACAAAGAGCTTGATCCTGGAAAAGTCAGTGTAACGAGGAATGTGCGACAGAATCGACTGCGGCATGGTTAACAAGAGGTGTCGTGGGAGGTGGATTGAAAGCTTACGGCGTGCTCGTGGAACCCGTCGTCGTCGAAATCATCAGCGTAGGCTTCGGCTGATACCACGACGGCCACGGTGCGCCTGCGCTTGCCGAGCACCCGCGCAGTAGGACCCCGTTCCTTGCGGGCATCGGCCTCCTCCGACCAGGTCTCGTGGTCTGCATAAGCATTCTTGTCCTCTTCCCGAATGGCAGCCAACGCTCTGCCAGCCACCGCACCGGCCGCAGCCACTCCCGCCGTCACGGTCTTGCCCGCGGTCTCCAGGAATTGCTGAGGACTAGGAGTGCGTCTGAGAGCACCCGACATGCGCGCGCCCCAGGTCTCTGGGGGTACATCTCGGGAAAGGTCGGCCGTGCCATAGGTCTCTGTTCCAACGTTGCTGGAAGGCTTGGGTGCCCTAGCAGAGCCGTGTGCCGGGTTGTCACCATAGTCGGCGTTGTCGTAGTCAAGGTCGACAAGGTGATCATTCTCGGGCGTATCGTCTTCGTCCTTGCGCTGACTCCAAACCCAGGCAGCGAGGCCGACAGTCGCGACAGTCACGGTGACTGCAAGCGGCACCCAGTGGCTCCATACCCCACGCCTGCGCGAATGTTGATCGTTCCACGACATTTAGTTGGGCGTCACCATTGCACCAAGGCACGCAGCCCAAGTAACGAGTGGTATGCTGAGGGGGATAGTATCGACGGGACTGGCGGCTTTCGGGCGCTCGTCGTAGCGATTATAGCGTCTTCGCAAGGGTCGGTAGCGTGTCGACGCCGCGGAGTCTGCCAGGATCCTCGTAATGGTAGTTGGCGAGGAATTCAATCGCAAAATGGAAAACAAAGGTGTCAAGAGACAGAGAAGCGCAACGAGGAACGGGTGGTGGGTTAGAGATCAATCACCCACTTTGTCGCAAGCTCATTCGGGTGGCTGGTTCAAGGTCTTTCGGTGCACATCAACCTTAGTCACTGGGGGGGATGACGAGGAGCTACGGTCCATGGGTGATCCCGAGGTTGACTGGCTGACAGGTGTCGCCCATCGGTTGCCGGGCCAAACGACATTCCGCGGACTCCAGCTGGACTGGACGCATGGAAGTCATGGGCGACGGTAGAGGAGGTAAAGGTCCCCACAAAAGGTAGCGGCCCCGGGGCTTAGCCGAAATTACAGGTCATGTGACCTCCCCACCATGACGCGCTGCCGATTGGAGTTGGTCCGCGGTCCGGCGTCGCATTTTGGGCGATGACTCCTTCGGTGGGCAATGCTTTGGAAAAAGGTGACCGAACGGAGTCTTGGGATTAAGACAAATCCAGCACAACTGTTGGCTGCAGTAATCCTCGCAAAGCCTATCACTGCTGGCACAGGCCTACAGAATCGCTACAAGAAGTCTTTCAGTCCTCGGAACGCGCTCGGAAGGCCAACGACACACTCCAAACACCCCACCATCGCATCTCGAGATGCCCCACGCTGTGTCGATGCCCTCACCTGGGCTCCAGGCCTTGATCCTTTGTGGCCCCGGATCATCCTTCTCGACCTTCACGTCGAATCCGGATGAGAACCCTAAGGCTCTTTTGCCTATTGCCAATCGGCCGATGGTCTGGTATCCCATCGACTTTTGCTACCGCACTGGCATCACAAGTGAGTCATCCTGGTGACCTGGGAGTGATGCCATGTTTGGACCCCGCCTGTTCGACTTCAGCAGGAAGTCAACGGCCTATGCCGTCAAGGAATTGTGGTAACTGACGATCTATCATAGACATCACTCTCATCTGCCCATCATCCGCAGAGCAGGCTCTTACCACCGCTCTAAACACTAACCCTTACCTGACGGCTCTGCCCCTTCCCAGGCCAGACATTCTCGCCCCAGAGGACCTTGACCAGACTACCGGCACCGCCGACATTCTTCGTCTGCCAGAGGTCAAGGAACTCGTGACTTCTGACTTCGTCATTCTACCATGCGACCTCATTTGTGAGATCGCCGGCGAGAAGCTACTCCAGGCGTGGATGGTCAAGGGCGCCAGCATTGCGGACGTCCTTGGTGCCCCCAGATTATCCGGCAGCAAGTCGCACCCTTTCAGCGGCGGCCTTGGTATGTGGTACGAAACAAAGACGGCCACTCCTGTCAAAGGAGAAGAGACTGACTTCGTCGCCATCACACCTTCTGCGTCTTCGACCATCGCACCGCCAAAAGGTTCTCTTCTGCCTCACCTCTCCAACCTCGTGTACTCGATGCCGACAGATTCCCTCAAGGACTTGACTGAAGAGAAGAAGGGACTTCCCATCCGCCACGGGCTCATGCGCAGCCATCCGAGGATAAGGATGCTTACCACGCACAGGGATGCCCACCTCTACATTCTCCCTAGGTGGATCATGGACTTTGTGGAGAAGAATGAGCGACTGGAGAATATCAGCGAGGACGTTATCGGTTGGTGGGCCAAGTCAGGCTGGCAGAAGGGCTTGCCCGAGAAACTTCACTTGGACGAGATCCTGCGCCGAGACAGCGAGGATGACGACGACTCCGTGCCGGAGAGCGTGACATCGCATCACGACGACGAGCCTGAGCAGTCTCACACGATTGGTGGTGTCGAGGACAGCAACCCCGCTGAGAGGAACGAGAAGGACGCGTGTTCACGTGCGGAGGAGCTCACGATACCACCCATGCTGGCTTATGTGCACCCTTCGCAAGCGGACGCGCCCCTGGTCCGTCGAGTCGACACCGCGCAACTTCTTCTGAATGTCTCTTTGCAACTTGCGAAACTGCCCTCGGTGGAGGAGATGGGCAGCGAAGCCGCGTCTCCTTTCGCACATGCAAAGAAAGTAGCATACCCCGAGGGTGTCAAGGGCCGCACGACTATCACCAAGGCCGACAGTCTTGTTGCGGAAAATGTCACCGTGGAAGAAAGGGTGGCTATCAAGGAGTCAGTCGTGGGAGCTAACTGCCAGCTCAATGAGGGCGCCAAGCTCTTGCAGTGTCTGCTGATGGAGGGTGCCGTTGTGGGCAAGAACTGCAAGCTGACGAGGTGCATTCTCGGCAAGAGATGTGTCATTGGTGATGGATCGGTGTTGACCAACGTCGAGGTGCAAGAGAACCTCCTTGTCGAGGCCAAGAGTAAGTCCTGCCCAGAGTGCTACTGTACATGATAGCTGACATTCTCGCAGCTGAGGAGAAGGACACGAAGCTCATGAGCTCCGACGGCTTGGAAGCTACCGAAGAAGAGATGCAGGGAGTGTTGGAAGACATGGACCACGAAGTCATGGCCCAGAACGAGGAGGCGGTAGAATAGAGTTCGGAATCTACCCAAGAAAAAAAGCCTTTCTCTGCACCTATCGCTGCCAGGCCGAATCGACTGTACCCTCCATGGTGATGTGATTTCTCAATGCTGACCAGGACCTGCGCTTCTCGAATATCGTGAACGCCACCTCATCCGACACAAAAGCAATATCGAACGAGTCTAGGATGAATATTCCGGCCTAGCCACCATCGACGACGAACCAGCGGCCGCTAGATCCAGCTCACGGTGCAGATATCACGGTCCAATATCTGCACTGGCTTACATGTGCAAAGGGGACCGGAGACATGAGGGACCGAACCATCGATACCCCCTACCCAGGGCATTCAAAGCACCAGATGACCATTCAGTCAATCCGCGATCAGGGACAAGAAGGAAAGCCCCGAACGGATTCCGTAGCCCCTTGATGAGGCCATCAGGTGCCTGGCTAAATAACAGCAGCAGGCTGGTATCTTTGAAAGGGTACAGAGTCAGCCGTCTTTCGACTCCCGGAGCGGTACCCGCCATTCCTACCGTGCTCCAGGCTTAATATTCCGAGGACCCTATTCCCTCTGCTAACCGTCGTCGCACAAACGGGGTCTTTGTCAAGGGATTTTGAAGGGTCTGGCAAGCGAGACAAGTTGTCAAGCGTCTTCTTGGTGGTGGCTTGCCGTTACCCACTGCGGATGGTCATGCCAAATAACGCCGTGGATCTATTTTTCCCGCAAAATCGGTTTCTGAACAATGCCAACGAAGCCTCTCGACACCTCACGCACGTAGAAGCAGCCATGGCGAACAAAGGTGGAATTCTTTCTCCGCGAGGCTTGAAAAGACGGAGATGGTGAGAATCCCTTGATCTGCTAGATAGCCAACGCCTTCGAACCAGTGGATTCGAGTCTCATCGCTTGCCTCTAAACGTCTATCCCCAAGCTACACACAGACACGCGAGCAACGCCTACACCACACAGACACGCCAGGGGTTGAAGTCATGACGAGAGACACCTATGGGAAACTTTTTCCCGCAGGAAACAGGGACGTGGACCCCTCTATTTCTGCCAGGGGTAAACACTTCGGCGCTGCAAGGATGCGGCAATATTGGGCCGCAGCGAGGCCCCGGGTGAGAGACATGCCAGTGGATGAGACGAAAAGCCAACGGACCGACAAGGCATAGCGCGAACATCCCTCCACGTAGCGGGAACCGCTCGACGTCGGGGATATTCGCCTTTGGGCGCAGTATGTTTTGGACCTGGGGGCGAGCATGGGAAAATGTGAGCCGTCACAATAAGCCCGGGCCCTCTCTAGGGGTTTCCTTGGGTTTCCTTCGCGGCGAGCATCGTTTCGGGAATCGCCCCTACCACTCGTCGTCCCGGTCCCAGGCTGGCGGGACATGACGGGCAGAGTTAGCTGGGCGATCGGGACGCCGGCAGCCGAAGCGGCGGATACGCACCGCCGCCCCTCTTTATCGGGACGATGATGTGCACAGGGGATCACTACCCGGGACGCCTAGGACGACGAGAGCGACGCAAGGTGCGCAAAGTGCAAAGAGATGAACTGATCTTGTAACACCGTGATCTGGTCTGAATCAGAATCTGGGAAGGCGGAAGAAGGTACTTGATACTGGCTACAACGAGGATACGTCCTGCACACCGAGGAAGCTGGAGAGGCGTCTTGACTACAGTCTACGGCGAGCGATACAGCGAGCGAGAAGGAGAGAGTCAGAAGCTCCTGTTGTGGAGCGAGCGGACGCTGTTACGTGGGGCCAACGATGGTGAGACCCCGAATGTGAGTCGCTCGCGCGAAGAGGTGTGCGTTCCTCGTGGGATACGTGGCGGGAAAGGGACGAAGAGAGGAGAGAATGTGTGTCTGTGTGTGTGAGGGCAGTAGAGAGCCTGAGGACGCAAGTTCCCCACGCGCGCGTCAGGATTGAAAATCAAAACAAAGGCTGACGCTATGGAGCATTCCACCTCGCGTGTGTGCCACGGCGTGAAAGGCGAAATAAGGAAGAATACTCTCTGGAGGTTGTTACTGACCGGGGGCGAGAGCAAGGTCTCTCTATGCCATGGTTGCGTCTCGACGAGGTTCTGGAGACTGGGTCGTTCTGGGCATATTGGGGGCCTCCCACTATCAATACCTCCATGGCGAAAACCGAAGTTGTGCTCGCAAGCTGGACTGCCGTGGGAGTATTTGTGTTCCTTTGCCATATCCTGTCAACCGGCGGCGAAGCTAACGGCCGAAGAACAGGGTACCTGACGCATTTCGGTCACCCATACGGCATATACGGTGTTGGACTGGGTCCCGCTCGGTCAAGGGACGGCGAGGAGATGGAACTAACGAAATGACTGAGGCACGATATAGAGAGGGGTTTGAATCAGAAAAAAAAAATAGATCAGGGAACAATACGTCGTGGCACGTCAGTTCTCGGTGGGACGAAACGTCTGGCAACTTCAGAGACACTACTATCAATATTAGGAGTGTGTGTACGTAAGGCAAAGGGTCAAGGCATAGGAATGGCATGTGGTTCTGCTAGACGTGAGAACGATGCTGGGTCAGTGTGAGTGCCACAGTCTTGGCCCGCCTCCGGAGCTGGATGGACGAGCATACTGGGGGCCAGTGAATGGTGGTGGTGGTAGACAACCGTCGGGGTTTCTTCCGGCTGCGGAGATGGAAACACACCGGTTGACAAAGACTGGATGATTTCACACATCACTCAAAGGAGGGTGTGTTGTGCCTGTGTTATGGATTCAACAACGTTGTCGGTCACTTACTCGGTGGATTGATCAGATGTGCCCTGGATCCGGATGATGCCACCACCACCACCACCACTACCACCACCAGCTGCCATGACAGAGTGCGGATACACACATCAGACGGAATTGCCTTGATGAAGCGCAAGGGATGAAGGGCATGAGCCAAGGCCAGAACCGGGCTCGAACGAACGGCCCTATTGGGAACATGGTACAAGCCCACCTCTTTGGCGTATCTCTCTTTCTCTCTCTATTCTGAGGAGGGTTTTATCATCTCAGCATGGCGTCGGGCTTGGATGTGTTCCCTTTCTCGCCCTTTCTCCACGGCACTTGTCGTTTGCTTCAGGCACCCCGAATCGGAAGCTGCATATTGGCAGCTGCAGTGCGCACGCGCTCGCGCTCGGTCCCGACCTCGAGCCGTGGTGATGGGTCGATGGGTGTCTGCGGCGTGATGGGCGTGGGAGGTGGATTGGTATCTGTAAGTATGTGAGTCTCGGGTCCGGCAGCTCGTTCGTCGATCATGGGTGTGCTTGGGATCGGACTCGAGGAGACAGGGGTATGTAATGGCCAGGGCCGGTCAGATGGTAGTAAACCAGGTTTCTTGAGTCGGCGATGATGGTGACGGCAATGACGATATCTCCATCGTTGGGCCGGCCCATTGCAACCCACAGTCGAGCAGCAGCAGCGAGTATTTGTCTTTTGGGACCGGGACCAGGGACCAGGGGATCTCGTTGACGACAAGGGACCTGTCGTCGAGTGAATCTCCGAATACTACCTCGCAGATGCAGCTGTGATACACACAGACGGCCGAGAAAGAGACGAGTATGCAGACGCACGGATGCTGCGCGCGCCCTGGACATGGGGATGAGCTGTGAATGAGTGAGCCACCTGAGTCTCGCTGTGAGGCGTGAGGCGTGAGGCGTGAGGCGTGAGGCGTGAGGCGTGAGGCGTGAGGCGTGAGGCGTGAGGCGTGAGCGAGGCTTGAGGCTTGCTGTTGGTGTGCGAATCCAAGTCCTGGGGTGGCTGTCGCTCTCGGTCTGGAAGAGACGAGACCCTTCACTCGGGCGCGCCAAGTAGCGCGCCCATAGACGCGAGATGAAGCAGAAACGGGGTGACGTTAGTTAGCTCATCCGTCCATCGCATCGTGTTCTGAGTCCGCATGTGCTCTTCATGCGGATGGATATCGAACAAGAAATATCAGACGTGCTAGATCCGTCCGTCCGTACGTATATCCGTGCTGGATCAGGACCTACGAGCACGAGTATGGCCGCTGCATGTCTAGTTCTCGGGGTCCCGAATATGCAGCCTGTCATATCGGAGAGGCTAGAGCCGGGGCTACATTAGCAGAGGCTCACTTCTCTTTACACAGAGTGAGTTTCCTGTACCTAAGCTGTGTGGGAAGAGAAGAAGCCGATGATTGTGACTCGTCCCAGCTGGTAATTGACCTGCATCCGACCTGCAGCAGCGCCGCTGCAGTCTCACCCGGGGGATGACATCCGCTGGTGAGTGTGTGTATGTGTGTGTGTGTGTGTGAGTGGGAGCGTTGGTGAAGTTGGCTGCCGTCACTCACACTCACACTCATACTCACACTCACACTCAAGGGCTCACGGGCTCATACGCAGCCTCTCCTCTCTCACTTCCAGCTTGATGGATGAGATGACGGCGGGTCAGGGACGGCTACGTAGATCCATGCAGTGTTGGTTGACTGAGAATGATCATACGTAGGTACATAGATAAGATGGGCAACATGGTTGACAGGATGGCATGGATTTCTAAACTTGGTGATCCGAATTGTCCCCGCTTTTTCTTTCAAACGTAGCTAGCTTGAGGCCGAGCTCTCAAGCTATCGGCTCATCTAATTGTTATGATCTGAATGGGCCTTGCTGCTATGGAGTACGGAGTACTGCTGTAATTAGTGTACTGTGAAGGTGTTTGAGCTGCGCATGAGCCGGAAACCAATGAGATGGATGATGAGCAGCAGGCATCATGGACGTGATGCGCGCCCATCCCAATCGGCGCCGCTTTGCCAGGGGGCTTGGTCCAGCTGGCCGGGTTGGCTAGGGCCCGTTGGTTATTTCAATTAGCCGTTTTTGAGTGTTTTGGCTGCTCTTTTTCTCGCATTCTTCTTCGTTGTCTTTTTCCCATTCACCCAACTCAACAAGGACTTTCGCCATGGCTTCACTGCATCATCTGCCACAACACAGCCCGAGACTCAGAGTACACAAGATCTGGAGGCCATCCTTTCTGTATTCAGTACGGAGTACCTATCTGTGTTCTACGGATGCTCAGCTCAGCTCACTAGGTCGAGTCAAACCAAACCCTCATTCTCCCTCTATCGCTGCCAATGGCTCTTGGCCCTCTCAAAACATTCCATCGCCATTACTGCTTCCGTCTTCCCGCAGTTCTAGTCCTGTCTGGCCTGCTTGTCCGTCTCCTCATGACTACCCAAAATTTGCTTTTTGCGCATCTCTCGTCTGCATCGTCCTGTCTCAGCGCCTCTTTTGTTTATGTGAGAGATTTTAGTGCCTGTAGCCCACTGAGCTATGCAAGCCCCAGTGAGATGTGCATGCCATACGTCAGTATAGCCTCTCACAGACTCTCTCACGCACACACACACTCTCTCTCTCACTCTCTCATCACTTCTTCCACTGTGCGGGCCTCTCGTCTCCGTCGACGAAGCTGATGGGACCATACACAGTAGGCGACCGGGGTTCAGCGCCGGCCTGCGATATTTTGCTTTTCCCTTGCCAGGCTCTGTCTCTTCACAGGCCCTCACCCTTCCCCTTCGTCATTTCGCGGCTTCTGCACTGTGTCTCGCATGCATCACTCCATCCGCTCGTTGGGTAGATGGGACACCCCACTATGCTCTTCAGGACTGCACAGAGATTGTGCCTGTTATTCCTCATGTATCCTCCTCAATCTCTCGCCTTGGCCAAGCTTGCACCGCGGCTTGTGTCCGTGTCTCACAGCTGGCATAAGACTCTCGGCCCATTGAGCGCCGTACGTATCAACTTATCTATTCTGCATTCCAACCCAGCCGTGTCTCCATTCCCCAGTGTTACACATATTCACGCTGCGCTGCAACTCACTCCACCTCGCCTCATCGGGGGAGAGTGACAGAGACACCGCGGCAGCCAGGTTACGTCTGGGCTCTCCACCTACGCCAGTGTCCAATCTGATCTAAGTGTTCATGTCTGTGCCTGCTTCTGTCTCTCGACGTCGATGTCTATTCTGTCAAGCAAGCCAACGTCTGGGTCTGTAGCCCCACCACCACCACTGTGACCATTGCTGCAGTTTCTGTTATACTAAGGTAAGGTACAAACGTGTCTGCTCTGATCGCGAATGTGCCTACAATGCCATACTGACTACTAGATGGCTATACATAACGTGGTGGCACGCTATGGATACGCGTTTATCTTGTCTCTCTCTGACATATGACAATTGCGCCAACCGGCCTCCCTGCTGCTTGCTGGGTGTTCACCAGTAAAGCCTGCTGTCTGTTTCTGTCTTGCCTGCTTGGGCATCCCAATCTGGACATGGAGGAGAGATGGAGAGGACTGACGGCGTCACAAGTGGATGTCCAGACCCCGGTCACTCATCACCCTCACCCTTCACCAACCCACGATCCGCGAACATGCTCAAGCGGTTCATGCAGGCCCTCTTGCTTCTTTCCTCTGCTGCTCCCCCAGTCGTCTGGCTGTCCCTCGGCCGTGGTTCGCCCCGGTTTGATGCCCACTCGAGCTCCATCACCTCGACTCTCTCCTCCCCCGGACAGGGGTGTCTCTCTGTGTCTGTTCATACAAACCGCTGGCCCAAGAGAGACTCGGTTGCGGTCTATCCAGCTGGTTGGTTGACCCCGGCGAACGGCCACCAGGCCACCCACCAACACCACAATCATTGCACGGTATCCAAACTCGACCTGGCTGTGCTCCCATGCCGGCTCCTAATTCGGAGTCTCTCTACCACAATGCCCGGGGTTCCCATTGCATTGCCTGTTTCCTCTAGCGAATGTAGCAAAGCCTGGCTCGAGCGTATGCTGCATCACCAGCCTGATCTTGACCTGCTCAGCTCCTCCTCCATCTCAAACTGACACATATATGTACTGGGTCGCGTTCATGGACCGGGCGATCGTCTCATTGTTTCTCAGGGACAACGAAACAGACAGATAGACTGGACTGAACCAGACCATCCCGTTCCCGCACGCTTCGCAGCTCTGGGCCTTCGTCCTGTGTCGTCCATAGATCGGTGGATCCCGTCAGATACACACTACCGACTAGGTTGGAGCCTCTCTCTGCGTGTCTCTCACGTCTCTTACACACACACTCTCTCTCTCGCCTCCCTCTTCCTCCCCATTCCCGCCAGGGCTTTTGGCACACACGCCCCTCCATTTCTCCCTCTCACACTTCTCACACTCCTCTTCCCCACTATCACGTACTACGACCTCGATACATTCCTATCTGGGGCTCTCGGTGTCTCTGCCGGGGTGTGTTGGATCGCACTATTTCCCCAATCTGTTCGGATTGCCCTGTACATCATCTCTTTAGGGGCGTCATTTTCATCCTCGCTGCAATCCGAGCCACGATATAACTTGAGTCGAGCCGCTCGTCTGTGGAACGTTCTTATAATCCCATCATTCTTGAATCCTTATTCCACCCGCCAACTTGCTCCCTCTTCAGTCCACCACGCCCTTCATCCGTCACGAGGTTCATAACTGAAGGAGAGCATAACAACAACAACCACCCAGCAACACATATCAACAGACAATCACAATGATGTCGCACATCTGGCAACAAGAACAGGACCAGTCCATCGACGGTATCATGGACTCCTTTGCCTCGGAAAACAGCTTTAGCTTCGACGGTTCCATGTCCGTCGGTACAACAACACCATCCTTCTCCGCCGCCTCTTCGGTCTACGACCCTACGGGTCCCTTTACCCCTCGGTCTGGACGTTCAACTCCCAACGACCAGAGCTCGTCGTCGACTCTTGACTTTGACTCCTCCTTCTCCTCCCACGGGACCTCCTTCAGCTTCGATCACCATGCCTCCGCATCACCAGATAGGAGCTACTTCCCCAAGCCCGACAAGGTGGACTTGGGCCTGCAGATGCAGTATGGACAGCCCAACACCATCCCCTTGACGCCGTCGAGGCGACAGAGTGCCGGGTATGGCATGGAGCACCTCGACTACAACACGATGCTTCACGTCACGCTCAACTCCCAGTGCGTACCGGGCATGTCCTCGCCTCACCACCACCAGCACCACCACCAACAACAACAACATCATCACCATCAGCACCACCACCACCACAACCCAGTAGAGCAATACACCCTACCCCAGGACCTGAGCTCATCCCCCTTCGGCATGCCCACGCCGCATCGCTCCCTGCCCCACCACTCCACGCCGAGCAACGTCCAGAGCATCTGGAGCGTCACGAGCGAGAGCCCCATCATGATGTTCGGCAGCGAGTCCACCCCCTCCACATCCCCGCTCGGTTCCATGCCTCTCAAGCGGGAATCATCCATCAACCACTCTCCATCTCCGCTCCGCTCTCCCCCCGTCACTTCGGCCGCTGCTGCCGCCGCCGCTGCGGCCTACCGCCAGGACTCCCGGCGCAAGCTCTTCGCCGAGGTCCAGCGCAAGACGCTCGCGCTGCAGAAGAACCAGAACGACATGGAGGCCCTGCGCCAACTGCGGTCCATCCAGGTGAACCAGGACGGCTCCGTCCTCGACTGCGGCGCCGTCAAGGTGCGCCACGTCGCACCCAGGCGCGAGAGATGCACATATCCGGACTGCACCAAGACGTTCAAGCGCAAGGAGCATCTCAAGAGGCACTTTAAGGCGTATGTGACACCCCCAGCATGCACAGCGAGTCACTACTACTGGAAACCATCATGGCTAACACTGGTATTCAGAACACACGAGAAGGAAGTAGAGCTCTACACCTGCCCGGCAACAAATTGCAACCACGTCTTCAAGGAGCGCCGCGACAACTTCGTTTCCCACCTCCTCCTGCACAAGCAGGGCAAGAGCAGCAGGACGCCCTACAACGAAAAGGCCGCCAAGATGTACGACGAGATGTGCCTGCAGAGCAAGAGCCGCAAGCGCGTCAAGACGGGCAGCGCGAGCAGCGGGAGCTCCTCCAGCAGCAGGCTCTAAGTCGTTGGGGGAGGGGTGTGAGACACGCAGGACGCAACATCATTTCTGGACCTGTCCAATCTGCGCACCAGCCGAGAAGGATGGGGGAGAGAGATGACCGATCCTCGTTTCTGCCCAGCCGGGTCCTGGGTCCTGGGCCGGACGAGAATGGACTCTCTCTTTCTCTCTCTCGCGTCTGCCTGGCTATTTGGATCCAAGACACGGGCGCGCAAAGTCCTAGCTGCATGATGGCGACGATGTGGTCTCACTCGGCCGTCACAAAGTCCTCTGATCCCTGTCGGCAGCACAGCACGAGTAGCTGAGAGGCACCAACCGACAAACCGACCCTTCATACACACACAAACAAACTTAACCTACCTGTAATCACTTTTTTTGTTGCACCGAAAACCATTTGGGAGTGGGAAAAGGCGTACCCCGGCAAACTGCTTCTTGTTGTTCATGGTTACTGGATTTGGTCTTTTGCTTTTTCCTGCTGCAACCTGGGAAAGGATGCTTTTGGCTTACCGCAGAAACGGAGAAGTCGTGTGCTTCTTTTCGTGTTTTCTTCTCTTTTCTCTCCCGAGGGTTTTCACAACGCAACGACGTTACATGCATTCTTTTCACACCTGACGATTTTTTATCGGAAAAAAACAGCTTCCTACAACACACACCCACCCACACTCACACACACGCACACAAACGAGACACATATTCTTATGAACAACAAATGGCTTATGGGATGGATGCCACTGAATGTGAGGCGGGAGAGGAGGATCGGGGGAGATACCATTGGCTTGGGGTGGTGGGAAATGGTCACTGGCGCCATCTTTGGAGAGGCCAACTTTCTTGTCTGGGCGGTGGGAATGAGGTCAACACAAAAAGGGGAGAAGGAGAAAAGTGGCGGTTGATGAAGTGTCTGTTTTCGTCTTTCTGTGCTTTTCCAATCACGCACGCATACTCTGTATTACCCTGTACCCAATACTGGCGAGGAAACGCAAATCATTTTGCAGCAAAGATAGATTGCTACTACTACTACCGCGGAAAGCGCAAAATGAGAAATCATACAAGGACTCAAAGCCTCATTGCCCCGTTTCTTTCGTCTTCTTGTCGTCATTTGCAGTTCAGCCCCAAGCACGTAGAACGACCACGGCAAACGTTGGGGCTGAGAAAGATATCCGTGACTTTCGACAGCAGCCAAGCTGCAGTTTGCTGAGGAAAGCGGACAAACACGTCTCGCGCGCCTCAGTTCTCGCATGTCACGTCTTTACAGATGATTGGCGCAGGCAGCAAAGCAAGCGAGTCCCGTTCCGATCTGGGTTCTTTTGCGCGGAGCGGAGCAATTCCTGTTGGACAGGGGAGGAAATCGCCGAAGCTGCAGCTCAGCTGAAGTGAACACACCCCAATCTCTCTCTCTCTCTCTCTCTACTCTCTCTCTCTCTCTCTACTCTCTCTCTCTCTCTCTCTACTGTCTCTCTCTACCTCTGTCTCTCTGATGTCCCCATGCTGTTCAACTAGGACAGCTCCTTGCGCTGATCACAGAGCTTGCACCCAACCGCCGACTCTGGGCTTCTGGGCTCCCCAAGTCGCGGACCCCGGTTCACGCACGTAAGCCGGGCTGCAGTTGATATGCCCTGTCTCAGATTCGACGTAACGTCCTGGGGTTCGGAAGATTTCGCGCTAAGCACGTCAGGTTTTTGGGCTGTTACTGGACGCTGGATGTCAATTGGGCCTTGGGGGGATGCGGGCCAGCTGCGAAATGATTCGATTGGGAGATGGGAGGAGTGCGAGACGGACGGGATCGGTTCAGGCCGGCTCAGGGCCAGGTCCCCTAAGGCGAGCAAAATGCAGGCTTTCCCCCCCTTTCTCTTGCATTGCTATCATGGCAGCGAATGGGAGAGGTGAATTGGGATTTGAGACGGGTGGGAGGAGGTGAAGAGACAGGGGCGATATTGCTGGAATCTAGGGGTTTGCTTCGACAGATGGCGATGATGATGATGGCATGATAGGGGGGGAATATGCGTCAGGGGCAAATAGGGAGATGCATGTAGGAGTGATAGGTAGCTAAGGCGAGCCACTCCATCTTTACAGCAATCGCAACGGGCGTCGGAAGATGAGGGAAAATTCTCCGTTCAGCACTTCCGAAAGTGCAGATGGGTGTCGGCAAAGGCGGCGGATGAGTGCATGCTGTGTAACGAGGGGCCAGTTCTCGGACAGGGGGTCGATGGACGCGGATGGAGGATTGCCTGCATCACGCACAACTTGTGTGTACCGACGTATCAACGCGTGTTTCTATCCCCATGATTAGCATCGTCCGGTGTGCTACTGCCATGTTGGGTGAAGTGGGTATGAAGCTTCAAGAAAGGCACATGTGGTCTCGACTGCGAAGCATGACACCCTGGCACAGGATGAAGGCGGGCCCAAATGGTTCGATTTGAAATATCTCGAACATGGACTTTGCAAAGGAAGCAGCCGAAACATGAAACATGAGGCTTCTGTCGCAGTTCTTTGCAGTAGAGCACAACATCGCTACGTTGCCGTGGCCCGTCACTCGACCATGACAGGCCATTGGCGTTGGCATCATTGTTCCTGCATGCTTAGCCTCGAGCGTCGGGGTAGCGCCAGTCGACGACCTGCAGTTGCCAGTTGATCCAGTTCGGACAGCTGCGCCATCTTGTTGCTGCAGCCGCCCGTCGACAGGCCACAAGGTTGCCTGGTAGATCTGCGTGAGGCAACGGAGATAACAGAATGGACCACGTTCAACGTCACACAACACACGAACTAAACGCTGTCTTTGATGAGTTAGGCGAGAGTGCATCGTCATGTCCGTTAATATACGTGCGTCCGAAGTGTTGCTGATCATCTGCGGACTTGTATGAGCGACATCGGGAGGAGAGAGGACCATTGACAAAGAACGAATCGGAACACAGCAGCACAGGCGTCGTGTGAGGTTTCTTTTTCGATTGACGAGGTGATGAATTAAGGTGTGGTGGGGGGGGGGGGGGTCTGAATGGGGGGGGGCANNGATGAATTAAGGGGGGGGGGGGGGGGGGGGGTCTGAATGAGTGGTGGCACGGGTGGCTCGGTAATTAGTGCTGTGCGAGGTCTGACAAATGATGGAGACCCAGAGGTGGCGTCTAATGTAACAAGCGTGCGTTTATCTCGGCCGCCCGAGCCGCCGATAACTATGGGACAGCCGCTCTCCGGCCGTTCGGAGGCGCCCGGACCGGCGCAAGTGGGGTCCGAGCGCTGCGAGCGGCTCCTAGGCGCCGCACTGGACCTAATCATTCTGACTGCCATCGTTTTAATTAGGTACATAGCTGTGCTACAAGGGAAGAAAAATATCTGAAAACAGCGTGATTGAAAGGCCATCTGCGTCACCTAGATATACGGCATGTTGCTGCACAAGATCTCAGCCCACACCGGACGATACTATCCCCGAGGACGAGTACTCATATACGTACATCATCGGTCATTGCTACCTCCAGCTAATCTGCTTTTGTAAAGGTGGACATTTGGTTGATCATCTCTGACAAGGCGACGCCAATGCGATTTTCTCATTCTTTTCTCCCCTACTTCGATGCGTGCGAACGAAGCCGACTTTCCTGCACGCCCAGCGTGGCGCTGGGGTCGGCGTGGGTGAGTAATGCGGCCGACGTCCAGGTGAGCGTGAAGCGACAGAAGCAACTGCAGGCAGTAGCTGCTGATGCGGTTTGTTCCAGTACAGTGTTGTACAGACACAGGCTTCAGAGTGAATGCCCAATCCGCCCAGTGTACAGGCCTCGGGCGCTTGACAATCACCAACCAGCCTACCGCCCAGTCCAGTCTGTCTGTCTGGGCGCAGGCTCTCACCGTAACTGGGCGATGCCTTCCAGGCCACGTGCTTACCCGCAATCGCATCGTCTGATCGCTTGCGCTTAAGGTGCCGCGCAAGGCAGGTGCCAGGCTTCGGATAACTTCCATCGGAGCAAACATCCAACGGTCAACGTCCGACATTCATCAAACAGCATCAAATATTGCCGACTCGGCCATTCCTGCAACCGCCACTGGGATATCCGTCATCCTTGTCCACCGGCCCTCTTTCCTGGCCTGCACGTCATTGTTCTTCTGATCGAGACTTGCATCATTCACATTTCTTTCAACACCTCACATGCTTTGCACGCCTCGCCGCCACTTGCTTTTCCATCCCAGATTGGCAGTCGGCGCCAGACACGCCTGCGTCGGTCGCATCCTGTGCCTGTTGCATCAATCGCTGTAACGTATCGTCAACCCCACCCGATTTCGACCGCGATACATCATCCAGGCACAAACAATTCCTCGGTGTTTGCTAACTTGGGTCGCCATCCAGGTTACGAAACCCAGCTTGGACAAAGGCGCAAACTGTTTCGCCTACACAGCTGCACTGGCATGATGCATGCGTAGATCTTCGCCGTCAGGACGCACAAACACCCAAGACATTTATCGTGGCGAGTACTGGCACCTTGGCCGGTGTCTAGCCCGCCTAGGCAAGCTATTTTCCTTGTCGGCACTTCAGGAGCTCTTACCTACGGCCACCGCTGTCGTCGTTGACTTGGCCGTCTATGGCTCAATTGCCATCGTACCAGGATGCCGTGAGCAGACTTGACTGGCTCGAGCTCGTTGGACCATACATCGAATACCGAGACTTTGCCAATCTTTGTTCCGTTAATAGAAGGTTTTACGCCGTTTTTGCCCCTCGTCTATGGAACGACCCGTTGGTCGCCGTCCGACAGCTGGGACTCAAGCCTAGTGACGGTACGTTTGTCTCAGCCCGGCCGTTCGCCCACCGCCGTCGCTAACAAGCATAACCGTCGTGGTGGTGAAAGACCTTGAATGGTACTTGTATTTCGTTCTCGATCGCATGCGGCATGTGAGGCCTTCGACGCTGGCATTCATCACGACGCTCGATTACCGCTCTTTTGCCAAAGACACGGCGCACTTCTCGTCCGACGACAGCACCAAGACAATATCCGAAACATTGCGCAGGCTGCCCAGCATACTTCCCAATCTGCGATGCGTTCTGTTGGATGGCCATGCAGAGGCTGATCCGGCCTTTCTTACAGCTGCCTCTACCCCGCCCCCCGCCGTGGCTGAGTCTGTACCTGTACCCCATGACCAACGCCTGTTGGTGCTCGGCATGGCACAATGCAAAACTCGGTTGCCGTCTGCCTTTTTCACGTCGGACAAGTTCCAACACCTGGTGTACCTCGACGTCTCTGGCCTTCCGGGTTCCCTGCAGCCGCTGCTAGCGGCAGCCCACGGACGTCGCCATCTGGCCCGCCTGAAGATTCTGAAGGCGAGACGACGGGAGATCAACGATGCACTTGCCGCGATGCTTTTCCAGGCATTCAAAAGTTCGCTGTGGAGCTTGGATATGAGCGAAAACAACGTCACGGACGCCATTCTCGATCACTTTGTTGTGTCATGCTTCAATAGTCCTTCTCTCAGGTCTCAGTCTCGCTTCAAAACGGAAGGCAGGCTTGTATCAGTCGGTCACGGCAATGACTCTTATGGGCGATTCATGTCTATCCAAGAGTCGGATCACAGCAGATCCTTCAACCATCCAGAGCGGCATTTCGTAGATGCCCCCATTTACTCTGCAGATGCTGGTCGAGACCTGCAGGAGGACGAAGCAGTCCGGTCCAATGGGAAGACTCCCTTGAGGCAAGACACTGTCGATCACGTCAAGACCGCAGTCGCCGGGACCTTGTGGCCTGACGTGCCGCATCTCGATGTGTGTCGCGCACCAGCCGGCATCACGCACCTGCACCTCTCAGACACCCACATCACCACCGCAGGTGTAGAAAGGCTTCTCCGGATGTCGCAAGGCCAGATCGAAGAGCTTTCTGGCAATGGTTTGCTATTCCGAACGGAGCGAGAATTTGGCATGAAGCAATCGCTTCCCTGGGCCAAGGGCGCGAGGTTGTACGGCGCGCCCGGTTCCGCATACGTGTTCCGGCCAGTCATTTCATCCAACCTGCGAAAACTCCTCATACACCATTCTCTCGTGACACAAGTCCCAACCTTGATAGCAGAAGGCCTGTCCACGATGGCTTCACTCCATATAGCAGAGAACGACATCGGACAGCGAGCAGAGATGGCATTTCCGGGCGCATTCGAGCCCGACATGAACCCCAGGTTAACCTCTCTGACTTTGACCAAGATTCCCAGGCGGTCCAGCGGACATTTAATCATGAAACTGCTGCGATTCTTCGACCTACTTGGCTTGCAAGAGCGAGCGATCAGGCACAGCTCGTGTTTGTCGTCTCATCGAAGCCCTGTCCTGCTTCGCGGTCTTAGACATCTACGATTAGAGTTCGAGGCCGACCCGATGGAAGATCCCGCCGGATGGTCAACTTCTGATGATCTCGATGCCGAAGCGCTCATGAACATGCACGAGGGTGAAGGCTTCAGCTTCTTCGGGGACGAGCGATCCCAGACCCGCGGTGACGCCACGAAAAAGAAAGCTGCTGCAGGCAATACCAGCAGCACCCACCCCCCGAGTTCGCCAGCGGACTTGCGGAACCAGTTTCCTTTCACAGAGAGTAATGGCGGGTACATGGATTTCCGAGATACATGGGTCGGACGGTCCTACGTTCAGAGGGTTTTCGTCGGCACTGGCGTGGTCGGAAGCGACAAGGCTGTCAATGAGTACATGAAACTGATAACGCAACCGTCACTGCGAAGCAGAATTGGACCGGCGTCTCCGGCACAGGTGACAGCTGGCATCCCAGAAGGGGCGCTTCTTTTCCACGCAGCGTGGGACGCCATGGTCATGCCAACAGGAGCGACGCCGCCACAAATAGCGGAAATCCAGAAGATGCGGGATGTTTTGGAGGCGCTCAAGACATTTCGTCTGCAGAGCAGAGCTGAATACGAGGCAGCAAAGAACGCGGTCGTGGGCGACGCCAAAGCAGAGCATTCCTTTTGGTCTGGGAGGCTTGAGGTTTCTGTTCAGCAGAGCATGGCACACTACCGAGCGCCCAGTTATTGGCGATGACCATTTCAAGGTCTGTTTAAAAAGCTTCTGGCTCGAATTCGTTTTTCATCATTTGTGATATGTACCTTGCCTTGGAATAAGTATGAACAAGAAGCAAAACGCGGCAATCACTAAGACGGTTTTCTTCATCCAAATGTCTGTCTCAGCTGTCGCCAGCCGTCACTCCAAACACTGGCACAGGTGAGACCGTGAGCCAAAGCCACATCAGTTTTGGACAGCACTGTACGCCGATGTGGTGAAGACGGCGTTGGAACCGACAAAGGGCTCGGTGCCGGCGCCGATACTCTGCAGAATCTGGGACGATGACAAGCCCTGGCTATTGATGAGGTATGTCGTAAAAGCCTTGAGGTCGCCGCTGAAGTTCAGGACGTTGCTGGGCGCAACGAAGCTGAAGACGGTCATCTGGCCGTTGATACCCTTGTAGAGGTTCCAGGTGCGGCCGGCGACGGTCGGGGTCGCAATGGGGCTGCCGGTGGCGCTGATAGGGCCGGCACCGCCAAGGGAGCCGAGCCAGATCATGATCTCGTACTGCGGCGAGCCGGAGGCGGTGGAGGAGGTGAAGAGGTCATAGGCGACGTTGGCGACGAGACCGCTGCCCGAGTAGCTGGTGACGTGTCAGTGGAGAATTTGGCTGCGTCTTAAGAGCAAAGAAAGGCATACCTCCACTTCCAGGTTGATGGGATGCTGCTGATGGCGCTGAGGGCCTTCTTGTTGCTGGTCAAGACGGCGTTGGCGTATGACTTGACATTGTGCGGCCCGCCGGACCAAGACCACTTGCTCGACCACTGGAGGCTGCTGCCGGAGAGGCCGGTGAGCGTGGTGCACTGGCTTCCGGTGCCGGAAGATGCGCCCCAGAGGTTGTTGTAGACGGTGTAGGTGCCGGTGACTGCGGATCCCCACTGGTCGCAGAAGGTCGTCGCGCGCTTCTCGATGGTGGGTGTCGGCGTTGCGAGGGCCGCCAAGGGTGCGAGGGTGAGGACGAGAGAGAACTTCATCGTGGCGGACAGATTTGTCAATGGCTACTCGAGATGAGATAAAATGCAGATGGTCCGAGATGATGGAGAGGTGATCAGCTTGATCGGCGGCTTTATACATGGGCGATGTACTGGGCGAGGAGTTTGGGTTCGTGACGAGTTTGACTTTGGGGTCGCGACGAGTTTGGAGACATTCATCCGTCCGCATCTACATGAGCCCCATGGCATGGGCTTGTTCAACGCGGAGGAGGCTGGTTACCCGCGCGAATGGCCTCGAAAGATTGTCCGTTGCAACGCCAAAGCAAGAGCTTGCCGTCCCTAACCGTTCCGGAATAGAGGTCACGAGAGACGAGAAGACATGGATGTTTTAGACGTTGTTTGTATGCAGCGGTGACGATCCTACCTTGTTTTCTCGACGAGAAGTACGTGATGGAGGCTTTCATTGGCGGTTCTCGCAGAGGAAGGCTTACAACACTGACTACTACTAATTACCAGGTTGTCGTCGCAAGTCGGATGGCGGGCGATGAACTAGGCCAGGTTTGGGAAGAATCGGAAACCACGAATCAGGAGGACCCGGTTGATGGAGATGGACATGGAGATGGGACCAGGGGTAAATGAGGTGACGTTTGTGTGGAGCTTTCTGGGGTTTGGGCAGGCCAGACTCGGCCGAGAGTTCTGGATACAGTCAAAGACGACTACGACGATGTCTGTGATCTATTCTCGCGATGACTTGGAAATACCATTTGCCTTACCATGAAGCCAGATCACTCATACACGAACCCGAGTACCTCGTGAGATTTTAACCGCTTTTACCGCTCTACTACCGACATCACTTGGCGTTCCGACCCCAACACGCACCACAGCTGCATGCTCTCACGGGATTCGAGGGGAATTATCACCGCACCCTGGCAATTTGGACCCGCGGACTGCCGGCAAATGCGGGGTCGACTGCCGTATCCGACCCCGGAGTCCGACCCTGGTGGTGGACACTGGAGGACCAGGCGGGATCAAAACGAGGTTATTGGCGGAATTGGAACACTCCTAAAGTTGTAAGGAATACACATGACGGATGCTTGTTCACGATGAGTTGTCAGTGGGTAAGTTCTCATCCCGCCCAGATTGTCTATGCGCGTAGTAAATGTCTGAGGGGGTATTTTGGAATGACGAGCGTGATAGCATGCAAATGGCTCATTGACAGTGTGTCCGATGAAGCGGGTGAGACCTCGAATTTGGTGGTTCGTGACGATCGGCACGAATCCCGGAGTGCACAGCTCCGCGAACCCGATATATGGTCAAGGAATTACGTACGTTGTTGACTCACCCGCCTCAACATCCGTGATCCGTCAGCCGCAACATCCTGCCCAAGCCGCGGGTTTCCTTGCTAATGAAAGCCTCTGTTTTGATTCTCATGGTCCGTCATCGTCGGCTATTACGGGCTAGCCAAGGCCCAGACCGCAGGCAGCCGAGGAAGTCGGGTTTTTGTATCATCGTTGCTGTCGCACCAAGTGCTCTGTTTACCAATAAGGAGTTTCAAGGGCGACAAGGGCGAGATCCTGCAGCCTGGACTGGCAAAGAGCAAGTTTTGCCATCACATGCTTTTCAATAAAGTGACGTTGGGTAATTCTATTTGACGTCAAACGTAGCGTATTGGGAAATCGTCTTGATACTCACCAGAGACTCAGACAGTCAGACCACGATGTTGGAGGCATTGGACGCCAGTACAAGCTCGTAGTTTTCACTCAGCTGTTGATCCAGAACACAAGCCACGCTGGAAGCCACCATGACTCGAAACGAGACCTCTCAAGCCTCGGTAGCTGTGGCCACTTCAGCCGCTTCTAGCCTCTCCTCCAGGTGAAGGCTATCCTCCCATGCCTTGGGGGGGGAGAGACCTTCTGGATGCCACCTTAGCCTACTAAGCTGGAAAAACCAAAACCCCTCGCAGCAAACCCTACTCAGCTCGTGTGAGGAAATTTTGCGATATATGAGCAACCGCCTCGGTTTTTGGTTTTTCTCCATGCAGTTAAGTTAAACCTACCAAGAAAAACGACAAGTGACCAATTCCAAACTCTTGGTTTTTGGTTTTTTTTGGGGGGGGTTTGACCCACGCCAAACGGCGAGCTGAAGCAGAACACCACCAAAGCGTGATAACTGAGAGACTTGCCAATATTTTGATTTTTCCTCGCGCTTGTTCTGCTTAACCCTGGCTACTTTTCGGGTGAGCTATTCCCCCCAGGATTGCGTCCACAGGGTTTACCACATTGCAAATATTGGTTTTCTTTTTCGTCGCCCCTCCTCCCGCCGGTTACGCGTATCTGCGCAGCTGCCTTGTGTGCGTGTGCTAGTGCAGCGGCTTTCTTGCAGCGCCAAGGGGGGGGGGGTTCTGAGATTGTGAGATGTGATGTAACTTGACAGTTCCGAGTGGTTGAGACTGCGCCATCGGAAACCAGCAAATGCAGAGTGAGTTGCGCGCCTCCCAAGGACTCGGAGGCGGGAACCGCGGTACGTATGGGATAAGGCAACGTTCAGAAAGCACATTGAACAGGCTATACCTATACCGTTTCTTGCAATCCGGAGGGGGTGATCTGTTCTGGACCTGGCAGGTTTATCTTTCGTGTCTTTGGGCCGTATAGTACGTCGATTAGATTCCTCTTCTCGCCGAACGCCCTGGTTAGACAGTAGACGTACCATATGCCGGCCGGTAAATGGAGCGGATATTACGTAGTGTCGAAGAAAGTGGCCTGTTTGGGGAGAGCCAGACGCGTCGCGAAAGGGGTCCCAAAACAAACGATGCGCGGTGATGGTTGGTGGGAGAGGTATGGGGCGTCAGGGGCGTGAGGAACCGCCACGGCATCAGAGGCGGGCTGAGCTGGAGTAGAGTAGAGTAGCGCGGCCGGGAGAACGGGCTCAACTCTAATCCAAAGACATTTGTCTTTTCGTCAACGGGGGGGGGGGGGGGGGGGGGGGGGGGGGGGTTTTTTGTGTGGGTGGGGGGGGGGGGGGGGGGGGGGGGGGGGGGGGGGGGGGGGGGGGGCGTGGATGGATTCTCTGCTGATTGGGCTTGTGGTCTCGACATGGCGTAACGGCACGATGAGGCGTCGATGTAGAGCAGGGCTTGGACTGTGGATATTCACGAGTAGGAAGTTGACGTTTACGCACCCCCGAAGAATGGAATTTGAGTTGTTTCGAATCCCTGAGGGCAACTCAACACTGCTCTGTCTCATCTGGCCTGCGTTCCCGATCGGAGGGGAAGCAGGGGCAGCTCCAAGGTAAAGAGACTAAAGTGGCAGTAGACCGGTCCCACGTGTTTGGGACGTTGGACTTGGTAAGGATTGCGCATGACGGAGAGAGACAGAGAGCCTCATTATACTATGCTAGCAGGCCAGAAAAGATGGTGGTGTAAGTGAGGTCGCACTGTGACAAGGGTCCAAAGGAGACGGACTGAGACATTTGGGCGTTGGCCGGCCGGGACGACTGACTTCACGCGGCTTATTCTGGGCCCAATGGGACCAAGGTGAGGAATGAGGGGAGGGCGCGGCGCTTGAAGGGTCCAAAAGAGCGTGTGCCTCACGGTGGCTTGGCTCTCACAACTGGCTGGACCTTGGCTGTCGACGTCTTTGCTCGCATGGAGTCGAGTCAGGTTGGGACAGCGGCACGGGCAAGACGGGGTCGAGACAAGAGGAACGCGGAATGTGTCGGATGAAGCACTTTGGAAGCTATCGACTAGTCTACATGGTCACTTCTCCTGAATGGTGTTGTTTCCATTGTCTCTGCGGAGACAGTTCGAGGGTCGACCACGCGTTCTGGTTGTGTTGTGGAATGCTCGGTCTGAGTTGACCCTTTTAGGGAGGATAAGACGAGATGTACGAATGACGAAGTTGAACAGCTCGCCGAAACTTGAATATCCAGTGCAGATCTCCTCACGTAGTCGTCTCAACGGGTAGGCAATCAGATGAGGCTTGATACCCGTCTCTCGTGGCGCGGCCTATGCCTGTACGTGATCCCCTCGTGCAGCTCTTCGCATCCAATTTTGCATGTGGGCTGACCGGCTGGCCGGCTGACGGGCGCGAATCTCAAATTCTCGCCGCATGCATGTCTTGCCCACATCTGCAGGTCAACGAATGGGGAGAGACACAATTACGTCTGGTGGTTAGGCTACGGGGGGCGACGCTAGGGTAAGGAGGAAGATGGGATCCGGGGAATGCGGCGTACATGAGTAGTGGTGGTGGTGGTGGTGGTGTGCGACTTTGTGCGCTTTGTGTCCTTCGAGACGCTCTTTTGCAAATTCCCCTTCCTCGGTCTTGGAATCTGCGTCAAGACATGAGCTCGCTTTTCATGGATGTTCACTGGCTCGGGATCTAGCCCCCACTGGAACTGAGATGTCTGTTTTTTTCTCTTCGAGACCAGCCCGAAAGGTCAACGGCCTTGTCCCTGGGTCGCGAGCATCGAACATGGGCGTGGACGTGGACGTGGACGTGGGCAGCTCTGGGGGCTGTCTGACTTGGAGATATCTGCAATTGGTGCATTAGCGCCCCTGAGCTGAAAAGCTGAAGTTTCGGGCGCCCTTGGATCGAGATGTTGCTGGAAGGATCCGACGCCACAACCCGTACCTGAGTCTGAAAGGATGATCATAGGTAATAGTCTGAGGATCATGTGGGAGGTGAGGTATTCTGGCACCCACGATGGAGGCTTTGGTCTACTCTCTTTCCCGAAACTTGATACATGATGTCCACGGATTGCAGTTGAAGAAAGGTAGTACGTTATGGCGCTTTCAAGATCTTCAACCCGTAGTCATGCGGATGGAACCTTTTGCATCGTGAGGTTTTGATATCAATGTTCAATAATCAAAGGTGAAATTCGTCGCTTACCAGGGGCTGTAATGGAAAAGCCGATTTTCATGTGCTTATGATACTGGGAGATTTGAAGAACAGTGTTGAAAGCGCGCATCATCTTCCCTTGGTAAGACATTTCTTCGCCTTTGACAATGAACCAGAGCTCGTGTTTCTGTGATGTTGGATGTAAATACCCCTATACAGGCGACAGCGGCATAGAAACTTGACTTCAACGATAAGGAACCCTCAACACAGAAAGAAGTGAGAGACGGTTTCTAATCTACTTAGTAACGTCCATCGTATACCTGGCTGATAGCCCTGGGCTACCACACTTCTGGTGGATGAGGCGGCCGTTTCTCCCCTGTGCGCATCGGCCTGTTCTCAGTTATGATCTCGACCTCACTCGATACGAAGATGCCCATTGCGGGTCTGCTCTCGGAGTTATGTGGCGCTGAACTGTTCACAGTAGCTATGTTCAAGTCTCCAACGATGCGTTCATCATTCTCCGAAAAAGTCGAGTGCATGGCGACAGGTTTGGCACTCGGAACAATGCGGCGCTCCCGGCTCTCGGGCCGTCCATCACCACCTCCAATGGTTTGGAATTCATCGGGGCTCTTATAGTCCTTGTTCAGTTCTCGCAAGTCGCTTGGATACAGGCGCAGAAACCATCCTCGAAGAAGGGGGAAGATCATGGGAAGGTTAGTCGTGATGGTGGCGACGCAGGTTTCGCGGGTTCCCCATGTGCCAGCAAGTTCCGCACCATCGATGGGATCCTGGACACAATATTAGATGATAAGGCGAGAGAATTGCAGAAGCCAGCTTACAATCAACACGAACACGCTTTTCAAGGTCGCGCAAACCAGGACGAACATGCCAGCGCCGAGCACGATGGTCAATGCAATCTTCTCGGCGACTTTAAGCTTCGACTCCCATAGTAGTGGGATTGGTATGAGGAGTATGTATATATCAGTAGAAACATTAGAGGCGAAAGATGTCCAGATGATGGGTAAAGATGTAGCGGCCTGACAATATCCTTTGACCAACATGTTAGTCCTCGACTACCATGACTCGATGGAGAACTGACTTACTGCCTGGATCTGGACTTACTTGCCAGTACTTCTGAAACGGAACACAAGCCAGACACACGGCACCTATTGACGCGAAGAAAGTTCCGATAACGAGGAAAACCCCAACCCAGATCCTCACACGATACCGGCGTTCGAGGCCTTGCTACGGGAGTGTTAGTCGCACGCTGACTCGAGTATTTGGCAAGTCATACCATCAGTCGAAGGTAAAACATGAGCATGGACAGTTTCAGCAGCCAGATCAGTGCAGAGTACGTGGTCCAGCCCGCAACCTGTATCTTTGACCCGATAACTCTACCACGCTCGATCAGTAAGACAAGGAAAGACCTGACCTGGAGGAGCCTACCTTAGTTGGTATTCGGAGCTATCGGTAGACAAGGCGAGTCTCTCCGCGCGCGTCATTCCATTGTTGGCAAGACCGTGAGCAACGTTGCCAACTTCGTACGCCAGAGTTGACTGGGCCGTGTAGAAGAGCTGAATGGATGACTGGTCAACAAAACCTCCAGAAGCAAGCTCGATTGTCAGCCATTTTTCAGGAACCTCGCTGCTCACCGCGGCGACCCAGACTAGATAGTCGTCTGGTCGGAAATTTCTAACCCCAACGGCTTTCGTCCGGGCGTACGTCCGCAATGCCGTCGCAGCCATGCCGATGGCATAGAGCGTCCACGCCTCAACTTCGGACCGCCGGGCTTCCGCAGAAACGGCGTCGTAAGCGGCGGCCTGCACCGGCGCCGTTGAGCTCGTAGGGGCAGCATTCGCTGACATAATGCTCCGTAAAAGGTGTTCGATGTCGAGCGAACGAGCGCGCGCGCGGTCGAGGTGGAAAAGTAAGAGAATGCGAGAGCTTCTTCGTAGAATGGGGGGAAAGCCTACAATAGTGGGATTCCTATGCAGTGCCTTATATCGAGTCGGACGGAGAAAACTCGCAGACTTCTCTTTGGGACTCTCGCGCAACAGGTCTTGCGTGACACGGCGTGTAGAGTCAGCTTGACATGGGCAGCCTGACAACCACCGCGTACCTTTAGGTTGGCCGTATCCCCGCGTGGCGTGGACTTTGGAGGAACACGAATCATCAGAAACAGACGAACAGGCTTCACCGCAGCTGATGTCTAGTTAGAGTTGCGACGATCATGGCATTCGACGTAAGTCGGATTGCTATTTGACTTGTTAAGCTGGTCTAACCGACGGGGACCCCACGTCGATCCCGCCAGCCTTTGAGTTTGCGCGTCCAAAAGCACACCATAAAAGAAAAGTTACACCAATACGTGAACATCTTATTGGCGGTCTGAACCCGAGAGCTCCTTGAAAGCTGACAGAGCTTATCTTTAGACCTTTAACGACCCCTTCACGGGTCCGACAGAGTCCGTGGCTGGATAGTATGAAGTGGTGTGCAACTAGGACCCATCATGTCGCGGGTTGTTGCAGTTTGCTGAGCCTGTGCGTCGGGTTGACCGTTGCGTGTGAATATTCCGCTGGCAGTCCTCGTTCAACTGAGAAACGAGGCATTGACGTCGGCACTCTCGATGTCCGTCTTGGCCGATATGTGAATGCACACGAAACCACTGCAAGGGACCGGCTACTTCCCCGGCACCGAGAGTCGACTGCAATTCAGTGGTTTTCATTGTGAAAAGCTTTACGTGGTCGTCGGTTGATCTTATGAGAACGCGAGCACGTACACGTGTTTTTGTTTGCATTTAAGCTTTATCCTTTCGTCCTTGAGCCTCATGAAGTTGATTTCCTCATCCAACCACTTCCTGAAGGCCGTGATTCTCCCGAGTACTTGGGTTTGTATTTCGCCAGAACCTAACAGACACCGGATGGGTTCGAAAGACTGGATGGCAGGCCACAGCGGCCCGAGTGGTAAAAATCATGTATTATACCGTACAGTTTGTCACTTTGTTAATGGAGATGACTGTCAAGGCCAGCAACGTGCTTCAACAATCAAAACCGCAAGTGAACACTTTGGCTATCCTTGTACCCCTTCTCTTGTCCTGTCTGCGCAGGCGACAGAATCAATAGGTGCAGACAGCAAGAGGTCATCCACTTCGACAGCCTTTTCGAGTCAGGTGTATCACCGTTCCTAGTCAAACCCCCCAACATCGAGGACAAACAATTGGGCGGTGCTCAGCAGAACAGACCGTAAAAACCGATTGTGCGAGTGGAGAGTGGCTTTTCCATCACCCCGAGTAGTGTTCCATCGCAACAGATGGCGCACCGCCGTAGCACTCGGGTCTCTTGTGACTTGTCTCGCGTTGGTAGACTCGGCATATGATGCCAGGGAGGGTAGGGAGACGGGACTCAGGTTACGGGACTCAGGTTACGGGCTGAAGAATTCTATTTCGACTGGCAAGGATCGAAGGCGGTTCAAGCCATCCACTTTGGCCATGCCAGGGACCCTTCTTCCATCATCATCTTTGCGATCAGCTTGACAATTCAACCGTGAGTTGTTCAATAGGTACGTCTCATATTTTCCGCAGAAGCTACAACACTTGAGCATAATGTGAACGACCACGTATCACAGCCGGCTAGAGCGAAGTCGATGGAGCATGGACCCATGGCCTTCCAAACCAGGTTCGCCAAAGAGAGCACTAAACTGGGGTCTGTAAGCACTTGAATGGGTTAACCGACCTAGCGTGCAGATATCGACGAGGGTCTCGTGGACGTTTTGCCTATTTGGCCTCGACGATGACCAACCGAAATGCGAAGCTACGTCCAAGTCTATGGAGTGAAAGGAGGTAAAATGAAAGTCGCAAAGGGGTGCGACGAGAAGCTTGGCTTGTCGCCACATCATACGCACAACAGGGTGAAATAAGTATTGCTCCATATGCTGCATCGCCGGGCAATTTCGCTGGGACACGCCATAGCTTCAGCTCGGCCGCCACAAATACCACCTCACGGCCCTTCCTTGGTGAGGATCCTACGTTTTTGTAACACGGGGGAACAATTGCAACCCTCCGTAACGAGAGCATTCAAGCCAAGCAAAGCCAACTCTCTCGGCTCGCCACAATGTATCGCTTCAAGGTGGAGGTTGCCGCGGCACTGGCCGCGTGGGCAACCATTTCGGCTTGCATGAGCATTCCCGTCGCTGGTGAGATGCTCAGCGGTATCTGCGCAAGAGATACCTCTGAGCTCGGAGAGCGGCTATCCAGCACGGCCAAGATCTACTCTCCTGGCTCGGCCGAGTTCGAGACGGCGTCGACAAGATGGTCTAACCTTCAGGCCCCCACGGTGAAACTCGTGGTTGTGCCTGGTAATGAAAACGATGTTGCTGAGACGGTATGTCTGTCACATGGTTGAGTCTGCGCTACTTCTTACTGACATTGATCGACAGGTGAAGTTTGCCAATGAGAAGGACGTGCCTTTTCTGGCATACAACGGCGTTCATGGCGCCATCACGACACTTGGTAGGATGCAGGATGGAATAGAGATTTACCTGAATCAGTTGAGCGGCGTCGAGATCGCAGAGGATGGAAAATCTGCAAAGATTGCCGGTGGAACTGGCTCGAAGCTGGTGACCGATACCCTCTGGGAAGCTGGCAAGCAAACAGGTACGTCGCATTCGAAACCCGCCACGACCGCGACGGTTATCCAACACTCACTTCTTGAAGTTACCGGCACTTGCGAGTGTGTCAGTACTCTTGGCCCTGCTCTGGGTGGCGGACACGGTTGGCTCCAGGGCCGCCACGGTCTTGTCGCTGACCAGTTCCTGTCGCTGAATATTGTGCTGGCCGACGGAACGATGCAGACTATCGACCAGACTTCCGACCTCTGGTGGGCTATCAAGGGCGCCGGTCACAACTTTGGCATCGTCACATCCGTCAATGTCAGAATCTACGACATTGAGCACCGCGACTGGGCCGTGGAAACTCTCATCTTCAGCGGCGACAAGGTGGAGCAGGTCTATCAGGCTGCCAACGACCACCTCGTCAAGAACGGCACGCAGGCTGTCGACGTTGTCAACTGGTCCTACTGGCTGAACAACCCAGATTCTGACCCTGAAAACGTGAGTATTCATTGTGTGTTTCTTCTAGGACTTATCCCAAGTAACATCTCCCAGCCCATCATCCTGTTCTGGATCATTCAAGAAGGCGTCACCGTTGTCGATGCGGCCTACACACAACCCTTCCACGACATCGGACCGCTTTCAGCAGAACCGACTGCTGGTACATACCTCGACCTGGCCGCCTGGACCGGGATCGCCCTCGACTCCATCCCCTGCCAGAAGGCGGGCCTGAACAACCCCAGGTTCCCCATCTATGTAGAGTCGTACAGCATCGAGGCACAACGCAAGGCCTACGACCTCTTCGCATCCTCCATCCGAAACTCATCCTCGCCTTTTTACAACTCTCTCTTCATGTTCGAAGGGTACTCCGTGAAGGGGGTCCGGGACGTCGACCACGACTCAACCGCGTTCGCCTACCGCGGTGATAACTTGCTGTTCGCCCCGCTCATCACCTACACGCCGGCTGGTCCTGAGCTGGATCAGCAGGCTGCCGCGCTCGGCAATGAGCTTCGGCAAATCATCCACGATGGAACTGGGCGCGATGAGCTTCACGTCTATCTCAATTATGCATATGGTGATGAGTCCCCCAAGGAGTGGTACGGCGCCGAACAGTGGCGCCAGGATAAGTTGAAGGCTCTGAAGGCCAAGTACGATCCCAAGGGGAGGTTCAGCTTCTACGGACCTGTTGCTTGAAATGAGATATGACAGAGCTCGTCAGTAGCGATTACAGGCTTGGGTGAGCTGCGTGCAGTATCAAGGGCAACGAGCTTTTTGGAGAATCCATAGATGCCAGTAACATAAGCGTAGCTTTTTGTCTATCGTCACTTTCTTCCCGGATTGTTTACATTAACATGAGCAATAATCACTGTCTTATTCGAATTGAAAAAATAGGTTACAACATTAAATGCAACAGCACGAAATCTTTTCACGTATCGGCAATCCAGCCAATCAGTCAGTAACAAATCCTGTCAGCAGCTTCTGTTGTCGGCGCCGGCAGTCTGACAAATGACACCATTCGCTCACATGCCGGCGCCGAAAGATCTGTAATCTGACTTATTGTATTGCTACGTCCATCGTGTATAAAGAGGCCGAAGCTCCGTCTCGAAACGCTCCAAGCCTTTCCGTCTTTGCACTCATACGCTTTAGGCCTCTGTGGAACGACCATTATATCATCGACTGAAGCATTTGATCTCAACAATGGCTCAACCTGCCCCCCGCCGACGGATCGTCATCTCGAACGTGCCACTCAGCCCGACAGACGACCCAAGTACGACCGAGCCTGCTGTAGAGGTCGTGACTGAGCCGCTGGAAGCCGAGGAACTATTTGGTGGGGTGGTTCGAAGAACGCCCATCGGCACCGTTGCCAGTGTTCCTGCCAACATTGACGGGTTGTAAGTGCTGATGGGAGAGCTGGGAGGTGCCAGAACTGACCTGATCCAGGAACCTATCTCCATCTGGACACATTCCAGGAAGTGGAATTGTACTGCCTGGAGGCATCAATGTTTACTACCTCGATCTTGCTCCAGGTTGTGTAACTCCAATGGTATGCTTATTTCAACCTCGAAGTAACAAGTCATGATGTTGACAAAAGAATGTGGAGCATCGCACAATTTCCCTGGACTACGTTGCAGTCACCACAGGAACACCCACAATTGTTACCCCCAAGACCTCCTTCAGTATAGAGAGTGGAAAGGGAACATGGAGTGAGGTGGAGGAGACAATTTTGCAGCCTGGAGATATTGTTGTCCAACACGCAGCTATGCATTTGTAGGTACTGTATCTGGTGCTAGAATGTTCTACACCATGCTAACAATGGCAAAATAGGTGGAAGAATGCCTCGGACTCTTGGGTCAGTTTGATGGGCATTGTTGTTGCGGCAAAGACTTCAGGAGTGGTGACAGAGACAGTATCAGGGGCACTAGGGGAAAAGAGTCTTGAGTAAACAGCACTACCTGGCTTGGGCTCTTCATAACTGGACATTGCCAAGTATTTATATACCATGTTTGATGTTCAGCTACTGCATGCATCATGGACAAGATAAATTCAAGAGTACTTATAGTCAAGTGCTAAATGTACATCTCGGTTTCAAGGCTATAGTTGATGAAGAGCTTATGGTTGAATAAGACAAAGGTCCGAACCCTTCATTCTATACCTGTGCTTTCATTGCAAGGTCCAAGTAACTCTGTTACAAGTTTACAATGTCCTTGTTGTATGTTCTTCTTGTCTCTCTCTATAACCAGTTTTTAATGACTCCATCACAAGTTTTGTGTCTCCATCGCATGTTCTCCATGCTTTCGTCGCAAGTTCCTTGTGTCTCTGTTGCAAGATTTCGACAGAAGAATCCAGATGTACATAAGAGGCCCAGTCGAAAGTCTACAGCCTACCAGCTCGAGGCCTTCAGGTCCAGCGACACCCAGTGGCCCTCGACACCATTTCCAGACATCATGTGACTTTACTGATTAATTATTTCTCTCTACTAGTGGAAGATGCTTCTCGAAAATATATCATAATTGGAAAGAACCAAGCGCGATCACCGTCGACCGAAGCTCCTTGCGACGCGTCCGCACCTCCACATCCACACAACAACATCCTTTCGGCACAGAAACTTTGCCTACTCTTTGCTCGGTCTCAGAGACGACAATTCAACGCAACACGCGACAGCTCCAGCTTTTCTAACGAGAGAAGCAGTAGCAGAGTCGCGATGAGTCGCTTCACGCCGATCAACGCCAAGAAGCAGGATGGCGACAAAGACTCCAATCTCGCCTTCGCGTAAGTACACACCCGTCAACGAGCAGAGTCTTCTGCAAGTTTTGGCCTATGGGTAACTAATCGTTCTCATGAAGCACCCTGGCGATCGACATTGGCACTGATGGTTGCAGGGCTATCATCCTTTGCCCGGACAAGGGGCTTAGCCTACCTCTCAAGCCAGACTGGTGCCCCTGGATTTTCCCCTTTGACGGTCGCTTCCCACAGTATACCAACGAAGAGGACCCCTCCCGCCGCGCAGTCTCTGTGAAATACGGCTTTTACCTTTTGGCCGGAGTCAGCCATGACGAGCTTCACAAGGTCTATAACGCGGCCAACCCGTTGATCAAGGAGAAGAAGGTCGACGTATTCCTGTACGTCAGGATGCTTGAGAGCATCGTGGCGTTTCTTTCGGACGTCGAGAAGAAAGTCAAGAGCACATGCGAAAGCAACTCACTTCGGATCATGCCGATCGTTCTCACGATTCCACGCCAGTGGGGTGTAAAGTTTCAGGCAGTGTGCCGGCAGGTCGTTGCTCAAGTCTTCCACCACGAGCCCCTCAACATCTTCTTCGTTACGGACGCTGACGCCCTTGCCAACGTCATTCTCCGCGAGAATCTAGCTGATATTCGCGACCTGGGTGACCGCAGGTCCATCTTGTTCTTAGACTTTGGCGCCCATAGTACGGTGAGCGCGAGATGAGTTTCTCAAGTACGGCAACGGCTCATCCTTGACAGAACGGCTCAGTTTTCAACATAGTCTACGAGGGAGACCAGAAGTACCACTTCTACCGAGTTGCAATTTTCACGGGTGAGTGCTTCCGCACATCATGATCGAACCCAGACTGACTGACGTTTTTGCAGGAACCGGTGGCGGGAGCGGCCTGTGGTCTTATCTGATCGGCGAGCGCTGCGCCGAGCTCTACCAGGAGAAGACCGGAGAGCCGCTGCCGAACGAGAAGCTTCACAACTATCTCTATCGTTTCAACAGACTCAAGCACTCACTTGGTCCCGGCTACGCCGACAATCCCATCGTCGTTGACCAGCGGCACGGCATTGTCCTGTCCCCAGAGGAGCTATCGACATATTACAACATGGCCCACCAGGGTGTTTGGCCGATGGTAACTTCGGCTCTCTTGGCTCTGAAAGACCACCCACGAACGAACCCTATCGTTGTGGTAGCGGGAGGGACCGCTCGGCACGCAGCGGTCAGGAGGCAACTGCGGTCTTCATGTGAGAAGATGGGGTTGCCACCGCCCGTCTTCGCCGAAAGTGAGTTTGGCATTGTAAACAAGTGAGTAGACGCCGATGTAGTCGAGTTTCTAAGCTGACGGGAAAAGTTCGGGCAAGCTTGCCTGGGGCGCTGCCTTGGCAGAAAGTGACAGAATTACCGTCCGTCGCTTTCTTGAGCGAGGAGCCGCTTTCGGGGTACTCAAGATAGCGGCAATAGGAAGTGAGTCAAGTGACGAGATGGTCTCATGGGAGACAGAGCCCAAGCTGCTCTTCACCTCGGTAAGACACAAAGTTGCATCACTCATCAACGTACCTATCAGTAACCAGTACGGCAGACCATCCAGAAAACCGTGGTGTTCAACGCAACGGGAATGAGCGAGCACGCAATTCTTTGCGATCCTTACTACACCCTCAGAACAGAGGGAAGTGGGCCCGACCTCCAAAACGACAATTCCTACATTTTCTACCGCTTAGGAAGATTTGCCAAGGGTAAATGGTCCCTCAGTATGTCTATCGCGGAGTACGACGGCAGGACCTGCCTGACCATCGACGCAAAGAAATGGTGGAAGCAAGACCAGCCGCCGACAATTTTCCGTTGGGATCCTATGCCGATTTGCTACGACGCAGGCGCGAACTGCGTTCTTCTTGAAAAGCCAGTCGTCACACGATGCCGCAACATCACGGTCGCCGATGACGAGGAAGAGGACGAGTTTGCGGACGAGCTCTTCCTACCGGCGGAGAGGCTTGCGTCGGTGGGCGGGGGTGGTCCATCTCCAGCTCCCGAGACGGCGGACCAACCCGCTCGCCAGTCGTCTGTTGCCATTCCGACCGTCGCGGGTGGTGGTTTGGGTTCAAGCCAGACTGATGATGCTCCTATTCCGGAAGAGCAGTCGAAGGAACACGCCACACCCGACCATGAAGCTGAAGCTACAGCCAAACCTGTCCAGCCTGGGGCCAACGATCTCAAGAGAAGCAGTGAAGTTCTCGAAGAACACGAGACCCAGACCGGAACCCCTCTCCCATCGTCGTCCCGAAGAAAGAGCAAGAGGCAGAGGAACGAGCCCAAATCGTATGCAGTCGACCCACTGGCAGGCTATGAGGGGCTTCTCGAAAAGGAGTGAGAGACGCGGTGTGTTGGTGAGCTTACTCGCTGTGTGTTGATTAGGAATTCTCTGGCATCTGGCATGGGGGACGTGGCCTAGGATGGTTGGGTTCGTTCGGAATGGTAATGGATGGCTCTGGCCGGTTTTGCTTGGCTTCGGCTGGTTTTGCGTGGACTTGCTGGTTTGTGGCTCGATTTGGCATTGGCATGCTCAAGCATGGATAATAGTTTCCTTAGTTTAGTAATACGGTTCGTGCGTCTTTAGAGATTCCTCTACGTGGATGCCTCTGGAGCTCTGGAGAGGCTTCATGAATAGTAGACTACCCACTGAAGGTGAGTCGACTCGCCTCGGTGTACAGTCAGCAAGTCATACCACCCCTCGGTGAGCATCGGTCTATTGCGGTCTAACCGGTCTATAGCACCTTCCAAGGTCTAGACCTCGCCCAAGCGGTCGGCTACTGCCGCGTTGTCGAGCCATTCTGCGGCATGACGTCAATGTGCCCCTGTCAATCTCCAACATCCAAGGCACAGCAAAGCCTGAATTCCTTTGTCCACGACGCCAGTCCCAACAGATTAGTGACCAGACTGGACTCGGACTGGCGGAAGCGCATGTGCTCCAGCATTTGTTCTCCCCTCGGCCGCCCAAGCTAGTATGCTGCGGCCGTCGGAATGCTGGCTCCTGACGTTCTGACCTGATCACTCTTTCAACTTCTTCCAGTCTCCTACGTTGCCGACCTAACATCTCTTCCGCCTGCTATCGCATTATCCGCACTCTGCTCGTTTTTGAGGTCTCCATCGCATCCACAGCCCGTCGACGCGTCGTCTTGGACGTCAAACCGCCAACATGGGAGAGCAAGAACCCACCCCTGAGAACCACACCATGATGCAGGGCTTCGAATGGTATGTACCTGCAGACCAGAAGCACTGGGTGCGCCTGGACAAGCATGTGCCGCAGCTCAAAGCCTGGGGTATCGACAACATCTGGATTCCGCCAGCGTGAGTCCGCCTCAATCGCGCCGCACCACCCTCGGCTGTCAGACTGACTGTGTCTAGATGCAAAGGGTCCTCCAAGACAGGCAACGGCTACGACATCTACGATCTGTACGTCCCACTCAGTTTGCCGCAGCGCGCTTATTGTCTGACCGTGAAAGCTACGACCTGGGTGAATTCGACCAGAAGGGATCTGTCGCGACGAAATGGGGCACCAAGGAGGAGCTGTTGAAGCTGGCTCACACTGCCAAGGACAACGGCGTCGGACTGTACTGGGATGCCGTACTCAACCACAAGTTCGCAGCCGACCGCAAGGAAAAGTGTCTCGCAGCTGAAGTCGACTCCGACGACCGTACCAAGTTCGTCAGCGACAAGTACGAGATCGATGCCTGGGTAGGCTACGATTTCCCCGGCCGCAAGGGCAAGTACAGCGAGCAGAAGTACCACTGGTATCACTTCAGCGGCGTCGACTACAACGCTCGCAACGAGAAGTCTGCTATTTACAAGATTCTCGGCGACAAGGGAGATCAGCAGTGGGCTGATTCGGTCGACGGCGAGAAGGGAAATTAGTGAGGATACATGATTGGCGGTGGCCTCGACGATGCTAACTTTGTCCCAGCGATTTCCTAATGGGATCCGATCTCGACTACGACCACCCGGAAGTCGTCAAGGATGTGCTCAACTGGGGCAAGTGGCTGGCGAAGGAGGTGCCGCTCCAGGGCATCCGGTTCGACGCAATCAAGCACTATAGTGAGGACTTTTTGCGCCAGTTCATCACGGAGCTCGACAAGGAGTACGGCAAGGGCTGGTTTTTCGTCGGCGAGTTCTGGAAGGACAGTCTCGAAGACATGTCCCAGTACCTTGCCCGTATGGGTCGCCAGTTCACCCTCTTCGACGCGCCTTTGGTCTACAACTTTAGCGAGATCAGCAAGGCTGACGGTGCAGACATGCGAAAAGTCTTTGACGGAACGCTGGTGCAGAAGGAGCCCATCAACGCCGTTGTAAGTTGATCCAACCATTCTTCCTTGTCGTATTGCACATCTAACGGGACAGACTTTGGTCATGAACCACGACACCCAGCCTTACCAGGCGCTCGAGGCTCCCATCGAGGGCTGGTTTAAGCCCCTCGCCTATGCGCTCATCCTCCTCCGAGACCAAGGCTACCCCTGTGTTTGGTACGGCGACCTGTATGGTATCAAGGGGGAGCACCCTTTCCCACCGTCTTGCGGCGGTGCTCTACCTTCCATGACCCTGGCCAGAAAGCTGTACGCCTACGGCAAGCAGGCCGACTACTTCGACTACGCCACTTGCCTTGGCTGGGTCAGATACGGCACCTGGGATCGGCCGTTCGGATGCGCCACCGTACTCAGCAACGCTGGACCTGGCTCGAAGCGCATGCACGTTGGCGAAATGCACGCCGGCGAAGTGTGGACCGATGTGCTCGGGTGGAACGACCGGGAGGTTACCATTGGCGAGGATGGGTTTGGCGAGTTCGTATGCTCGGGCACATCAGTGAGCATATTTGTCAATCGAGATGCCGACGGCCGGGACAAGTTTACCAAGAAATTGTGAGTATCCGTACAGAGAACCCCCTTCCTTCTCACTTTCGGCTAACGTCTGGAAGCGACTCCAACATCTACGAAGAGTGATCAGTCACCTGTTGGAGCAGTCTGAGTCCACTCGCGAGAAGCTGAAACATGGCATATCGTACTCCATACACAAGGCGTTCCTTTGAGAAGGGGAAGTTCTCGCCTGGAGCGGGTACATGCATACTCTGGGAGCCCTGACTTACCCGACTCCCACGCGAGAGCGACTTGCGTGACGTTAGGTTCAAGAGCAGGGAAACCCCTTTTAGACCTTTAATTCATCTTGTTTCTCGCAATGACTCGGGCTTGCCGACTCCACGATTGGATGATTACCCTTGTTCGACCATGGGCAAAGCTGAAGGCGGCCTCTAGCACTCCGTAACATTCCCAAATTCTGTCGAGTCGACATGGGGTGAAGCAAACCACAAGATGACAAAGGGCTGTCCACCGGCCTGCATCAATACGACTATCCGTAATCTCAGACCCTTTGGTCTTGAGATCAACTGACGCCGCACAGCTCATGAACAATTGACCCGCTTCACTACCGGAGAACAGTACCCTCGACTCGGTCGCTGTGTACCTAGGCATGCAGCATCTCGGGTGGAGGTCTCGTGATTCATCATGGAAGCTGTCGGCCTTATCGCATATGCAATGGCCTCTCGGAATGGCATCTCGGAATAGCAGAAGTCTTCATCGGCTACGCTGCTGGATATCTACGCGATCAAAATTAATTTATTCCAACAACCGGGAGAGTGATAGGCACGATGCTTGATGGTCTGTTATTCCCACCAGCCAGTCTAGGCTACGATCTTCCATTCACTCTATTTCATGGTCCCTGCTCCTTATGCATATTTCTCCAACCTTCCCTCTCAGGCAATAAATCGTCGCCCGGACCCAACCCTCACGTTTTGCAATCGGGTGACAGCGGAAGCTGTCCGGAGGTCTCTGGAGCTATCCGAGCAGCTGAGGCCCTGCCACGGCCTGGGCAACCCTATTCCGACCTGTTCGTCCGATGAGCCCCCTTACTGGAGCTTTTGAGGGCTGATTATTGGATGAGGGTGAGCCATAGGGGGCTGCCGCGAGTCAGCTGGCGGGTTGGTATTACTGAAGTTCCTACCCGAAGTGGAAGTCTCGTGGGGTTGGGGGCTTGGAATGACCGGTTTGCGAGAGAAGCAAGCAATGGGGCCCTCCTCGATCTTAAATGAGACCCGGAGGAAAACCTCGTGATGTGGCGGTCTAATTATGGTTGTATCATGGTTATGGTTGTATCATGGCTCACGTTGACGAGCGCGAGATACAAACCCTCGAGTTCCGGCGTGAAGGTTGTAAGGGCAGGACTCTCGGCCGTGAGGTTAACGTCCAAGCCGCAAACTGACAAACCATGGAAGACTCCGTCTGCAAGCATTGAAGCAGTGTTGGATTGGTGATGCGTTTTACATACAGCCATCTAGGTTGTTGAACTATCCAGGTAGGCAATGGTAACGCCCTTACTGGTGAAGCGTCAGAGCCTTACGATACACCGCATACATAACTAAAGAGGTTGTCCCAACTAACGGGCGACCCATCGTATAAGGTGCTCACGGGGCCGGGGACGTTCGGACTTGCGAGCCTATTTCGCACATGTCGACCTGAGTTGCTCTAGCATCTCCGCTCTGCAATCTATTCGGCACCGGCAGGTATCTGTCGAGCAGCCGAGACTCAAGACCAGATGCGGTGGTAGCGGTGGTGGAATGGGCTGGGCGCAAGGTGGAAGTGGCTTGGTGACGGGAAGGACGGCATGGAGAGCGTCAAGACAGGGTCGAAGGAGGTGAAGGTCGTCTTGTCAGGGAATATATAAGCATAGCACGTATCCGACAAAACAGGGAAAGGAAACTCATCATCACAGACATTGTCTTCGTCACTCCTTTCACTTCCGAGCAACTTCCCAGCTGGCATCTCCTGGACTTCTTCTTTTCCCCCAAAACCCCCCTACTTCTTCCAGCACAATGCGTTTCTCAGCCATCAGCATGCTCCTCGCGTCGGCGCTCGCCGTCAAGGGCGCCGCGGTGCCCAACCCCACCGAGGTCGACTTGTCGGCGGCGCCCATCAACCCCGAGGCCGTTGCCATCGAGGTGGAAACGGTGACGTTTGCCGGCAGCAAGCCCGCGGGCGAACTCGTGGCGGGCGCGGCCGACGAGACGGAGGACGAGACGTCGGCTCTCGCGGAGCGCCAGATCGGCGCGGCGGCCATCATCTCGGCGCTCGGCGGGGGTGTCATGGCCGTCGCGACGGGCGTTGCGGTGAACATTGTCACGGACATTCTCAAGGCCGTCATCGACTGGACGCTCGCGCGCGAGACGTTTACGCAGGAGACGACGTCGCAGATGTGGAGCCGCAACCCGGACCCAAGCACGTACCACGCGGCCATCTGCTACAACAAGGGATACCGCGTCAGGGACCCCAAGGGCATTGACGGGTTGGCCAAGGTCACGTTGAGACTGAACGTTCTTCACACCAAGTAAGTTTGCAACCCGTCATATTCTGTGGACTAGAGAGAGAGAGAGAGAGAGAGAGAGAGAGAGAGAATCATCTGTCAGCTGCCGACGATGTCAAGACGAAGATCGTGGGGGCACAGCTGGAGTGGTGATGGTGATGGTGGTGGTGGTGGTGGTGGTTGGCTCTTCTTGTTGTGGCTAGTTTCTAACACGCCTCGCAGCTACGATTGCATGTACATGAACGGACCTAACCAGTTCTGGACCGATGCCGAGGGCGGATACATCAACGTAAGTTCCCTCAGAAACGAGAACCCCGAGCCGGGTTGGTTGTAAACATGGGAGATGAGTCTAACAATGGCGATAGCTGTCTTACACGTACGACCGCAACCACTGCTCTTTCGACGGCGTCACTGGCGACTTGACGTGCTGGTGAGAGTTGAAAACCGAGGAAGTAGAAGCAGAACTGAGTTCTGATTATTAATGGACATCGGGACGATCCGATCTCGGGGCTTGTTGATGCCCTTGGACCCCTTCTTTTGCTGTACATATATTCCCGGATACTGGCTGGCTCTTTATTAACCGGAGCGAGTTCAAAGACAAGAGCGATGGGATTTAGATAGAGTCTATCCGAAACACACATACGCTTACACTCACGAGGCCTAACTCGGGCCGGTAAACACCCTCGTTCGTGTGTCAACGTCAACAGTCCCGCATCGTGAGACTTAAAGAGTCGATGTTCCTATTCAACCTGGCTCTGGCTAGCTTATCGCCGATGGCGCTTCCGGTCCCCACGTCATAATTATCCCCCGCTCGCCATCGGCAGCTACACACATTGCACACTGCGCATTACAGAGTCCATGACATTGCATACAGCTCGAGATACCGATATCAGCTTGACGTGCGGAGAAGCTGTCGGGTGTAGCTTCCGGATCCATCCCGTGTTTAGAGAGAGAGAGAGAGATGCAACTGACATCGTACCTAGCACCGAGAAGAAGATTGCCTCGGTCCAGGCCGCGTCCGAGGAGGACATTGACAAGGCCGTCAAGGCTGCTCGCGCTGCTCTCAAGCACGAGTCCTGGAAGGGACTGTCTGCGACAGACCGCGGCATTCTCATGTACAAGTTCGCCGACCTGATTGAGAAGAACAAGGAGGTCCTCGCCACCATTGACGCGTGGGACAATGGTACACTACCCACCCCCAGGCTTTCTCATCCATGAAACTCGTCCATCTCCGCCCATGAGAGTGAGACTGACCAGGTCCCGCAGGCAAGACGTACGCCGACGCCCTCGACGGCGACCTCCCCGAGTGCGTCACCGTCATGCGCTACTACGCCGGCTGGGCCGACAAGACGTACGGCCAGACCATCAACACGACGCCGCAAAAGTTCGCCTACACCATCCGCCAGCCCGTCGGCGTCGTCGCCCAGGTCATCCCGTGGAACTACCCGCTCGCCATGGCCCTCTGGAAACTCGGCCCCGCCCTCGCGTGCGGCAACACCGTCGTCCTCAAGGCCGCCGAGCAGACGCCCCTGAGCGTCCTCGTGCTCGGCACCCTCGTCCGGGACGCCGGGTTCCCGCGGGGCGTCGTCAATTTCGTCAACGGCCTGGGTCGCGTCGCGGGCTCGCCGCTCGTGGGACACCCGCTCGTCGACAAGGTCGCCTTCACGGGCAGCACGGCCACGGCGCGCGCCATCATGGGCGAGGCGGCCAGGACGCTCAAGAACGTGACGCTCGAGACGGGCGGCAAGTCGCCGCTGCTGGTGTTTGACGACGCGGACCTCGAGCAGGCCGTCAAGTGGTCGCACATGGGCATCATGTCGAACCAGGGCCAGATTTGCACGGCCACGTCGCGCATAGTCGTCCAGGAGTCCGTCTACGACAGTTTCGTCGGCAAGTTTGTCGAGACGCTCGAGGCCGTCAGCAAGGTCGGCCATCAGTGGGACGCCACCACGTACCAGGGCCCGCAGGTCTCGCGCGTTCAGTACGAGCGCGTGCTCGAGTATATTGACATTGGCAAAAAGGAGGGCGCAAAGGTCGCGGCCGGCGGCGCGCCGTTGCAGATTGGCGCCGAGGGCAAGGGTTTCTTCGTGGCGCCGACCGTCTTCACCAACGTCACGACAAAGATGCGCGTGTGGGGTGAGGAGATCTTTGGCCCCGTGGTCGTCATCGCCAGTTTCAAGGACGAGGAAGACGCGCTGAGGTTGGCCAACAGCACCGAGTACGGATTAGGCGCCGCCGTCTTCACGACCAACGTCGAGAGGGCCCATCGCGTGGCGGCCGAGATCGAGGCCGGTATGGTTTGGGTGAATAGTACGCAGGACAGCGACCCCCGCGTGCCGTTTGGAGGTGTGAAGCAGAGCGGTATCGGAAGGGAGCTGGGTGAGGCTGGACTGGAGGCCTATTCCCAGACCAAGGCTGTTCACGTCAACATGGGCAACAGGTTGTAGGTTGTAGGATTCTTGGGTGATTGATACTACTTGGACAGTGGCTATTTATAAAGCGGCCAACGGCACGCATACTTATCTGGCAGCTATATGAGTCCCAGCTTACCTAGGGTTAAGTATAGGATAAACACTTATGTGATAGGCCTTTTGGGTTATCTTGGGTTGTAGTCTGTCAGGACACTGCCTACACAATGAATTGAGTTAAGCAACCCAGCGGTCTTTATCCGTCAAAGGTTGTTCTTATTGTTGTATTGTTTTATGCCATACCATCCCCATTATGGGGTAAAGGGCGTTCACGCAGCTGACCTAGCATTATAGGAAAAAGAAGAAACAGAAAGTAAGTTACCAGGTAGGTCAAACCTTTCTTTCATCCCCTCTCTTCCCCTACCCCCCTTTCCCTACCCCTTAGATGGCTGAAAAAGAAGGAGAAGATATAAATAATAAATATAACCTCCTCCAGAGACATTTATCTACTATATATATCCGTCAAAGGTCTCATGCTGACATGATAGCTACTGGCTCCTGCGAAGAGTCACTTAGCCGCATACTACCCTAGGCTTCACCAGGAGGCTATCTCGATCGTAATCAGACCCGTCTGCTGTGCCAATCTTGAGAAGGCCGGGTGAAATGTTGAAGACAACCCTCTGAGGGGTGTCCAAATGGCTTCCCCATGCTTCGGCCTCCATGAAATTTGGATCGTATACAAAGCTGTCGTTCGATTCTTTGGGCTGAATGACCCAATACACCCGTAAGAAGGCCCTCGATTTCATGAAAACCGAGTATAGTCTCAGCGCGTCCTCGAAAATGCTTAACAGGTCCCGCTGCAGCCTGTTTCTGACTGACTTGTCCTTCCTCTTCTCCAACGGTAGTAAAACGGACAATCTAAGTTGCTCGCGCGCCACATACTGTTGCAATTTCCTGTCGTGGATGCTTGTGGCAGCCTCAACTAGAGTTGCACCGTTGGATCTCCAGAGGGAGAAATCGGCAGCGGTATCGATGTTAACCTTGGCTGCGAGCAATCAAGTCAGCAAAATCTCAAGTGTCCATCCGTGGGGACCCTCTCACAGATCAAGTCACAGCACAGGAAGTGAAGTCTGGTACCCACGATACCTCCCCACGCGCCTAGCCGTTCTTTCTTCTCGTTGCCAAAAACGCCGTTATAGATGGAGCGCCAAATGTAATGTTCACTGACAGCTGATCTCGTCCCCTCCTCGGACAGAAGCTCGTACTCGGCATGTGTAATTCGTAAAGCGGTGTCCGCGTTCTGCGACTGGTCCGCTCCCAGTTCTTCTTGTGCAGGGCAGTAGGTCAGGAAAGTGTTTGCGAGGGAGCATATGTTGTACGCCATTCTCTTCCAGACCTCGAGAATGACAGTGTCCGACACTTTCCGGCTATTCGCCAGCACTTGCCCCGACGATCTTTCAACTTCCATGTTGTATAGTTGCTCTTGCAGCATATGGATTTCTCGTTGACAACCGTGAACGTGCTCATCGTGCGCTTGCTGTGCCGCGGCATGTTTGTACTCGAGGCTCTTTACCTCCTCATTAATTTCATCAAGGGCTTTCTGCAAGTCCTGAACGTCGTGGTTTTGCTGGGCCACAAGAGAGCGTAGTCTTTCATTCTCCCGTCTGTGACTCTCGATCTCGGCCGACCGTGCTCCCCCGGTGATCCGTGGAAATGGCCAATTCGGCCAACGTCCGCCACTGTCGGCGGGCTCGACTGCTTCAGACCGTTGCGTAGTCTCATCCGCCTCGTTTCGCGGCCGCCGAGCCAGGCGGCTAGATCTGTCTGCTGTGAGCGTGTTGCCCGAGTGCTGGTCAATGCTTTCGTGCATCTTCATGGCCACACTGACTGAGACGGAGGATATATGGCAGATGCCAATGCTTTACCAGTGAGATCGTCACTCAGCTATATACTCATATTACGCCTCTTCTCAAGCGTGGCTGGGATTGACCAGCGGACCGGGTTTGGATAGTCGCAATGGTGACGAAAGCTCCATAAACTCTACATCAAGAGAGCAAAACGAGAGTTTGCCTGGGCCAGCGTCGACGTCTGCGGCAGAATGGCAACAGCACCATGCCTTGCACCGTAAACGTTGTCGACTCGGGCAACCAATCAAGGAAGAAAGGCACGAGTGGGAATAACAAACTTTGAGGTCGAGTGAAAACATGTGCAATGTCCACGTCCACACATGCAGCTCTAAGATTACTTCATGATGCCATACGCAATTCGGTGTCTGTTGTAGTAGTATAGCCCAGGCCGGACGATTACATGATGTATAAATTCCCCAACATGGTACGCGGAAGGGTGGCCACAAGACGCGGACTAACCGGTGATACCGTGGACCTCGACCCAGCTTTCATATCTGCAAGTCTGTGAAAAACAACAGAATTCTTTACATCGTTTCTGTTACTGCTCAGCAAGAGCGGTCAGTGTAACACCAACATGACTTCTCCCCGCGACAGGAAGACCATTGTGATCGGCATCGACTTTGGGACCACGTGAGTTCCCCTGTTCACTGAAGCGTGCTAGGAGAGCCACTCACTTTCTAATGACAGGTTTTCCGGGGTAAGCTGGGCATTTTCAGGACAATCGAAGAACATCGAAGTCATCACTCAGTGGTGCTCAGAGCTGAACCTCAATTCTGATACCGAAAAGACGCCTACCACGCTCCTATACGGCAGTCTTCAGGAAGAGGCCTGTTGGGGATATGGCGTGCCTGCTATCAGCGCCGAAAAGTGTCTCAAATGGTTCAAGCTGCTACTGATAGATGAAGATGACCTCCCAACCGAGCTAAGGAAGTCATCCCAAATAGCTACTGCCCGGCGGCTGCTGGAAGAATGCAACAGAGATGTGGTGGAGGTTATCAGTAGCTATCTGCGGCATCTCTGGAACCACTCAATCGACTGCATCACTCGCTCGACGGGGAAAGGCCTGCTACGACTGTGTAAGTTCCACGTGGTGATCACAGTTCCGGCGATCTGGCCCGAGTACTCCAAAGCACGTATGAGACGTGCCGCAGAGAATGCCGGCATCTTGGAATCACGTCCGGCTGGAGACACGGTCTTGCCTTTCGTCTCTGAACCCGAAGCTGCTGCGTTGGCCACCATGTATGATCTGCAATGCCGTCCCGACATCGAGGTACGTGTAAAGAATATGGAAGATCGGTCTACTTTCGAGAGGCTGCTGACTTCTTAATTCATCCAGAACGGCGATCACTTTGTTGTCTGTGATGCAGGGGGTGGGACAGTCGACCTCATCTCCTATGAAATCGTAACTACGGATCCCATGGTTGTGAAAGAAGCCGTCAAGGGTGACGGCAGACTTTGCGGGGCTGTTTTTCTGGATCAGGCTTTTACTCGGTTACTGAGAGACAAGCTCGGCCCTGACACCTGGGACGCGATGACGAAGGACGAAGTCCAACGACTTCTCCACAACGACTGGGAGCACGGCATTAAAAGGCAGTTCCATGGCCAGGACAAAGATTGGATTGTTATCCTCCCATACGGCTGCAGATCGATGAGCGGTAAAGAGAAGCTCGCACGGAAGCCAATACTGACGCTGGACTGCTCGGATTTGGATCCGGTATTCAGTGAGATCACGGAGCAGATTGAGGATCTAGTCCAAAAGCAAGTGCAGCAAGTGCAAGAGAAGTGCCACAAAGCGCCAAAAGTAGGCAAATCATCCCAGCCCTCCTTGGTCTTGATACGCAGCTAATATGACTCCAGTACGTTATTCTTGTAGGAGGCTTTGGTCGTTGTGCATATTTGCACAACCGTCTAGAGCAAAGCTTGAGCACTGACGTCACGGAAGTTCTACAGTCACAGGGATCGAAACCGTTTGTCTACACGCTTCCCCAATCATTCTCCGCTGACGCTCCCAGATGGAGTGCCATTTGCCGTGGTGCCGTTATCCGAGGACTGACGCAGCTCAATCAGTTCCCAGAGTTCGCAGTGAACATCAAGTCTCGCATTGCGCGAGCCAGCTACGGATCAGTTTTGTATCTACCGTATAAATCAGACATTCACCTGAAGGTCGACAGGGTATGGGACGAGGAAGAAATGAGCTGGTTCGCAGATAATCAGGTCAAGTGGTATCTGAAGCAAGTAAGGAAACCGGAGGAGCCTTTGTCGAGTTGACCTGACGTGCACAAACGACAGGGATCTACTATTAGCGACACCACTCCCGTCAGCCACAGTTACTATCGTCTGTACGAGAAACCGCCCGAGAAGATCATGGAGACGTTCGTCTATTCGGTTGCGTCACCTATTCCTCGCCGCAGAGACGAGACGGTCAAACGACTCTGCACCGTCTCGTGGAGCAGACGAATCGATTTTGAGACTTTGCCAAAATACACCAATCCCGCCGGGAGGATATTTTATCGTCTTGAATTGGATATAACGATCGTGTGTGATGGTGTCAGTCTCGATTTCACCGTAATCCACAATGGGATGCAGATGGCGGCAAAAAACGTGGTTATAGAATATGAAACCCAAGGCTGAGGGGCTTTAACAAGACTTTAGCTCAAGACGCGGCGGTAGAGGCTCATGAATCCGCAAACAATTACACGGAAATATCCTTCAGGCTCACAGCCGTAATGACGATGTTACTACATATCATTGATTCAAGACGTACCTCCTCGCGCACTCTACTCTGTCAATCACACAGCCGGGATATGACTCGAAGAGACTGTCAGGGACCCTTGGTATGCGGCCAGCCAGCTCTGGACACTGATTCTGCTATCCAATTAGCTTCGATTTGATTGTCTGATTTTGATTATTTACTTATTGATTTAATCCAATAGCTACACTTTTAAGGGATAGCCTCCAAGTTTGCGGCTACTCGCCACGGCACCGCGTGACTACTTCAAATCGAACTAGGGATGATTTCACTTTGGGGTTTGAAGTCAACATCATTTCATCTATAGCCGATCCAGAGGACGCGTGTCCTGGCGAGACGTGAGACTGGACTTTATGAGCAGACTCCACAGCCGTGACTCTCTCATCCATGCATTGAGATCACAGGCTTTCATGCGTCTTCCGAGGCATGTTAGCTGCCGCCATGCTTGTGTCAGCTTTCACAAGGCCAGCAAATACTCCTCCGCAAGTGAGGTCTCTCCTGGCTCTCTCCTGGCGTGATGAATGGTGAAAGTGAGGAAGACAAACCTCGACTTTCAGGGGGTCACGTAATCGTAGTGAATAAAGTTGCGGGGTTCCCACGAACAGCTCCGTCAGTGACTACGGCCACTCCTCGACTTGGCTTTCATTTGGAAAACAGGCGCTCGGATTGGGTATGCTCACAAGGTGAAAATGCCGGAGGCCAGATGTGAAGTTTATCTCACCAAACTCATCAACTTGTGAGTTTCTCAAGAAACCCCGCCCGGAAACTGAAAATTGTCTCCCTGCCGAACTCCAGTCAAGCTTCCTGGGGTATGTGAGCAGATGATCTGACGTCGTGATACCTGGACGTCAGTACGAAAGCTATGCGAGGAAGCAAGACGGCTGGATATAGTCACGTCTGAGCTGCCCGGTCCCAAGGGGCAATATCAAGGATCGTGGCTGGGAAGCGGTATTCGCCACATTCGTGGCGTACCGTCTCACGGCATGTAATTGCACATAATTTCCACGACCTTGCTTCTTCCTTCAGATAAAATGTCATCCTTGACGTTCAGTTTATCGCGTTAGTGCTAGGAAGTTATTCGTGTCGGATATCGTGGCCTTCAAACCATAGATTGAACCCTGTGAGAGGACCGCTGCATCGGAATATGACCTTGTCCTTAAGTAGATTTCTTGTAGCAATAATATATTATCAACAAAATGTACATGAAAGAGATAGAGACCAAGCCGAGATCATGCATTTCTTGGGTGAACCATTCAGCACAGCCAAATGGTTTGCTATACGCTGCCACGCTTCGCATGCGCACATTCGCCAGAGAATGAGACACCAATGGCGAGTATATCTAACAATAACGCAAAAGACCGCTATGCTCTACCGCAGTAGTGGGGTTCAGCCTGTTGCAGCCTTGGGAGGCTCGCAGCGAGGAACTCATGCGAGACTCTCTAGAAAAGATTGGACCCAAGAAGTGCAGCAGACCAGCTTGCAAATCACACGTTCTTACTTTCACAGAAGTGAGTTTATACTGATGTACCAGGCATTACTACTTGGGTCAACAGCTTTTCGTGTTGTGTAGTTCTTGAGAGGCGTACTATAAAATCTTAGAAACTTGCATTCATACAGTATAGCGGTTCACAAACTTTTTTGCACCTCTGGATCTTGGTATCAATAGACCTGTTTTCAAATCTCTATTCTGCGGCCTGCTTTACGACAAGACCTGTACTTACTTCCAACACCCAAGCGACTGGAACGCCATGCGAGGACGCCATCGCCAAGACCAAACTCGAGCGTCCAACACCAGACTTATTCCCGGAACCAACACTTGGCTTAAGACAGAGAGCCATGCCTAATGGTGGAAATAAGTTCACCCTCCAGTCCACATTTAGGTAATGGAAAGCATGTTGGAGGATCATTACCCTGGGCACCCCCCACACTCACGACCCATCTTCTCCGGATTGCATCTGGGGTATTTAAGCCTCTCGCGCGTGTCCCATGGCCGAAAATACGTGTCGCGGTGGCCTGCGTGTTGTTGCAACACCAGCTCAGACAACTTCGCCAAGATGGAAAAGACCGCCACGCCTCACCCAGCCGAAGGCGCTTCCGACAATCAGCGGCCAACCCGCCCCGAAGATAGGGACACATCCAGCTCAAGTCCCCGCCTTGGGCCGGTGATCTACCCCGAGCCGACAACGATCGAACAAGGCGTCACGACACTGCCAGAGACGAATGTCAGCACCGATGGTTTCCCCGAGGGCGGCAGAGATGCCTGGATCGTGCTTTTCGGCACATGGTGTGTTCTCTTTTGCACGTTCGGACTTGGCAACAGCATCGGCGTCTTCCAGACGTACTACGTCAACCACGCCCTCCGCCAGTATTCCTCGTCAACGGTATCGTGGATCACGAGCTTCATGCAATGGACTCTGAATTTTATGCCCATTGTCGTACGTTCTGAATCAACCCAACAAGAAAGCTCCCCCTGACTCGAGAGCTAGTGGGGATTTGCGTTTGACAAATACGGTCCGAGATGGATCATGTTCGGGGGAACCATCACTTACGTTTTTGGCATGATGATGGTGTCTCTGAGCAGAGAGTACTATCAGTTCTTCCTGGCTCAGAGCATCGTCTGCCCTATTGGTGCCAGCGCCGTGACGAGCGCAAGCATGTCTTGTCTCGTCACATGGTTCCATCGTCGTCGAGCCACGGCCTTTGGCGTCATGATGTCAGGATCCTCCTTCGGCGGCATCGTTCTCCCCATCATGATACCAAAGATGATCGACACGGTTGGGTTTCCATGGGCGATGCGCGCCGTCGGCTTCATGTTCCTGTTCCTCTTGGCAGTCGCCAACTGCACCGTCAGGTCCCGGCTCAAGCCGGAAAAGAGGCCCGTCGACATGAAGGAATACTTTAACGGAATCCGAGAGCCAACCATGATGTCGACAGTCTTTGGTCTCTTCCTGGTCTTCTGGGGCTTGTTTCTGCCGTACAACTTTGTGATCCTGCAGGCGAGAGCACAGGGTATGGACGGCGAACTCGTCATCTACTTGTTGCCAATCATGCATGCCGTCGGGTGAGTATACATCCACCCTCGTTCCGCTCACTCCTAATCCGCGTGAAACAGAATTGTCGGACGTGTAGTTCCCGGGCTTTTGGCAGACAAAATCGGCCGATACAACATCATGATCATCATCGCCACGCTCACCGGAATCGCCTGCCTGGCCCTCTGGATACCCATCAAGAACGACGCCGGCATCCTGGTGTTCACGGCCGCCTTCGGCTTCCTCTCTTCCGGGCTGACGTCCATCGGGCCGACCCTGATTGCCCAAATCTCCGATATTCGCGAAATTGGCGCGAGAACTGGCACTGCCTTTGCGTTTCAGTCCTTTGGCGCCTTGACGGGCAGTCCCATAGCCAGCGCAATCGTGGACGCTCGGGGAGGAGACTACCTGGGTCTTCAGCTGTTTTGCGGCTTCTCCATATTTGCTTCGGCAGGCGTGTTTGCCTCTGCTCGGTATTTCCAGGTTGGATGGTTCAAGTTGAAGAAGGTTTAGCTCATGTCGTACGTGTTGCCCGCGCTGGCGAGTTAAGGAGGCGTACGAATGCTACGCAAGATGCGGCCAACCGCAATTTCTCCAGGCGATGAGAAACATAGCCTTTCTACTTGAACCGGTTTGAAACTACGGTGCTTCTGACTGGTGCCGGTGTCTTCTATGTACTGGTCCGACTACTGTACAGTAGACTAGGAGTAGGTTAGGGGGATGTGTTTCTCGGGATGGACGCGGATATGTCTAGACTTTCCACTGCAACCCCGCAGCTACCCCAGGCACCTCAGATTTGTAAGACTTGTGAGACCTTTGGCATGGCCGGCGAGTCCCTCATCGTCCTTTGGGCAATTTGTCGTTTAAACCACAAGTTCAGTAAGAGACTCAGACTTCGGAGATTAAGTGGCGCTGATTCCAACGACGAATTCATGTGCAAAAGATCTAGGGAAACACGATATGTGGGCAATAGAGTTGGTTGGGAAGGGAGAGCACGATCACTTTAGTCTTTGACCAAGTGTACTGTTAGGACTATGATGAGCGGGCTCGACATGTGTGGGCCTTGACATCCCCAACAAACTCGACGTAACATTCCGACACAGATTTAAAGGTGCATGGAAATTATCACAAAGTTATAGCTTCTCGGTCAGGCTCGGGCTCCAATCACAGTACACTCGTCACATTGCAGCAATACCTCCTTGCAGCGATACACACCCTTACCCTACTTGAAAACTGACGAGGCTTTCGGCAGTAAGCGACCAATTCTGTGGTGAACCGTACCGCTAGGCCTACGGAGATAGGTAGGTAAAGGATTGTTCATGTCGAAAGCTATCTGCGGAGCGGTATCGTCTAATATATAGGTTCATGGGTGTATGTTACGTAAGGAACGCCTTACGCGAGTGGGCCATGTGACCCGGGATAGCGGCCCTCAGGCCTGAAGCTATCACGACAAACTCTAAATTGCCAATTCCCGAGACCCAAATGTGACGATGTCGCGTTTCTTCGGCGAATGTGTATGATAGAACCATCCTAATAGTAACCGCCATTCAGAGCAGGCGTTCTGTAACCTGTGAGCTGTTGGCGCAAAGGCACGTGTAGGTAGAGTATCACCACTCCAGCCAACCTTCTCGCAGTCAGCGTGGTGTCACCAGCTTCTCATGGGTGTCGTACGCGTTGATAATATTGATGACCGCAGTGGCCGTTCTCGTCGTGACCTCGCCCTTCCATCTCTCCACCCTGAAAAGCCGATTCGCAAACACACCACCGAAGCCGAAGCTTATTTTATCAGCTGTCACTCTCACATCAACGTGGACCGACTTACGAGAACACGCAGTATAGCACAGTCACAGCAGCAACATACATCAGTCTGAACGTGATGCCGTTGCCAGGCTTCAGAGTGATGATCAAGTAAGCGGAGAGCGCGACGAAGGGGAGAAATATGCCGGTCTGGGGAAACGTTAGCGCGCGTAATCGCGGCGTCGGGCAAACTCTGGCTGCCAAAATGCACTGAGCGAGCTCTTCGGGCTTTTTCATGGATCCTTGTACGTAGGTACTAGGCCACGATGGAAAGAATGAGAGCAACAATGTTGAGGCTCTTGTTGATGATCTCAGGCGGCACGTCCTAAGGTACTTCACCCTTACCGGCCCACGTACGACATGCATCGCCGATCGCTGCTTGTTGGGTGTTTAGCATAGCATTCCAAGACGCCCGACGAATCTGGATAGGCTGCAGGTCTGCGTGTGAGACTTGGCCTCTTTGAACTTCCAACCAAGGCGGGGGGGAGGATGACGTCCGTCGCACATGGGAGAACGTTGGCTCGAGCTTCCAGACGGGCTTACGTAGTGCGTGAGACTGCCGGCATGTCTCAATCACCAATAGACTTTGGGCAAAGAGAGACACTCTGTCAGAAGGGAAAATGCAACAACGATGACTTTTGGACCTCAATTTCGCGACTTTGGGGAATTATATCAAGTTAAAACGTGGTTCACGGCACATCAGATCTTCCCCGAGCAGCAGACTGGGCCTAACGAGCGGGAGTTTATGGAGAGCTCTGTTTTTTTTTTTTTTTTTTTTGGAAGAATAAAGAGAAAAAAACTCGGGATTCGAGTCGCGCAATGTGCGAAGTCAGGTTCCAGCACAAAGCCTTAACTGGGAGGATCATACTGTGACAAATAGGGTCAGCTGAACTTCGGTGGCAACAGGCAAATGGAAACCTACGTCGCAGGGCGCATCGTAATACGCGATGTATGCGCTGGGTTTGCTCACCTGCACGCCGCAGTTCTGGTCGGCCTTGAACGCCAGGGTGTCTTTCCCAATGTTGAAGGGGGACACCGTGTAGCCTTTTCCGATACAGTACTGCAACACGTTCTTACTTGAGCTCTTCTCCAAGACCCAGAAGTGGCATCCGGGAACGGCCTTTGCCGTTGCCGTAGCGGCGAGGAAGGCGGACAAAAGCAATGTAGAGGGCTGCATTGTGACTGGATGGTGGCTTTTTGTTATTTTGGACGTCGACTTTGAAACGACGAGGGATGTGGAGCATACCTAATCAATGGATGAGCTGGAGAAGAAGTGACATCTGATCCAAAATCGCGGCTTGGCGCTCATCCTCCTTTTTATTCGCGTAGCTTGACGTACGGAGACGGAGCAGCCCGCCAGAGGTCCATGGGGTTTGACTCGTTGCGATGACACTGCTCATTCACGGGAGAAAAAGAAGGCCACTGCCGGCTATTACCTATGGCGCCGTTAGGACTCGAACCCAACAACCTTAAGTACCTACCTTCCTTTCCCAATGCCATTACGGGATCGCTAGTGAGCTGTGTTACACTTTTGGAAATTCGCGTCTATCTGTGTTTTGGTGCGTGACTAGAGTCCGAGCTTGTGCACACAGTCTTTCGACATTAATAAAGTACTTGTGGTGAAACGCAGAGACCCTTGAAAGGGCCTTATGGCCACGTGCGGAGGGTATGTGAGGAAGCAAAAAGGCTTGTATTTGGTACGTATGGGAGGCCTGATCTGAAGGGTATTTATACCTATGTGACCAGGGCCATCGTGGCTGAAAAGTGGGCTACGGAGCGAAGCCCGTATCACGACAGTACTGAAAACCGGAATTTATCCTATATCGAAAGGAGTACGGAGTAGTCGAGGGGAATTGGATAGCGGGATAGCAATGGGAATAGACAAAGGCGATAAGCTGGCACTTTTACATTATCGTTCATCCCACCGGTTTGAGTACAAGAGTAATGAAATAGAGCTTCTTGAATCATTTTGTACCGGTTAAACTTTGGGCATGGGGGTATTGGACACGCTCCGCGAGCCGGCCATAGGTCGGCACTCAGTGGGGCCTCGGAAGACTGGGCCCCGGCCTCCGACTCAACCATTAATTAGAGGTTACTGTTCAGCGCGACCTGTGGCCCTGACATCTTACAGGATAACCTCAGACTTATCATCATGCATGGAGCGCAACAAAAGCTATCATGAATGTGGCGTATCGCCCTTGTACTGCATCTTGACAGCTACCTTATGGATGGACGCGTCACGACTCACGCGCAGGCCTCGGAGAAATACAGCAACGTTGCCATCTCAGGCATCTAGAGATGGGTAAGAGCAATGCCAGTATACCTTTCAGTGCTTGGGTGACCACTGTTTGCCATGTTTTCCTTTTCCTTCCATCTTCGTCCTTGTCCGATGTCTGACGGTGCCTGCTGTGGTACTTGCCACCCTCACCAAATTCCACGTCCTGTCCAACGATATTCCGCTTCCGCACACCTTCATGTGGTTTGTCCGGCGTTGACAAGGCGTTGTTCATTTTAGGCCATGTCCGGGTGGTTGTAAGCGTTCGCGATGAGTCTATGGGAGCCTTCGATGAAGCTTTGTCTCATGATGGGCTGAACGGAAGGAGGAGGAACCTCGCTCAGGCCGAGATAGATAGCTGCAGCGCGCTTCAGCCAAAGGCCCTTGATGTTCTCATCACTCTGAAACATCATCCAGGGGCAAGTGTGTCGGGCGTTGTAGAAGCGTTCGTGCTCCTCCCGCATACGAGTATTGATATCATTCTCCGGAACAGGGATGACTGATCCGACAACAGAGATCTTGTCGAGGCCTGTTCTGTGGGGGTTGCGAGGGTTGGTGCCAGTGAGAGCGTTAACGGGAGTCTCAACGCGAGAAGCGGAAGAGACAGCAGCAGAGTGACCGGCAACAGCGGAGGGGTCGACAGAAGCTGGGCCAGCGGCTGAAGCGTGACCGACACGACCAGACAAAGAGGCGCGACCGACAGAGGAGCGGGCACGGCGACCGGCAGAGGGACCGGCAGAAAAAGCAGCGTTGGCGGAAGAGGAGCCGACAGGGGCAAAGGCAGAGGCACCATGACCAGACGCGGCAGTCGTGGGGCGGGAGAGGCCGGCGGGAGCACGGGCAACGATGCTGGCGGGTCCGTCCTGCGTCTGCTGCTTCTGCTTCTGCTTCTTCTGTCTCTGTTGCTTCTGCTTCTCCTTCTTTTGCTGCTGCTGCTTCTGCTGCTCAATGACACGCTCCCGGTTCTCCCTCTCTTCTTGCTCACGAGCTTCCTTCTTGCGCCTATCAGAGTCTCTTCTCTTGGAACGGCACTCCGAGCAGTGGATCAAGCGCTTGATGTGACCCTTCAGGGTGGAGACGCGGAATTCGGACAGGGGTCGCTGTTCGTGGCACTTGCTGCAGGCCATCGTGGGACCTGTGGCCTGGCTCGAGGCAGGCTGGTCGTTGCTCTCTGAGGCATCTTGAGAAATATCCATGCCGTCTTCCTCCATGGCCTGCTCGGGGGTTTGCGCGGCGGGGTTGGTGAGGTTGACACCTGCACCAGCGCTGCTGCTACCGCCGGCGTCAATGACCGGGTTTGAGGGACCGGAAGAAGCCATCGCGAGGGTATTGAAGGTATTGATGCTGGCGATGATGAGGGGGATATTGTGATGGTGAGTGGAAAAGAAGCTGAGAAATACCTTGTAGGAAGAACCCAGTTGAAAATGTAAACACAGTCACCTGGGGTTGTGATCAGAGGGAAGGTACCATCTGAGGGCAGCAAAACAAACTCTTCACCTGTTCTTTCCTCACTTGTAGTCTGTTGTCTGGTTTCGTCCGTACCTTAGTTTGGACGAGATGTCCAGAGTAGTCCAGCTGAAGGGGGGATGAAGGCCAGGTGTGGAATCAACAGGACAATGTCGAGGTTGAAACCGGGGACATGTCTGAAAATAAACAGAATGTTTAGGGTGAGATTGTAAGAAGGATGAATTTGGAATGATGATATAGTAGAATCACGGGAAGTATTCAGCGATACAGACATGTCAACTCGAGAGTGGCTGGATGGGGAAACAGAAGTGCTCCGCTGAGCTGCTGAGCAAGCTAGGAGATGTGTGCTCTCCACGAAGTGGTCACATGGATATGGGTTCATTTCACCCAATGATGAGAGATGGCACTCAAGGTAAGTCTGAAATTCTTCTGTATTGTTTGCTTAGGTATATAACTTGATTTACAGTCCCAGAGCTATGAAAACTTTTAGTCTTGAGATATGTTATAACTAGATATGGTGGTATGGTGGTATCTCTTGGTCGAAGTCTGCATGCATAAAAGGCTGGTCCAATGGCGGTGATGTGGTGACTTCCTTGACAGTGAAACATGCAGCTTGGTTGGATTTGGTCCTCCATGGCAAAATCCCAACTATTCTTGCAAGCCCTGCCCTAATGTGTCTTTGACTAAATTCCCTCCCGAAACTTCCAGCGGTGTCCTTCCTGGTCCCAAACCTCGGTCCTCCATCAACCTGCCATCAACTCTTTCATCTCCCTCTCTACCTCTCATTTATCTAAACCAACGATACCTCGCCAAGATGAATTCTCGCGTCAACATGGTTGAAGATGCCTCGCTCATCCTCAACTACCGCTTTGAAAATTCGAATTGGCTTTGGGAAGCTCTGCAGGCGGCAGGGTCTCCCGCCCTTATCATTGGAGGTCGGCGCCTCCGCGAAGGCAACAAGCAGCTCGCCGGTCTCGGGAACAGAGTTCTGAACCTGGTCATTGTCAAGAACGCATTCGAAAACAGTCTCAGCATCGGTACCTCATGGGCTGCAACAGACATTGTCTTGATCGCTGACCGTGGCCACAGGAGACACCAACAGAGAGATTCAACAACATGCGAATAACGACCGCCTTGCCGTTCTTTGCGATGTCATCGGCTTGACGCGCTGCATCAACCGGAACGCATCCCAGCAAGGCAGCGTTTCCCCCAAGACCAAGACGGCCACCATCGAGGCTATCATCGGTGCTGTTTACAAGGATGGCGACCTCGAAGCCGCCGAGGAGGTCATCAAGTCCATGGGCATCGTCTGAGCCTACAGCTTCGGTAACGTACCAGAGTTGCCCTCCTCCTTCCCTTCATCTTGAGAACTGCTATATGAGATAACCTTCAATAGTCTGCCTGTGCCGGAGGTTCCCTTGCAAGCCGCGCCCGGTAAGGCCCCGGGTCCCGGGTGGAATTCCTCGATTGGTGTGCCTGGCGTAGCTTTGCAGTGCGATCCCATTGTGAAGTACCGCTCGGCACCTTTGAAGGAACCTGTCCGGGACCCGAGGAAGAACCGGGCACGGGAAGCGAGGGAACTTCCGGTGTGGGAAGCGTTGCAATGCGCCCGATGGCTCGCCGATACCTGAGTCCAGCTTACATTGTGACGATTGTTGGCATCTCTACGGCAGAGGATCAACCGTCACTGTGTGACTGTGGCTCTGACGACCTAAACCAGTGGACATCAGAGAATGGAAGCCAGGCGAAATCGTCACCCGCCAGTGGTGAGAAACCCCTCATGATCATCCTGGAGATTGTTTTCTGTCTGACACGATCAACGCATCCAACAGACAGGCATCCACGACCGATCCGAAATAAAACAAGCGCGTATGGGAAAGCGGTCGTCTGAAAGCACAGCTCTTGTGCGTGAATCTGACCGAAAGACGAGATGGACTACACGAGGAAGGATTGAGAGGCCCAGGGGATACACAGAAGGGAAGCTGGATCGTTCAAGACGCTCTTTCGAGAACATTGGCTTGGTATTTGGGGTTATCGGCTGAGAAACATGGAACTCCCCTCGCGACACTTGACAAACCACGACGACATTCGATTCTACACTCATTTTACGACATGACCAATTTCAACAAAATACAAGTTTGACTCCGTTGTGCATCATACGAGCCCTAAAGCCCTCGAAGTGACGTCCCCCAAGTGCCATTGGACATTGGACATTTGGAATATTCTGCGTGTCTGAGACTGAGACATGGTGGGTACATGTCGCCTTGAGCTGGGTCGGCTGAGAGACGTCGTTGGAATCTGATTTTCCAGCCGTTCCTCTGCCAGCCCCCTCCGAAGTGCTGCTGGCAAGCTTCAGCCTTTACGGAAAGGCATAAATAGTCAGTGCTGGTAGGCTTTTATTCCATTCCCACACTCCCTTCATCACACTCGTCATTCTGCTTCCACATCTCTGCTTCCACACATCTCTACTTCGTTTACATCTCCCACGTTCCGAGCAGACCCTTCCGCCGCCATGAACATTGTTCGCGAAGAAAGGCTGGCCGCTACCCAGGCCATCCATGGCCACAACTTTGAAAATCCCGACTTGATGTGGGAGGCCCTGCAGGCCCATGGTTCTCCCATTGGGAGGATCGGGACCCGATTCATCGGTCAAGGGAACAAGGGGGTTGCGCTCACCGGAGACGCAGTCATTCGCCTCGTGGTGGTTATCAACGGGGTTGATAACAACGAGCGTACAGGTGAGGACAAACTGCACTTCCGTGCCATCGACGGATCTTCGTATCCTCGATTGATATCAACCGACAATTCTCGAACGCCTCTGCTCACTCTATCCCAGAAACAATTTCCAACAGAATAGAGGCTCTACTGAACAACTCTACTTTGGCGGCCATATGTGACACGGTCGGCCTCACCGGTCATGTTGTGGGCAACCCCTTCCAGGGCGGCGCAGTGAGCTCGAAGTTGAAGGCCACAACCGTCGAGGCCGTCATCGGGGCCGTCTTCATGGACGCTGGTCTCTCAGCCGCTCGTGCTTGCATGGAACACATGGGCATTATTTGATATTGTGCATTGCCTCCGTCGATGCTACAAATATGGTGGTAACGTACCTCTTCATCCCCCCCCCCCCCCAACCTTCCCCCCTCCCCCCCCCCCCTCCCCCCCCCCCCCCCCCAAGCTATCCCGCTGCCTCGCTCCAAAGCGAGCTTGCTTGGAGCGAGGATCAGCGCTACAATAACGGTTTATAGATTGCCCCGGACCAGTCGGTCTCGGAGGAGCCTGATGAGAGGGCAACGGGGAATCCAGACGCCGAGTCCACCCCCGCGGCCGCGGACACGACCTCCCGGACATCCGAGCGTGGGGAGTTATTGAGACAATCTGGGTGCTTTTTGTCTGAGTACTTCCTCTCGTTACGGGTCTGGGATACGTTTCGCGGCGTCGGATGGTGGTTGACGACTGGATTCCCTGCTGCCCTCTCATTGGGCGTCTCGGAGACCTTCTGGCCGTGGGGACTTATCACGGAGTAGACGGTGGCCCCAGGCTGTGTACTCGGGTGGTATGTGGCTATGGGCCGTAGTAAAGGAAAGCACCAAAACAACATGGAAGTTGATCAGGCTCTGATTCGTGAGGCACAGGATCATTGAGGAGTATATACGGCTCCGAGGTCTCGCTTTGAAGATGAACGTTTTGGGACAGAGGAGTTGGGTCTATATACGTGAGCCATCTGGGGTGGAAGAGGGAAAGGATTGGAAACACGACAGCAAATGATTCGATATTCTGGCAATACACGACGCCATTCACACAACACAACAAATATACACTTGTCAGGTCCATGAAGGCCACCAAACTTTTATTTCTCCCACGTGATCCACCAATTTGTGCCCAGGGCTAGTCATAAAGCACAAATATCTTCCCTTGGGGCTGAGTTGATCGTGTTTGAGGCACCAAAAGTCCACTGCCCTACTCTATCAGCGCAACGACTCGAGGTCTTTCATCAGGGACAAACTTTCGGCGTTTAGTACCACAACAATTCCTGGCTGACGATGCTGCGGATAGAAAATTCCTGGTTGAACGCGGCTCGAAACCGTTACTGGGACGTTACGACCATCTATAAGGCGGAAGACAGGAAAGTATCCGTAGAGTCGACAAGTCGGCGTGGCGGTGCCTCTCGTGCGCGAGCTTGATTCTCGCGAAGAAGGAATCTTATCCCGACTACACACGTCTTCTCACCGAAACCTCGGAACGCGTGTCAACTGTTCCAATTCGAGGCGGACTCTCGGGATCCTCGCGCACCCTGTGAAGGCGTTCCACGAGTGCAGATGAGCAAGATTATGTGAGACACTCAAGACGACCGGACGGTCCCAAGGCGGAAACGGTGCCGATCAGATCAGCAGCGGCCGGGAACTGCCAGGCTGCAGGATCATAACGGAGCGTGAGCAGAAAGCCTGGGGATCTCAAGAAACCCGAGATACGACCCATCCACTAATTACCTGAATTCGCGAGTGGGCCGAGGTGCGCCGCGAATCAGCTTGCTCGTCGAACATGTCCGTCGAAGAGAACCAGTCCAACAGTAATAGCACCCCATTCTCACACCGATCATCGTGGAGGCTCGGCGGCGCGGCAGTGGCTTGCGGGGGAATAGCAGAGAACATGACTGGTGGTGTGGATGGAAGCTGGCAGCACGTCGGCGGGATCCTTTGAGCCCGCTTCTTGGCTCAGCAAGTGGTCTTTCGTACTCGCACACAAACTGGGAAATAACGAGTCCTAATCCACCCAACGTCTGTATGACGGACTGCCTGGGCAAACAACCTTGGTGTAAGGTAGGCAGACGGAGTATGCCCCGGCAGCACCGGCACGCGGACTAGGCAAAGACCAGCTCTTCAAACCCCAGTCCCAGTCGGCCAGAATGTCTTGACATACATCACTCCCCAGATCCTTCGCCAGTCAACACCCAGCATCGCTGTTAAGCGAGGAGACGCCTGTCTTGGGCCCATCCCGAGCGGTGACGCGTGCCTTGGCTAGCAGAACATGCAGAGGTACTTTCTGTGCCTATTCCCATTCACAATCGAGATGGGCTAATACAAGGACATTTTGGGCCCTTTCTCCAGTTCAGCATTGGATGATCTGCAGCCGCGAGTCTGCCCACCAGACTGAGGCTAGAAGCTCATCCGGAGGAGAGATCCGGAAATGGGGAGCTTTACCCCAGGACACCTGACCTGGAGACACATCGATTCCCACTGGCCCCCAGAGAGACAGACAAGACGGACAGCCTATCCCGATCTCGCCAAGCTGCTCTACGGCACGCCTCGCCTTTGCCCGGGGCTGACACGAGGTCCGATGACGCATGACGTTGCGGACGGGCAAATGTGCGCATGGCATAGCTCCATCGTGAGCTCCTCTGCACACGAAGATGGGAGAGGTATATCAGCTCAGCGGCAGCCCTCCACGCTGACGAATTCGAGATGTGATGTTCAGCATTATCGTCCGCCATCAGCTGCATCCAATCGCGTCGATAGTCTCTCCATCAGGCTACTTCGCCCTATACTGGCGCCTTAATCGCTCCTAATTCCTACCGCGTTTCTTGCCGCCGCTCACGATGCAGCTTACGCTCAGCCTTCTGGCTCTCCTCGTCGGAGCCTCTGCAGCTCCGATCAAGGGAATTGACAGGGCAAAGATTGAAGACGAGTACGACTTTATCATCGCCGGAGGTCAGTTGTTCCACCGTTTTCCAGCTTCCCCCCAACCCACCAGCGAGCGTAGCATGCTGACGGACGACAGGCGGCACGGCCGGCCTCGTCCTCGCGAACAGACTCTCCGAGTCCGGAAGGCAGCGGGTCCTCGTCCTCGAAGCGGGGCCGGCCCCGGACGTCGTGGCCGCTTACAAACCTCCGGGCGGCAACCAGTTCCTCGGCGGGACCGCCATTGACTGGTCCTTCTACACGACGCCGCAGGAGCACCTCGACGACCGCATTCTGCGTTACCACCGCGGACGATGCCTCGGCGGTAGCAGCGTTACCAATGGCTTCTACTACGGTCGCGGAAGCGCTTCCGTGTACGACGACTGGGTCAAGATTGGCAACCCGGGCTGGGGATGGGATGACGTCTACCCTCTTTTCGTCAAGGTAAGTCCGCAATTCCCATCACACATCACGCGACTCCATTTCACACCATACTCACCATCGCCAGGGCACGCACTTCAACCCTCCATCAGACCACGAAGTCAAGGGTTTCGACGTCTCGTACAAAACCCACGACCCCTCCGCCTACGCCGACGGGCCGCTCGAGCTCGGCTACCAGGGTTACGTGCCACCCTCGGGCGTGGGATTCATCGAAGCCAGCGCCGAAGCCCTGCAGATACCCATCGTCGAGGACCACAACACGGGCAACAGCACCGGCGTGAAGCAGGGCACCGGCCACCTCGACGCCAACTTCCACCGCAGTTCCAGCTACGACGGGTACCTCAAGAAGGCCATCAACCGGACGAACCTCGACGTGCTCTACCTTGCTCCCGTGTGGAAGATCAACTTTGACACCGAGGGCGAGAAGCCCAAGGCCACGGGCGTGGCATTCATGGACCATCCTACGGGGATTGTGCATGAGGTCACGGCCAAGAAGGAGGTTATCGTCAGCGCTGGCGCCTTCAACTCACCTCAACTCCTCATGATTTCTGTACGCCAGCCACCCATCTCCAGCTTACGAATAATAAAACTGACGAGAGACCATAGGGCGTCGGCCCCGAGAACCAACTCTCCAAGTTCGGAATCGAGCCTGTCCTCATCAACGAGAACGTCGGCCAACAGTACGCAACCCCCTCCCATCCACCCATCCCATCCATCCCCCCTGACTTACAACCCCTCCCAGCCTCAACGACCACTCCGTCTTCTCCATCATGGCAACCTCCACCCCCGAGTTTTCCACCTCGGACATGGCCGCCACCTTCTCCGCCCTCCGCGAGGCCCAGGACGAGTTCCACCAGAACCTCACGGGCCAGTACACCGCCCCGTCCGGCATCACCAACGCCTTCCAGAAGCTCTCCGAGACCGAGCTCAACGCCATCGGCGCCGGCGACATCATCACCGCCGGCCTCGCGAACCAGTCCCACATCGAGTACCTCTTCGAGAGCGTCTTCTACCCCAGCGGCCCGACGCCGTACTACACGCCCCGCAGCAACGAGTCGTACATCTCCCTCACGGCCTCGAGCATGGTTGCCCTCTCCCGCGGCAACGTGACCCTGCGCTCCAACTCCATGGCCGAGTTTCCCATAATCAATCCCAACGTAAGGTCCCTCTCATTCTTCATCCCCCCCCCCCTTCGGAAAACCTCAGCTAACCGCCGGGCGAAAACAGTACTACGCCCACCCCGTCGACCGCGTCATCGCCCTCGCCTCCTTCCGCTACCTCCGCAAAATCCTCGCCCACCCGCGCATGGCCGACTTCACCACCGGCGGCCCCTCCCACGGCGAAGTCTCCCCCGGCCCGGACAACGTTTCCGACACGGACGACGAGGCCATCCTCGCCTACGTCCGGCAGAACACGATCCCCAACTGGCACGCCTCGGGCACGAACCAGATGCTCCCGCTCGACCGCGGCGGCGTCGTCGACCCGCGTCTGCGCGTCTACGGCCTCGACGGTTTGCGCGTCGTCGACTGCAGCATCATCCCCGTCTTGCCGGACGTCAACATCGTGGCGAGCGTGTTCATGATTGGGGAGAAGGGCGCGGAAATGATCCGGGAGGATTGGGACGACTTGTAAATGTGTGTGTGCTGTACTGCGGAGGAGAGGTTTGGAGGATTCGATGATGAAGTAACGATGTTATGCTATCCTAACTAATGGCTATAGTTCTCACAATTTGGTGCTTCATTCCACCGTGAATGGCTGGTAACCCTGAAGGACCTGCAAAAGCCAGCCAGCCATGCCTGCAATCACGAACCATTACCGCCTCAACTTCGGTCATCTCATCGTCCCAGCATCAACCACAGATGCAAGCATCCCGACCCTCGTCAACTGGCTTCCAGCTAAATTAACCGATCCCAAGGCAGCCCGACCCGTCCCAGCATCCCCTGCTCATCCCATCCCACCCTCCATCACCAAACGCCCATTGCAAAACCCTATGGAGCAAATCGTCCAGAAGAGGCCTCCTCCTCGCATCTCTGCCCCTCCCCTTTACACCCAGCTCCCCTGCCCGTCCGATCTCCTGTCAATGCTTCGGCACGGCGGCGCGGGAGGTGGGGGGTTCTCGGTCCCAGCTCGAACGTGTATGTGTGATCACCCGCGCCCTGAGCCAAGCGTTTCACTGTCAGCTTCTTTTTGCTGGAATTGATCGGCTCAAGCCCGAGGTCGAGCGTGTGTGGACGCCATGCGAACATCGGATGGGATGTGCGAGCAGGTTCTCGAGGGTTGCAACGCGATGGCGACGATGCGTGCTTCACACGTTTGTCAGACCCATGCCGAGTGTTAGAGAACCGACAGGGCCTGGTGGACACTTACACAGATCGTCACTGTACTCCGTGCAAACGTCATGGTTGAGAGAGTTCTGTTAATTCTTCAGATCGAGTTGCGGGAGCGCCCAATCTATCTAGTACACGATGGCGGTGCTTGCTGGTAATCCCACCTCTTGCTCGCCAATGATAACAATCATCAATCATATCGAACCAACATGGTTCCTGTAGAATTCTTTTCAACCGCCACGCAAAGTAAAATAAAAAGGAATAAATGCCGTCCCGGTTAGGGTGTAGTGTGATTCCATGTCAGTCCCAACGCCAGACCCAGATAACAAGCTAGTATGCACAGGAAATGGTAGGTTCGACGCCCTTGGTAAAGTTGAAGAAACGAAGGTCGAGAGAAGGTCAGGCTAAAGGATGAGTGCCTCTAATCTCGCCAAAACCGGTTCCAGACTGGCGGCGATGCGTTGCACCTTGGCCATCGCGAGACAGGCAGTCTTCTCCTCTTTCGAAGCATCTACCAGTTCGTAACGGGCAAGAACCTTCTCGGACTCGACACCACCAAAGATCTCGACGTTGTAGAAGCCATCGGTGTTCAGCTCGACGGGACGTTCGGAAGCCGGTGCGGGGCTGGAATGGTAAAGAGCGAATTCAGGGTCGTTCTCGAAGTCATCGTCGAAAACTTCCTCTTCAACAGCAGCAGCAGGGGAGACCACGGGTGAGAAAATCTTAGGAACCTCAACGGTGGGGATCTCCATCTTCTCGTCATTGGACTCGTGCGTCTCACCAACAAAGTTGGAGGACTTGCCGGAGAGGACACTGGTGTCGATGGTCACTGGAACCTCGGGGGTCTGGACAGTGAAAACCCGGGGCTGGAAGTTGAAAGCGTCGTTGTCCATGTTGAGCATGGAGAAGTCCATGGTCTGCTCGGGCATCATGGCCATACCAATCTGTTGTTGATGGCTGTGGTAAGGGTTGACGTCCTTGGGAATCTGGCGCTGCTCGGTCTGCCTCTCGGTCTTGACGGGGACGGGCGGCAGAGGTGCAGCCTGCGGGTTGGTGCTCAGATGGTCGAGGAAGTTGGAAAATGAAGGCGAAGACAGCAGCATGCGAGTGAGATCCGAGAGACGCTTGTTCTCGTCAGCCAGGGCGCGATTCTGAGCACGAAGGTCGCCATTCTCGGTGACCTTGGTTGCAATCTCGGCCTCGAGCTGGGTGATGTATTCTGGGAATTGTAAGCATAGGTGTCGTTGATCGACGGGACGTGTGTCATACCCTTTCTGCGGGAACGGAAGGCACGAGCGGAGACTTTGTTGCGGAGCTGGCGACGCTCCTTGCTGCTGAGCTTCTTGCCCTCTTCGCTGGCCAACAGTCTCTCGTCCTCGTCCATGTCCTCCTCGTCCTTCCTAGGGCGGGGCAAGTTCATGAGAGGGCTGGGAGAGCCATCCTCCTCAGAAGTCTTAGCACGCATAGAGTTCAGGAGCTGAGTGATCTTCTGCTCGACGATGGGGTCCGAAGGTTGCTGGCTCTTGGTACGCTGCTTGCCCATCTGCTGGCGCCCCTGTTGCTGTTGCTGCTGCTGCTGCTGCTGCTGCTGTTGTTGTTGTTGTTGTTGCTGCTGCTGCTGGATGATTTGCTGCTGCTGCCTCTGTTGAGCCTGGGCCTTGGCGAGTGCAGCCTGAGAGTGCATACCGGGCCAAACTCTGCCGACGTTGCTTTGCTGAGAAGGTACCACAGGCGACCCCAAACTGTCCATGGCGTTGGGGTTCATGGTGGAGTTCTGATAGTAGAAATGGGAGTCGGAAGGAGACTCGAACTCCATATCCATATCAATGCCGGTCGAGTTCTGGGAAGGAGAGGTGTTGAAGTCGAAGAGATCGTTCTCCGGGCTCATGCCACCGCCAAGATAATCCATGCCGAAACCTCCGTTGTAACCGGTGATGTGAGAGTTGGCCTCGTTCACCGCCAAAGTGCTGGCGAGGGCACCGGGAACGATGCCAGTTTGCTGCTTGTACAGCTCATACTGATGGCTGGGACCGGTGAGAGGCTGCGATGCGGAAGGGATGATTGGTGTTGCAACAGCGCTGATGGACGGGCGAGGAGCGAATGTGTTCTTTGCGGCGACGGCTGGAGAGACGGAAGGAGACTGGTAGGACATGTTGTCGTACTCGCTCAAGTCGAGGAGGGCGTCAATGCCTTCACCGTGCTGATTCGAAGTCATGTCGCCGGATATGGTGAGGAGTTCGATCCCTCCGCTATCGATTGGCACAGTGGTATGTAGGTGTTGAGGAGGGGTCCGCACCGGCGTACAGATGTCGGTGGCGCAACTCTATGTGGTGGTTGCGTGAACTGATGAATGAGGCTCGTGACGATGTCTTGTCAATGCCTCAGGTGAATGTTTCGTTTTGGTGGATATGGGAAGCAGGTTCGAGATTGTTGGTTTTTGGGTTGCTGGTGATGGGGAAAATGAAGGGAGAGCGAGAAAGCAATGGACAAGAAAAGAGGAGGGGGGGGTAGTCTAGGCAAATACTATTACTGCGCGAGGCCTGTCACAGCCCAGGGAACAACACGGGGCCTCCGTTTCTTCCAGGTACCTGACCTTAGGTACCTCTCCGCAGTGAGTGGGAGTCGATTTGGGTGCCTGGTCCACGGCCTCGGAGGCTAAGCGGGCCGGGGGAGCTACAGTTACAGTACTCGCCGGTACGTACCTACTCTGTCGGGCGGTGGGCAGGGTGTGGCTTCAGAAACGGTGTGCCTTTCGGAAGGTGGACGGACGGGCAGCAACGGTGGTGGGAGCGGGCAGTAATTACCAGTAGGAGCAGTCAGTCACAGTCAGTCGGCGCAGAGCAAGAGCGAGGGAACGAGGACAAGCACACTGAGAAAGCAAGAAGGAAAAGGGAGGGGCGCGCTGATGGGAGGGACAGAAGGACGCGTAAGCCGATGGACGAGTAGTCCCAATCGGGACTAGTTCGGACTTTGGATGGGATGAGCCCCGAACCAATGGCAGAACTAGGTAGAGCTGGGGTGCTTGGCTGACGGCCGTTCTCTCTCTGACCACAAACTGCAGGAGCTGTTTTTGGGGCCTTCCTCGCTGTCACTCCAGTACTCTTGCCCTGAATTTGCCAGTGCAGGTGCTGTGCTGTGCTGTGCACTGCGGCGCAATGCAGTCTATAGTACACAGTAAGGTAGGTATCTATCCCGGTCGCCTTATCAAAAGCGGGAGGTGTTCCATATCATCTCGGTACCTAGGTACCTCAAGTAACCAGGCACGCTAGGACGCCTGCCTTGCCAGGTGCCTTATCTTCGCTTCGCAGCAACAGCAGCAGCAGGCACTCTCTGGCCGGGTACGACCAAAAGAAAAGAACAGGATGAAAACCCCAGCAAGCTGTCGAGTCTACCGTACCTGCAAGATATCGTGGGTACGCAACGCGATAGAAAGAATGGTCGCAGGCCGCGTCTGCGCCTGGGGATGACGACGCCAGCTGCCAGTTTCGGTTGGGAATATGCCAAGATATGGGGAACATCGAATCTCACTATGCCCAGTTGAGGTGAGAACTCGACGAGGGCCTCGTCACTTTCTCGAGGTCGACCGCTTGTTTTAATATGAAGCGAGGGGAATCCGCCCGCGCTTACAACAGTGCCATGATGCTATTCCTTACTATTCCAGGCTACACAGTCATGTTGCTGACGACGACTTGACAGAGCTTTCATATCTCTGTTGTTTTACCGCTCGCCTGAATGCAATGGACTGACGACTGCCTGCCCATCGCAGGAAAAAGCGCGCGCGTGCCCTGCGTCGACGCTGTCGTGGCAGAACCGCTTCCACACGACAGACACGGCAGGCAGAAATATTAGAACCATTTCGAATTGCTGCGAATGTCTACTACAGATTACCACGAGTTGCCGGAAAGCGAATTCGGGCCCGACGACCAGACGGTTGGATCGGTGGCTGGCTCCTTCGGGCGCGAGCGGGAATCCGAGGGTGCAAAGCAACTAAGGCAGTGATGGATGTTATACGATACGCAGTAAGACGGACAGCAGAGTACATGTTCGCCATGAGTTACTGCCGCAGCGCAGACTGCAGTCCGAATTGCCCGACGGAGGCGGGCGGAAGAGTCTTCGCCGTCTGGTCTGAGCTGACTGGCACTCCAGTTCGAGCTTGTCTCGTCCTCGATACTTATCCACAAGCACTACGACACACCACCCGAAAAGTATCTGATACCGAACGAGGCTGTTCCAGTTGACGCCCTGGCGTTGGCCCGCTGCGTTGGATTTCTGGCGGGTGAGGTTAGACTGAACTCTTGCTGTTCCCACCATCAACAAATCACAACCATTCAAGCTCGGGTTCGTATTGTGCTAAGCCTCAATGACAGACAGCTAGTGCTTGATGATTCACGCCGTTCACTCCCCCATGTTGCTCGGCTGTTCCACGAGGGCTTGGAAGCGTTCGGCATGCAGCTTGACGCCCCAAAGCATCGACCGTTGCATTTCGGCCCCCTCACCAAACGAGGTATCCGGCTATTCCCTACAGCTTTACGAGTCTGTCTTGCAATTGCTTCAAACACCACGTCTGCTACAACCTCGTCCTCGCCATTACCTCAGCTCCGCAACCACGTTCAGCGGCTTGTTCCCCATGTCTATCTACAGTCTCCTGAGGCATGCGCCTACTTGGTTCACGGTCTGGATTGTCGCTCCCGGTCTCCCGAAAGCCTCCCACATCACGAGGCATAGCCCCTCCGAAGAAGCTCAACTGCACACGGCCTTTTACTCCGACCATAGTAGTGTTTTGACTCACACGGGCCCTTTCTTGTGGCTGAACAACCTTTCAGCTTCCCCAATACGGCAGTCGTTCTCCGTCCCATCTTGACAATAGGTATCGACGGCATTAACCACGAGAGTTTTGCCCAAGGGTCTCGACCGTACTCGCAGACGATTCTGACTGGCCCTCGCTCTCTCCTTCGCACCGCGGCTCTGGATTTCAGATGGAGACCCATGGCTAGACTTCCTCCATGCGGTTATACCACCAACATTCAGGGGGTGACCCTTTTCTTCTGGAATCAACTGCCTTTCCTCTTTTCCCATGCCGCAGCTTGCTTGTCGGCAAGCGGCTTCATTTCCGTTCCCTGACCCTACCGAGATATCATATCTGGCGCACTGCCTCTACCGGCGTTGAGATCGGGGTCAGCACATCACCACGGCCTAATTTCGCTGCTGAGTACCATCACCGTTGGCTGAGTGTGGGCTCAATACTTACCGTCGACACACCTGAGCTGTGGCTGTTAAACAAGCACCCACAGCACGTAGGGTGGCTTTTGAATTAGATGTATCCTGTCCATCATCTCCTGGCTTGCTGTACACCCACGGAAACACGCCAAACCCCAGCGGGAAAACGGTGATTAGACTTTGGAAAATCTTCAATTCTGCCGAAATCGCATCGTGCCTTCGGCTCGGTGACCCTGGGCGGCCAGACCCCTCGCAAAAGTATGGCACCAGTCGACGATACCTACAATGAAGTATCGACAAATACAATCACACCCGACACACGATGGAAAATGAGCTTGTTGCATACCCCCGGTCTTTGAAGGAGCTTCATGTCCCTTGCCATTTCGCCTACCCGTGGGTTCCGGAGCCTGGGCCTAATTGATCTTACCGTGGTGTTCACCCACTCGCAATCTATCTAGAAATCTGGTGCTACCCAGCACTCAAGCTCTATCTCGTTGAGCTCTGACTACAGAATCTGGCCGGGCGCAAGCATCCCGGCACCGTTTCGGCATCTCTGCTGTCAGTTTGGCATACCGAGTGGAGGCCCTCTAGCTCCACTTCACCGAACCCTTCATCCTCAAGCCTACGCAGTGATACCTCCTTCACAGTAGGTAGGTAGCTATCCGTACGGATACATACGGATACTACCTACTTGATATAGTAAGCCCAGCCAGGTAGCTTACCCACCCAGCTGAGGTCTGCTCGCCCTACCCCCACCGGTGCCAATGCGCTCCCACCTTCCCGACGACACCTTTCTGACACGCCGCCCCGCCGCAGCAGCACGCCGAGACCGACCCGTCTGAAATGCTTACATAAAGATACACCTGGTCCACTATTGTCTACTGCTCCCCGGAACCACCTATGACGTTGATGTGTGCAAAAATAGAAGCCCCGAACGCCTTGTTTCACCTGCGGTACGGCACCTCACCTCACTTCACCTCACTTCACCTCACTTATAGTACACACTCAGCTGGTTTGTCTTGATCCAGGACACCGCGTTCGTTTGCCGTACTCCCATTCGGGCCCCACCGGCTTCTCGGCACTTACACAGTAGCGCCGGCCAACATGGCTGACAATACTAACTTGATCCAATAGCAGCCGGCCGTCCACCGGGATAGGGGGGGGCGCAACTTGAATGCACTGAAAGCAGAAACATTTTCAAACGTGCCCCTGGAAAAGACAGGAAGCGGACTCTAGCCTGGTTTCTGCAGTCTTCAAAGCCTCACTGGACGCGCTCGTCGATGGCCTGTCATCCCAACTCAGACATCTCAACTGGTGTGTTGTTGTTCGTTTGTTTTTTTGCCCCTATCCGCTGACGGCGTCGGTATGATCGCCCACACCGGCGCATCACCAGGAGATCAAGCAGGGGTCTGACACATCCGGGCCACTCACGTCGAATGTCTCGGTTGACGCTGCTTGTCGTTCTAGAACCTCGCCCAATTGCAAGTTGCTGTCTCCCTCCCTTCACTTCGGGCATTCCATACAATGTAATCACAATTACACTGCAGTATTCTTGATTCTTCTCATACTCTGCGTTGTAAGACTATGAACTGAACATCCGGTGTCTTAACCCCGAAGGCGTACTTTCTATCGAGTTTCTTGCTTTCGACCTTCTCCACCCGCAAAGACCGTCAGCCCAAAGAAAATGCCACCTGGGTTATTCCCACATTCCACAACTTCGTCTCCACCGTTAATCAACTCGTCCAAGCCCCCCGCCGCAGAAACTTCTTTGCCTCTACTCAACCGAGGGCGATACTGTAACGCACATTAATGTTGCCAATGTCACAGTCTCGGGGGGGGGGGGGGCCTGGGCCGGCCCCCNNGCCAATGTCACAGTCTCGGGGGGGGGGGGGGACTGAGCCGGTCCCCGCGGTCCCCGGGGGCCCGGATAAACAAAAACCAAACCTTCATGAATCAGTTCAAGCCGCAAAACAGGTCTAGCGTGCCTAGGTAAGCCAAGCCTCGGCAGACGACGGGGCCACGGCTTCCCTTCCCGTTTATCGAACTTAGCGATATGACGAAGTTGCGCTTGAGCCACTTCAAGACGGTTGAGATATTAACTGCCGCAATGGTAGCATGCAACGGCGTGATAATGCGTATCAATGATAATTATGAGGCGGAAGTGACAGTTGGCATGCCTGGAATAGCATACAGATCCACATTGAAGTAAAATGAACCCTCATTGGGAGCACTGTGGCACAAGCCAAGCCACTAAAGCCACCATTCCAAGCCGTGTATGTGGCAGTGCGCTCGCTCTCTGCCAGTCAGTAAGCGTGATCTGCACAACCACCCATCTGCACAACTATTCGCCACAAACATTTTGTCCCTCGCACTGCTGTTGGCCAGACGAGAGCATCAAATCACATCGCGCCGATGTTGGAGCCGCAGATCACTGAAGCCGTTTTGTGACTGACATTGGATCCCCGGAAGATCAGGTGTACGGCGAGCAGGTTTTCTGCTCGCTTAGCTTTGGGCTCGGATAGATGTACGAGGTGTGGCTTGGGAGCAGGTGGCGGTAGCCGAAGTGTGGCGGTGCGTTGCAGAGTGACGTCAAGCCACAGTTGGCGGTGGCGTGAAGCGTTGACGTCCGGCAAGAGAGGTAGGTATCTGGGAATAGATAGGTATCCTCACGAATTTCGATGTTAGTTTCTTCCATGGCTTTCTTCTAGGTCGGCTGCTTCCGTTCGAGTTCTTGCCTTTGCCATGGCTGCTGTCCTTGCCGTCCAGAGTGATCCGTTGTTGCCCAACTTGGGTCTTACCACCTCCGCATAACTCCCTTACCTTTCATCGAAATGCAACTCCCACAAAAACAGCAATCGAGTCTGAATTCCTCTCTTCTTCAATATTCACCCGTTCTGTCTGCGGTACTATTCGACTTCATGCTTTTATCTGATTGGTCTTTGACTTCATCCCTTCAATCATTCGGTTACTGCTGTCATCTTGACTCCTCGGACCTCCTATGATGTTTGGGCCACTGTGTCAAATATGCGGTCTCAAGACCTTTCCCTCTTGGTGGGTTGACGCCATCACCTCCGAGTTGGAATACGTCTTGGCACAATCATCTGAGAAGCAACACGGCGACAATTGGAGGCTGAGAAACAGCCTGCAGTGGCTCTATGGATGTCGACTCCTATGCGATCCCGATGATGAGTTCGGGCAGCTGATCCCAAGATTTCAATACAAGAATGCGATGGACAAAGTTCGGACCCAAGATTCCAACAGTACGGATCACGTGTCCGAAGGTATCAGCCCGCAGAAGCTGAGGCCGAGATCGGAGGCCTCGACAATTGAGGTCCACGTCGGGAAGGCGATTCAGGGCTGTGCTTTTCGTGTTGACGGCGACTTAGATAGATACGTCTATACGGGGTTCGGCTGCAGAAACTTTGACGAAAGATGTTACGCTGGGGTACACGCGACGTGCTTCGAGATTGCGGAGAAAGTGCACGTTTCCGGACTGGCTCACGTTCGCGATGTGCGAGGGCTGTTTCTCGCGATACAGTGGCGGTCTGCTGTGCCTGGACCGCTTGCTTACAACATTCCGGAGACGCATGCTTCGGACACTAAATTTTGCGAGGACGGGCTACTTTCCATTCGTCGAAACGATACGAAATTTTCGGGTGTTTGCCATGTGAGCCTTCACGAATTGGACATTACTGCAAAAACTATAGGCTAATTGCCATGGCTTCAGTCACTATGTCACAATCCAGTGAAAATTGAGGGCATGACCGCATGTCTCTTGAGGAATCTGCAACAACGTCACTCAGACTTTCTCTTCGCCGTCGAATCAAATGCCCAAGACCTGCAGAAAAGACTATCGAAGCTACCGAGAGAAATCATCGACAACATTCTCGTGCATCTGGGTCGCGACCTGCCCAAGGAGTGCACACGAACCGTGCCAGCAGTATTCTGGGTTGAGCAGCTGAAGAGAAACAGACGTCCCGGGCTCTCACTCCTTCCATGGCTGTGGGATATCGAACCGGACCTCATTGATGCCAAAGCCGCAGAACCATGTCCTGGAGGAGTCGATTTCGAGTGGGACTGGGAATTGTTCGTCCGCCAGCTCACCCACGGATTCAGGATACAGAATCAGCCTGGCGTTCCGACGGCCTATGAGACTGTAGATGGCAGAGTTGTTGGGCAAACAATTGCAACCGGTAGTCGTTCCGATCTTAAGCACGTCCCGGGCGGCCTCCATAATCGATGGAGGATATGGCACTTACTGGAAGAGATGTACGTGGGGGATACCTTGGAGCACGTTGAGGAAGGAACCTTCATACCGGAGGATGTCCGTCTATACTGGGACAAGGCTGGCAGAGTGGTCTCATGAGCGTTCATCTAACTTGACTCGCGTTGTAATTAGTACCTGGTAGCGCTTACATGCAGCGAAGAATTGTTTGACACCTCAATGTCATCATTTCCTTTCCCAAATCTTGTCTATCAGCCTGGCTTGACGGCATTTCCGTTACCGTCGACCTTCCCTTCCTCTAGCCTCACAACGTCGAATTTGCTCCAGTCACTCGTCCCGTCACGACAGGCCTGTATATACGGCGGAATCCCGCCCAAGTACATGAGCTGCTCTCGTTTCTTTCCCGGGATGTTGGCACCCAAGTACCAGGACGTGTCGCTCTTGCTGAATAAACTGGCGTCGCTGAGGGTCAAGACAAGTTGCTTCCACTCCTGCTCGGCCGAGTGCCGGGGCTCGATAGCCTTGATGTTCTCCTTGCGAACCTTGGCCATGAACTCTGTAATGAAGTCGACTTGTCGTTCGATGAATACCGGCCCATTGGTGAGGGATGTGGGTGCTTTGGAAAAAGAAAGAAGTCAGCCATCAGTATAACTCTGCTACAAGATCACAGGAGTAGCATGGCTTACCTTGTGGGCCATAGACCATGAACATGTTGGGATATCCGCTGACCATCAGACCGAGGTAGGTCCATACCCCATCCTTCCATCTCTCCTTGATGTCGACTCCGCCTGTTCCTCGAAGCCCCATATTCGTCAGACTACCCGTCAAGTTGTCGTACCCCGTCGCCAACACGATCATGTCGTGTTCTATCTCCACGCCGTCCTCGGTCACGATTCCTTTCGCCGTAAACTCTCGGATCGCGTTCTTCTTCAGCCCCACGACCTTGACATCATCCCGGTCGAGACACTCGTAGTAGTCTTGCTCCAAGCTGCTCCTCTTCGTCGCAAACGGAAAAGGGGGTTCGTCGGGGACGACGACAGCCCTCTTCTCCGGGTCCCGGACTCTTGGCTTCGTTTTCTTGACCCAGAAATCGTACATCATCCGGTTCGACTTTTCGTTGAACAGGAAATCCCCATACTGGCCCGCCTGGAAGTTAAAGCCCCCCCGCTGCCACAGCTCCTCCCAGTATGCTTCCCTCTCCTCGTCCGAAACTTCGGACATCATCTTGTTCGTCCCATCGCACGGCAGCCCCGCCATGCTCGCCTTGGCCGCCTTGAACAAGGTGTCGTAGACGGATTTCAGCGCCCTCTGTTCCAGTTCCGTCATGTCTCGCTGGCCCATCGGTATGGCGATGTTGGGGTTGCGGATGTACACCGTCAACTCGACGCCGGGCTTCTTCGCAATCTCCTGGACGCACTGCACGCCCGTTGCGCCGGCCCCAATGACCGCCACCCTCTTGCCATCAAAATCGACACCGGACTCAGGCCAGGCCGCAGAGTGTATAATAGTCCCCTGGAACGATTCCATGTTGTTGAACTTGGGTTCGTACCGCTTGATCGAACTTCCCGTCGCGGCAATCAAGAACCTCGCCGTGATGGTTCTCCCCGTGTCCGTCACCACAACCCACAACCCCCTCTCCGTGTCAAAATCCGCGCCGACAACAGTCGTGTTGTAAGTCGTATCCTTGGAAACGTCCAGCACCTTGTCGACGTGCCGGAAATACGCCCGAATCTCGTTGTGGTCCGGGAACCGCTGCGTCCACGTCCAGTCCTTCCACACCTCGCGTATCGAGAGCTGGTAGTACGGGCTCTCCGAGTCGACGCGGGCGCCCGGGTATCGGTTCCAGTGCCACACGCCGCCGAGCCCGGACCCGGCCTCGACAATGTGCGCGCGGAAACCGAGGCGGCGGAGTTGGTGCAGCGCGTAGATGCCGCCGAAACCGCCGCCAACGATCAGTACCTCGTGATGGTCCATTCCGGGAGGCAGGTTTGGTGCTGCGACGACGCGATGGAAGTTCCCGGAGCGGATGGCGTCGTGGCCGGCTTAGTAGGTGGCTCTTATCCAAGTGGTCGATGGAACGCGCGCGCGAGGCAAGTCAGGTGGCAACTCTATCGGACGACGGACTGAGTCAAGATGGGCTGGAGGGGCGGAACTGAGAAAGGTTAAAAGTCATGGGCCGCTCGGAGGGAGAGGGAACCCGACTCGTGAGCCGCTGAAGAAGATTTCGTTTTATAAGCTTGTCGAAACAGACTGGATGGCACCATCAGATGATTTCCGTTTTGAGGTTTCAAGCGCGGAAGAAAGGTAGCGAGAACCAAATCTAGCTGAGGGTAGCCGCCTTTCACGACCCTCGTCACCGTCATTGTCCCATCATGGTTCGTTGGCTGGCGCGCGCGAGCAAGTGACTGCTCATATAGCTGCTCGACGGGTTGCAGTGCAGACTCTGTGGCCACGGTGTCACCCTCGTCTGCGAACTTAGATGCGCCGCCGCGCTCGGAAGGCTGGACGCATTCCTCAACGATCGTCCATCTCGAAACTTATTCTATACCCCTTGTCCTTCTTGAACCTTGGCTAAGTGCCAACAAGTGTGCTGGGTGTTTCTCCGCGGGGATGAGGGGGGCGGGCGGTTCTGAATTCGCCCGTTGGCTTCCCGTTGGCTCATGCAAGATATGCCCGGCGGCACGTATACTCAGTCGAGACCGACGAGCGCGGACGGACTGGGTTGGGGAGACCGGGGACCATCAAAGATGAGATAAAACCATCTGGCTTGCAGACATGCAACCTGTGAGTTGAGGCGGTCTATAAGCGACGTCTTGGACATTGGTTGGAGCTGGGCATTATTGACTTCCTTGACGATGCTGGAGTGGAGCAGTCTGGAATTTGAAGTCAAAACATCACCAGACTTGACGTGATTTCCCCAGAGGAGCACACAATCTGCACGCACACTTGTTGACTCCGCTCTCGTCAGCGTTTCGGGGTGGAGTAAAGGCGCTGTAACACATCTGCCACGGTAGCTATGGAAGTGATCAGCAGTAGAATCAACACAAGGTGACATGCCGAGGGGAGAAAGATGGGGGGCTCCCTGAGAAATAGATGCCCCTGAACCGAGGTTGCCGGTGATGTCAAACTGTCGATATCTCTGAGATGTTTATCTTGGCCAGTGTGGAAGATTTCGAGATGTGCTAGGATTGCAGTGTCAATGATGTGTATGTAGATGGAACAGCTGCGTATGGAATGTAGACTGTAGTGGAAAGAGTAAGCATGGTTCCTGGGAGAACTTCGGCGAAGAAGAGAACCTCGCTCGACCGTCGACGTATCAAAAGCAGAGCCGAAATATACTTCGCAAGTTTTATGTTTCTTCCCTGGTTCAAGGTCGCCGGACCATCTGAGAATGAACGGGTCTATTTTTTCCTTTGCTTTTTTCCTTTCCTCCCAGTCTTTCTGGCCAGGAATAATGCGTAAGCATCGCGTCAGAATCTGAATGTCGAGCGTACGGGTTAGACGAGACAGATTTAGATTCAAAGTATTTGAGGGCAGATCGAGACTCAAGCAATGGTTTCGTCGTCGTACAATTGCTGGTTGTGCAGTAGGATGTGTAAAATAGACTGGTAGCCGAGACCTCCTACGCTTCCTGGTCAACGAGAGAAACTGATCAGAGAGATGCGTATCGCTCATACCGCACCTGCAGAAATCCCAAGTCGAGGCCTGCATTTGCCTATAGGGCAAGGTCGACGTAAAAAAAGGCATCAAAACCGGCTTACCGTTTTAGTCCTTTAGGCCATGTATTCCATTGGATATTCGTGGGAGAGTTAATTGCATCTTTTCTGCGGGTTTCCTACCAGCAAGAACACCTAAGAGACGGCCACAGATCAGTATCTGGTTCTCTGGATTGTTGCCCCAGCAAACTCTAGGCGAGGAAGCTCGAGGAAGTTGACGACGGCCTCCTGCATGATCGATGGAAACTCTGCCTGTTTGTAGGCCAACACATGTGTGCGCCTGGAGGGAGATGAACCCCAGTCCAAGTCAAATGGAAAAAAAAAAAAAAGTCCATTGTGGCTGTAAAGAAAGGTGATTGGCGATGTTGTAGGCCTCGAAGGCTGCACTGGCAACCAAGGCTGCACTGGAAACGGCCACAGGCTGTCTCCAACACCAACAAACCAACATTCGCTGGCTTCCTTCCTGCTGTTTTCCCGTAAGAGCAACCAGTCTTTCTTTGTGTGGGAAATATTCGTGCGTCTTCTACTCTCCCACAGAGCCCTACCTCGCATTTTTTGTTTCTTTTAAAAAAACTGGCCAAACCATTTCAGACACTCATCCACCTCCGTCACTACTTCTTCGCTCCTACCTCTTCCAGAGTCAGACCAAGACCAGCCTCTTCCTCAGATTCACCAACGTCCACCTCACACGCATGGCCGACCAAACCATGGCCGAAGCAGACATGAGCGATTCAGATGCCTTGCTCGCATGGGACGCGACTCTGGCGCCTCTCAAGGTTGACATTGTAGGTGACTTTGCCGGAAAGCAGCTGTTTGCCATCCATGGCGAAGCTATGTTGTCCCACTGTATCGCCAAGGCGAAGGTTGACTACGACGGTTCGTGCAACTTCTTTCATTCCTCCCCAATATTCTTGACGCTGGTCCTCTAACTGGAGGTTTTCGCAGATGGCTTCCAACTTCTACACGCCATCCATGCCGTCGAGGTCTTCCTCTCCAAGCTCAAGGAGCGTGGCTGCAACTTCCACGTGATATGGTTCGACAGTCAACAAGAGCTTGCGGTGCCTCGAGATGCTCTCCAGAAGCATCTTTCAAAGTATCTGATGACTCGAGCGGTGCTGATGGAGCATCTTCGTTTGCCCGAGGCCGAGGGGAACATGAACCACGATCATGGCTGGACGCAATCGCCCGTGAGCTTCGTCTTTCCCGCCATCACGAGCGACGAATTCTCCAAGTACCTGGAGGCAAACTCTGTATACTTCATCATGGGATCGCGACACGGCTTTTCAGCGTCGCAAGAACGCAATAGCCGAGGTAGCTCCAGGCATCTCGCTGCCGCGTTTCTGTTTGCGCGTCGTCAATACAGCTTGGCCTTCATCGACGATCTAGAGTTTCGAAGCTCCAAGGTAAGCGACTCCCCAGAAACAAACAGAGATCCATTGAGCTTCTTGACTGATCAAGCCCAGGTCTACAGCAGTGTTGTCACACAATCCAACACGTTGCCGATGGCCAATGTCTCTGAACCTGCCTCCGCCTCGACGCGTGCAGAAGACACCATCGCTACCCAATTTACGGCAAATGACTCAGAGACACACGCTCGAGCATACATCGCAAAGCTCTTTTGTGCGGGTACACTGGCGAAGCGACCCGACGTTGGCACACAGAAGCGCGTCGCTGCCTTCCTCCTCCACGTCGGCATGCTGGAACACCTGGAGCTGACCCAACGATCTTACGGTAAGGTCATCGGAGCAGACGACGAAGATCAGCAATTCCTCGTCGACTTTGCCATGATTTCTACAGATCTCATTCAGTGCTGGATGGTAAGTGACGCGAGTCGCCACGTCAACTGGCGTGTGTGTGATGTGGTCGATGGCCGTCTCTTCTTGCACGTTTTGCGTAACTTGAAGTCTGTTGCGGTTCCCAGCAACGTTCATCAATACCTAGATGCCGTTTCATCCCTTGTCGGGATTGATCTTTCCGAACATCTTGCCGACAATGACGACGCTGCCTCTGAGGACTTGAGCAAGATACAGGTTTCTCTGGAGCCCCGCTCGGTTCCATCTGTGCTGCCGTTCAGCCACCCCGTCCTGAACCACTACTTGGAAGACCTCGAGCTGGAGACGGATAAAGTTCACGATGATCAAATAGCTGGCTTCAAAGTGTTTCGGGAACTGAGTCATTGGCACAATGCCAAGAGGGCCATTGATCCCAAGCATCGTCCCCCCCAACAGTTGAAGGACTGGCGGGCACAGCGAAGAAACCAGAGATTCATGGCCGACACCATAGCCTACTCCGCCAGCTTGACCAATGCGTCCGGCAAGAATATTGACCCAGAGGTTATCGTCGTACGAGGCGAGGAGGTCCCGCAGAAACAGGCTGCTCAGAAACATACGAAGAACCAGAAGGGCGGCAAAGCAAAGGCATTGGAGGCAAGCAAGGCTTTACGAGCTGCCAAGGACGAGGCCAGAAGTCTGGAGGTCAGCTCATCTCTCACTCAGCGGTGCCGTGACCTCGAGATGGAGAAATCGCTTCCGAAGAGGTACTACAAGCTTGTCAAGTATCTATCGACACTTTCGAAGACAGACAAAGTGGTCACCGGCGGAGAACTTGAGTTATACGCGTGTGATCTACTCGCTACCATGCTGGGCGAGCCTCCTTTTGGGGAAAGAGGTAAGCCAACTTGTCTCTGCGAAGAAGATATGTCAAGAGTGATCAAGCTAACGGCATTCCAAAAACCAGAGCTCAACATGATCGCGCTTCTTCGCCACCACGCGATCAAGATGCAGTCCCTACCCTTGACTGCTTCTACACGCAAACAACTCCGCCATCTCAACAGGGCTCTGCAGCTCCCAGTCAACTCGGAGGCTTCTAATATCGCAGACATGCCGCTTTCCTTTAGATCATCCGTCCACCTCTCAGCGAAGAACGTCCGCCTACCAGAGGACACCAGAGAGTTCCAGCTGAACCACTGTGGCCCCTACATGGAGCGGAGTTTCGACTCGGCCCCGGACTCTCGTGTCGCCTTCAACCCCGATGCGTGGCAGCGCAAGGTGCTTGATGCCATCGACGCCGACAAGAGTCTCTTTGTGGTCGCGCCTACATCAGCCGGAAAGACGTTCATCTCCTTCTACGCCATGAAGAAGATCCTCCAGGCCAACGACGACGACGTTCTGGTGTACGTCGCCCCGACCAAAGCACTCGTCAACCAGATCGCAGCAGAGATCCAGGCGCGGTTCTCAAAGACGTACAGCCGTGCCGGCAAATCTGTATGGGCGATTCATACGCGCGACTATCGCATCAACAACCCTACAGGCTGCCAGATCCTAGTCACCGTTCCGCATGTTCTCCAGATTATGCTTCTGGCGCCATCCAACTCGCAAACCAAGACGTCTTGGGCCTGCAGAGTCAAGCGCATCATTTTCGACGAAGTCCACTGCATTGGCCAAGCTGATGACGGTGTCATCTGGGAACAGCTTCTCCTGCTAGCCCCTTGCCCCATCATTGCGCTCTCTGCAACAGTGGGCAACCCCCTCGAGTTCCGTGACTGGCTGGCTGGCAACGAGCAAGCCAAGGGATTTGACCTTGAGATGGTAGTCCACAACGCGAGATACTCGGATCTTCGCAAGTTCATTTACCAACCTCCCGAAGAGGAGAAGTTCACGGGCCTCGGCCCAGTTGAACGCTTGCCCATCCCAGGGCTCGACTCGGAGGCCGATGAGTCCAAGCGATTTGTCTTCGTACACCCAGTAGGAAGTTTGATCAATGTGTAAGAGATCCCTCCCGTCTTTTACTACAGAGTCTCGCCAAGGCACTCTGCTAACTTTGTCGCAGAGACCAAGGAACCTTGGCAGATACCAATCTGGAGCCCCGTGACTGTCTGCAGCTTTGGAAATCCATGACTGCCCTGTCGAAGGACCAGCAAGTCGTCAGCCCGGAGCTTCATCCCAAACGCGCCCTACCCAGCGACATCAAAAAGTCGGACGTCATCGATTGGGAAATTAGCTTGAAGAAAGAGCTTTACGGATGGATTGCCGACCGCACCTCATCATTCCACGAACTGCGCAACAAATTCGACGTTCAGTTGAAGCCATGTGATCATGAACGGAAGTCAATTTTCGACTCGACCATCCCACTAATCATCGACCTTCGAGCTCGTGGCGCCTTGCCCGCCATTCTCTTCAACTACGATCGAGGCGGGTGCGAGAAGATGCTCTTCGGCATTCTTAAAACACTTGAGGATGCCGAGCAGGAGTATCGTCAGGATAGCCCCGAGTGGAAAAAGAAGGAGAAGGCGTACCTTCAATGGCAGAAGAACAAGGCCTCCGAGAAGCCGGCCAAAGTGAAGAAGGGTCGCGGACGACGTGATGACCAAGACGATGGCACCGCTTTCGACAAGATGGATCACCTCCGCGAGGATGCGGGCAAAGAAGAAAACACCTGGGCAAGCTTCGACATTGATGCGCCCATAGAGAAATTCAGTTTCGCAGACTCTGTCAAGATCTCCAAGGAAGAGTTAGAGAAACTGATCAAGTCTCTGGCGTGGCACGAAATCCGCGAACCTTTTATCCACGCACTTCGCCGTGGCCTGGGTGTTCATCACGCGGGTATGAATCGTCAGTACCGTCAAGTGTAAGTTGTTCTTCCGCATATGTTTGCTCCTGGCTCCTTCAAAGAAAACCCAATAACGCTATCTCTATAGAGTCGAAATGCTCTTCCGCAAGGGCTTCCTGACTGTTGTCATTGCCACCGGCACCCTCGCCCTTGGCCTCAACATGCCTTGCAAGACCGTTGTATTCGCAGGCGACTCTGCGTTCCTTACAGCACTCAACTATCGTCAGGCGTCGGGTCGTGCCGGTCGAAGAGGATTCGACCTCCTCGGCAATGTCGTCTTCCACAACGTCCCCCACCACCGTGCCAAGGAAATCATGTCGTCCCGCCTCCCGGACCTCAGGGGCCAATTTCCAATGTCCACCACTCTCGTTCTACGGCTTCTCAGTCTCTTGCATGGAACCAACAACTCGGACTATGCCACCAAAGCCGTCCAGTCCCTTCTCACGCAGACCAGGCTCTATCTCGGAGGACCGTCGGAGCAGGCGTCCATCAAACACCATTTGCGCTTCTCGATCGAGTATCTCAGACGCCAACAACTCTTATCCGCCGCCGGAGCGCCACTCAACTTTTCGGGCTTGGTCGGGCACTTGTACTTTACCGAAAACGCCGTCTTTGCCTTTCACTCCCTATTGAAAGGTGGCTGCTTGCACGGACTTTGCGACGACATTGACCACGGAAGCAAGCAAAAGGACATTCTCCTCGAGCTGTTGTTGGTCTTGTGCCACCTCTTCTGCCGCATTCCGTGCCGTCGTCACTCGGACGAGAAGTGGCTGCGAGAGGTGGTCCATCGCTCGCCCTCCCTGGTCATGCTTCCCAGACTTCCCGAAGAAGCTGAGCGATGCCTAGAAAGCCACAATAACGAGACTCTGGACATCTTCAAGACATACATCAGCACCTTTGTCCAGCGTCATCTTCGAGACTCCCCCGACAATGAGCTTCCCTTCACCAAACGCCGCATTATCCCTCAGCATAGCAAGGTCAACCTGGCAGCCGCCAATGTTCCCGCTTATCCGCCGACCAGAATCCGATCGCCATTCTCGGCTCTGTCTGGCTTCACGGATGAATTTGCCACTATTCACGAACTCTGCGAAACCGTGCGAGCCGGTGTCTTCCTCGAGGAGTCGGCCATTCCCTACATCCCCATCTACCCGCGCGAAACCAACGGCGTGCCCTTCAACGCTTACATCTTTGACTTTTTCAAGCATGGAGATATGGACGCCCTGGTTCGCGACAACGGCATCAAAAGCGGCGATGTGTGGTTTCACCTGAAGGACTTCTCACTCATGCTGGCGACCATCGTCACCAGCCTGGCCAACTTTCTCGGAAAGTCGGGCGCCGAGTACGATGACATGGCAATGATTGATGTGCAAGATGCAGGCGATGCCCTGGACGAGGAGGCAGAGATGGGTGAAGACGGTGATTTGACACATGGGGACGGTAATTTCGAGGATGCTCCGGAGCGTGACGTCAAGGCCAAAGCCCCCGAGGTCAAGAAGGGAAAGACGGTTGTTGCCGAGTCTTGGGAGGATGAAGAGGACTCGGATGACGATGGTGATGGCGCGCTCGGCGGCGATGGACCTGCTGAATCCGCATCCACATACGTGAATGGGGAGGAGAACGAAGGCCAGAGTCTGCTGAAGGTGTACAAGGCTTTCAGGCTCCTTCAGCAACAGTTTGATAACACCTTCCGTAAGGTTTGGGCCTGAACGAGCCCATCGAGGGGTTGGAAACGGAAGAAGTACTGAAACAAGCTGTTGTATTTGATGCGTCTGTTGTTGGACTACAAGATTAATGGCCGTTGTGTGGCCTTTGGTCCACAATCTAGCTAGATAGACTGGGTGTATAGAGTCATAAGAATAATGGCATCTGATCCGGGGTGATTTCCGTGTCTCAAATCGAGACCACCTTTTCCGAGGTCTTGTTTTTCTGCTCATCACCGTCACAGCTGTCAGACTTTTCGAACCCGGAGGCCTTTTCGCAGACCGCGGGCGAGGCCTCGGCGTCCTGGGCGGTAGGCTGACCGTATTTCTCAAGGGTTTGCTTGTCAAGCTGGGATTCATCAAGTCAGCGATTGCTCTTCGATGTCCGATGTTGCAAGCACTCACCTTCCACACCACCCACATGTATCCGAGCATGACAAAGCAGCACACAATCATGACAATTCCTCCCTTCTTCCAGTACGGCGCCTCATCGGCTGCATAGAAGACGATACCCCAAAAGGTGTACAGCGTGAGCGAACCGACGTTCATGCAGTACACCGTGACGCTGCGGACGGCGTCGTCGCCGACGCGTTGCAGGATGATGCTGGCCCAGCCGAAAATCAGGGGGTTCACCATGTACGCGGTTCCGGAGAGGTAGAAGGCGAAGAAGGTACCGGCGAAGGGGAGACTCGGGACCAGGAGCATGACGGCGCAGATGAGTTGCAGGATGACGGCCAGGATGGCCATGGGAATGCGGGTGCCGGTGGCGTCCATGTGCCAGGCGGCCAGCATGTTGGAGACGATGCCGACGGCCTGGACGCCGAGGGGGTAGGTGTTGATTTGGCTCTGCGTGAAGTGCTTGGACTGGTACTTGAGCCAGATGAGGAAGTTGTTCTGGACTGCGTAGGCCTCGAGGGTGGCGCAGACGGGAGACCAGAAGAGCAGAATCCAGCTGGGATTGCCTGTCAGTTGAGGGTGAAGGCAAGGAACGAGTTGCGTGACTTACAACATGGGAGTACCGAGGAGACGCTTCATCAGGGAAAGGGGGCTGATGCTGTGTCCGCCCTCCTTGATTGGTGGAAGGCGAGTTACGGCAAGCTTTCTCTCAGAGTCGCTGAGGTATTTGGCCGTGGTGTTCTCCGGGATGTCAGGGAAAAAGAAGAAGCCGAAGAAGGCAATGGGCAGTGTGATGATGCCATCTACAACTTGTCAGGTTCTGCCCCAACTCGATATGACCCCCCAGCATACTTACCGATGAGGAAAACCCACTGCCAGCCCCCGAGACCGCCGAGGCCGCCCATGCCCTTGTAAATGGCAGCCATCATGACACCGGCGAACATGGTGCCCACCTGGCCGGACGCGGTGAAGATGGCGGTGCGCTTGGCGATCTCCTTGGGCTTGTACCAGGAGCCAATGATGTAGATTGTGCCCGCGTACGTGCTGGCCTCGGCGAGGCCGAGGAAGAAGCGGATGACGCAGAGCTGGGTGACTGTCTTGGCAGCTGCGCTGACCATCTGCTATGAGCGTTAGTCGAGTCTATGGGGACGAGCCGCGTACGGGGTGACGGACGGTCAAGATGGCCCAGACGACAACCATTGACGGGAGCCAGATGCGGGGCTTGATCTTCTGGATAATCAGTCCGTGGGGAATCTGGCCAATGGCCATACTGAGGAAACACGGGTTAGAGTCGACATCAAATCGAGGAGGAAGAGGTCGTTCGCAACCCACCCCGCAGTAGTGACTGAAAGGACGGTGTTGTAGTCATGACCACTCATGTTGAGGGCCTCACGAAGGCCAGCAACCTGAGAAACGACAGTCAGTATCGACAGGTACATGGAGTCAAGGGAATACAATTGTGATGAGTACGTACGTAAGCATTGGCGAAAGCAGCACGGTCTGGCGATAAACGACATCAGTTTTCTCATCCTGCATTGCAGTCGTGGTTGAGTTGATGGAGGCCTTACCCAAGAAGTTGAAGAAGTAACTCAGACAGCAATATGTCTAAACGCAAGGTCAGTCACGGCCATGGAATGAGACTAATGGCATAATTACCAGGATGAAAAAGTCTGCGCGAGAAATGTCAGTCTCAGTCTCATCTCTGCCGCGTACGAAGCCGCACTACTTACCAATCTTTTGAACCAGCCTACTCTCTTCCTTGGACTTCGCCTCATCGCCGAGGAAGAAAACTGTCATGCTTCCGTTAGACCCACATATTGGCAGCACCTCGCCATCCATCCATACCTTTGATCTTGTTCCCAACGGAACTGTTTTCGGCAGACATCGTGAGGCTTACTTGTCCAAAGACGTGAATGCTGCAGTCAAAAACAGAAAGACAAACAAAGGGACACGACGCAATCCTCGAGAGAACCGGGCCGGGAGCAGCGAATATATCACGCAGCAGATCCCCATCCCTCATGAGATTATCTTGCCAATCTGATAAAAAAATTCCATCCCGTCATCGGCGTCAGCGGGGGGCCCTGGTCCTGGCATCCCTGCCATCAACAAGTCTATCCAACGCTGATCCGAGATTCGTGGAGCTCCCTTCCCTAGTCGACAGAGTGTGACACATGGATTCAACCGGTGCTACTACAGGCATTATAGTAGGGTTTCCGGTCACTCGGAGAGGACTACCCTTTGACCAGCTGTCAGACACGAGAACCCGGAGAACCACAAGCGAGCCCATGTTGGTCGTATTTGCTCCCGCTTTTGGCAAGTTTGGTGCGAGCGAACCCCACCGGGAGACATGGACATGGCGAGTTTGACTAGCGAGGCCAGGGCCAGACTCGAGTCAGAAGCGGAGATGGCTCGGGGGGCATGACTATGTTGGATCTCTTTGGGGATACTTCCACCAGTATTTTGTTGCGAGGACGACACAAGGTAATAAGTTTCGGTCAACGAAGAGCTTCGCTCGGTTTACTAAGACTACCTTATGCGTGGGAAACTAGTGACGATAATGAACCAATTCCGATCTTTTCCACCCCTGACTTCCAGCCACCGGATATCATCTATGTTTGAATTTTAAGCTCTTGGACGTCTCCACTACGTCCAACTTAGAGTTGTCCCGAAGCCCGTCCCCACCACAACCTAGTGGAATGCCTTGCGGTCGTCGGAGGTATCCATGACAGTTTCCCTTTTGCCGGATGGTGGTCTTCGGAGCAGTTCGGGGGCGAGGTAGGCTTCACGCGCCACGATGTCGAATGTCGCACAAAGATCAGCGACGCCATTCCGGCTCGATTTATCAGGAGCAACGTCCTTTCGCGCGAATATAAACAGAGGTAGAAGACGAGCACGACGTACCGGATCTGAGGTGCCACCCCCAAATTCCGAATGAGGCGACCCTGCGAGAACTCATACGCCGTCGGCCTTTGGCGACTTTTCAGGTCACGGCGGCAGCGATTGCTGGTCATTATTGGGGGTTTTCATCAAGACATCAGGCCGGATGTTGACCAGCATGGCTTCAGGCGGTGGGCTACCTGGTGCGGAATCGACATTAGATCATTCCCCAGCGCTAGGGTCGGTTATCCCAAGACGAGGATCATGTTCCAGGTGAACCACCACTCGAATTACGAGAAGACGAGTTCACGCGGCGAATTATGACAAAAAGCACACCACGGGGTTCAGTAGATGGACAACATTGAAAACTTCCGACTGTCTGAGGCGGAATGAGGACATGGCACTTTGTATACAGGCGTCGTCTCGTTGACGGTAGGTTTGCTAGTAAGAGATTTTGTAGAAAGCTCTTCAAAGGAAGGCAACTTCTGTTGCCGATTTTTGGGGTTTATGCATTGCATGCTTTATTGCATAAAGCCCAGTTGCGGATTACCTAGGTAAGCCTTGACGCTCACGTGACTTCGCGCGCGGACCCCGCGCTCGCTCGTGAGTTTGATCCTCGCCGAGTCCTTGGACGCGACGGGCAAGACCTGATGCTGCGACTTTCTGCTTCATGTACCAGTCGTCATCATAAACCGCATCGCCCGTCACAAATCCCTCAGGACTGTTGAGACAAGCCTTGATCTGGCTTGGTCTTCTGATCTTGCATGATGCCAGCAGAGATCATCAGCTTGTTGTCAAGTCCCTCGCTAGGGCCGTCGCCAGTCCAGCCTGCACCACCGCAATCCCGACCGGCACACTCATCGGTCGCTGCTGATATATCCCAGTCGTTCGTTGACGATGATGTATTTGACTTAACGGTAGACTCGCCAGAAGTAGCGCCAAAGTTCGTCCCTAAGCCAGCGGATGTCTCTGATCTTCCGAATCCCACCTACCCTTCTCGAAATGTCTCCGGAAACAAGCGACCTCGCGAAGGGCCAGCGCCCGACCGTCCACCAGTCTACTTCACATCCGACGATTTCGATACGACAATTGATCTCGGGAGCGATAACCCTGGGAAGATGGTGCTGGATGGCGAGCCACGAGACAGCAAGAGGCCTCGACTGTCACCAGCGCCTGCGGACAGAAGTGGGCCATTGGAGTTATTGGAGTCTACCGTCGAACCGCCGAACCGACCGCCAGTCATACCTTTCGGAAATGTACAACGCAACGAGGCGCTCGACGATCCCATAGACTTTTCGAGTTCACCTATCACCGCGTGGCAGCCAGAAGTGGTAGCACCAAAACCAACTTCACGCATTGACATTGACGACCCGTTTGCCTCTTCCTCTCCACCGCCTGTTCAACCTGGCTCGATGAGACAGATATTGCCAGAAACTATAAGAGGGTCGACGAAGCCGACGGCCGAAGGCGCTCCACACCTCGACTCCGACCCATTTGCAAGCTCTCCTCGAGCGCCTCCAAAACCCGCTCCAAAACCACACACAATAATACTCGATGATGATGACAATGACGACGACGACAACGACGGCTACGACGACGGCAATGAAGACCCGTTCTCGAGAAATCCCGTGCACCGGGCCGTAGCCACGTCTCACAATCGACCATCAGAAGACATGAACAAGTCGCTAGAGAAAGGGAAGCAAAAAGCAGTTTCTCCTGTACGGAGGTCGAATTGGGACCCCATCTCCAGCTCAGCGCCGGATCGACAGCTAACTAGCGACCCATTCTCCCCGTCACCACCACGCAGAACTTTCAGAAAAGCTGTGAGCGAAGTCATTGACCTCAGTGACGACGAACCTGCGCCACACCGTCGCGATCTCGGCTCAGACGACGACTTCCCTGACCTCGACAACTTTGACGTTACGAGACTGAAAAGCCGAGTTGAGTCGGCCAGACCGACAAAGAGGGTAGCCTCGACAACATCGAAATCCACCTCAATCCGGACTGCGTCCAAAAAGTCTGCAGACGAGCGAGCTAGAGACAAGGAAGCCAAGGCAGCAGAGCGAGAGCGGGAAAAGGAGCGCAAGAAACAAGAGAAGGACGCTGCCAAGGAGCAAAAGGCGAGAGAGAAGCAGCGCGCCGCAGCTTTGACCGAGGTCAACAAGATCAGGACGGACAAGAAGGTGTCGACGCCCGAGATGATTGCGGATCTACCGGCAAGTTTATCAGCGGCCGTCACGCTGCAAATCCAGACGCTGCTCAAGGACCTCGACGTCCAGCACACCACCTGGGACAGCCCGGTGGACAATGTCGTCAAGTGGAGGAGAAAGGTCGCGAGCCGCTTCAATGACGAACTGGGCATGTGGGAGCCGATAGCAGTGCGAATCGAGCCCGACAAGTTTGCACTAGTCATCCTCCCGGCCTCGGACTTTGTGAACTTTGCGTTAGCGCCGGAGGGCAGCGACGTCGAGTCGCACGTTCTGCGAATGAAGCACCACTTCCCGGACCAACAACTCATCTACCTCATCGAAGGCCTGACGCCCTGGATGCGGAAGAATCGCAACATCAGGAACCGACAGTTCGTCTCGGCCGTGCGCAACCAGAGCGCGGAGCCAGCCGAGAGCGCGTCAACCGGCGCCCGTCGGCGAAAGAACCAGCAAGCGCAAGAGTACATCGACGAGGACAAGATAGAGGATGCCCTGCTGGAGTTGCAGGTGCTGCACAATGTGCTCATCCACCACACCAGCGCGCCCGTCGAGACGGCGCAGTGGGTCGCCATTTTCACGCAGCACATATCGACGGTGCCGTATCGCAAGCAGCGCGAGGCGGCCAACGCCGCCGGCGCGGGTTTCTGCATGGAGACGGGCCAGGTGCGCACCGGCGACGATGCCAAGGACACGTACGTCAGGATGCTGCAGGAGATTGTCCGCGTCACGGCGCCCATTGCCTACGGCATCGCGTCTGAGTTCGAGACGGTGCCGGCGCTGGTGAGAGGGCTGGAGGAGGGCGGGCCGCTCGTGCTGGAGAACATCAAGAAGAGCTTGAACAGGGACGGAGGGTTTTCCGACAGGGCGGTTGGCAAGGCGATCAGTAAGAGGGTGTACAAGGTGTTTACGACACGCGATGAGTGGAGTACCGATGTATAGACAATTCCAGACGGCGGGCGATATTCCTGTGGACTGGCATGCTCATGGGTGTAAATGGCAACGACTTCACGACACGGACATGAGAGTGATGGAATGCATTGGCACGATGGATTGAATCAAAACGCTTCTATTAGGTCGAGATGCTAAGTTGGAGCTCTAGAGCTCGGTACTATGACTAGGATTCTGGTCTTTGGCCACGTTAGCATAGGCTCTGATTCGAGTGATTAACAAAAAGGGTGATTGAAAAGCTCGTGTCAGACAGCAGTTGGACAAGGTTTTTCCACACGTATACTTTCGGTACAGGTCTGTGAATAATTGTTGCTTCATCACGTCGAGCTGGGGTTCTGTGAGAGAAAGAAATCGCCATCAACGTACCTTTGATTATGACGCCATGGGATGTCCAGATTCTGAACATCCCATGGCAGAGGGGAGACGCGTCATGCATCGTCCCCATGCTTCCGTTTTTTGGCCGTTGGCGTGAAGAAAGCGTTCAGCGTCTTCTGTTTCTCGTCGAACGCGGCGCTGCCGATACCGCCACGGGTCTTTTTCAGCCCTTGGAGGTGATCGGTGGAGTTGACCGCGAGCGTCTTGATAGACAGGTTTGGCCACCGAGGCGAGCCCTCGGGACGAGCCGTCTTGCCAGTTGGTGTGACGAGGTACTCGAGGAAACCCGTGTTGCTCCAAGCCATCGACATAGTGTCCTCTGGGGTGGCCACCGACGATGCGAAGTTGCCGACGGAGCGTAGAACCCTCGCCAACACACCGAGAATGATCCCGTGCGCGACAATGATCACACTTTCGTCTTCGCCACCGTCCTCGACGCAGGCGAAGATGGGTGCGAGGAACTCGTCGACGAATCGCTTCGCGCGTGCGCCCATCTCCTCATGCGTCTCGGAGCCCACGTGTCGCTCACCGGCAGCGCGCGAGCCCACCTTCTGCCCTTCCCCCGAGCCAAAGTGCTTCTCGCGTAGCTCGGGCAGCTGGACAACCTCTGCCGTCCTGCCACGCGTCGCCGATGACTCGGCTTCGGCAGGCGGGGCGGAGGTGGCGTCGCGGACTGCCTCTGCCGTGCGGACGGCGCGTTGTAGGTTCGAGGCGAAGATGTGCGAGACGCGGGCCTTGGCGGTGCGCGTCGCGAGGTGCGCGCCCAGGCGCCTGGCTTGCAAGACGCCGTGGGATGTGAGAGCCGCGTCGCGAGACCCGGCGCTGCGGATGACGCGCACACGTTAGCAAAGGGGACCCGGGAAGAAGTTTTTCCAAAGCCCCAGAGCTCGAGGTGGCGGACAGACGCGTACTAGAGGTTCGCGACGTTGTCGACGGACTCGCCGTGGCGGACGAGGTAGAGGTGAATTGCGCCCATGATGTGCTTGGGGTAGCTACATAATGCGCGGGAGTTCGGATCCTCGAGTGTCGTGCCGTTTGGGCTGGCCTTGATTGTCTTGATAGGAAGAGAACAGTGGTTAGAGAGGTGACGAGCAGAGATTTTTGTAGGCGCGTGTGGTGGGGCTAAGGTGTTGCTTTGCTGCATAATCGAGAAAGACTGTTTAAGATCATGTTTCTTGCTACAAGGACGATAGCGCTATAACCGATCCTCACTTTGTTTCCCCCTTTCTTCGAAAGAATCAATCGAATGTGATGATGAGAACCAGAGAACCTGAGTCAGAAATACTCTCTTCCAAGGGCCCTACCAGAGTTTCAAATGAATTTGCAATGGATCATGCCATCGCTGTTGCCAGCCCTGATCTCCGCCACCCGCAAATTCGCCACTATTGGTTCGTACCATTGATCATCACGGGAATTGTGAAGCCGCGTTACACGGCGACCGATCTAAGGACTTCCGGATGCTTCACTATCAATCATACAGTTAAATAGACTCGCTGACGTCCAACTGCCAGGCTGACGTCGAATGCCTTACCCCGCTCTGTCATCTGTCCATGTTTCCTCGCTCTTCATGCCGCTCCATGTTCGCCACCGCCTCACTGAGACTTTCCTCTTCCCAACGTTGTTGTGCTTCACTCTCGTCACCCATCAATCCGTATCAGTGTTCGTCACAAGTCATCGGAAAGCGTCACAATGTCCAGCGAAGTCGGCTTTTCTTTCCAGGGTGATGTCGTCAACCTTGGGTCTCTCACTCACATGCTGACGGGGCGCGTCCTCAAAGCCCTCAGCGATGGCGGAGTCGACACCTACGCTGTGGCATCAGCGTTCTGGCTTGGAGCCAAAGTCCCTGTACGATCATCTCTCGCCGACACGGTGCACGCGCACGTTTCCCAGAAGAAGAGTTATCAATCTGCTGTCGCCAAGGCTCTGAGCATCGGATGGGGTCACTCCACTCCCGTCGTCGAAATGACACGCACCCGAGCCGGATCAAACGCGTTACTGCTTATAGGTGCGCTGGGCACCGGTGTCTCGTCCTTTGAAGCTGCGCAGTGCCTCTCGGAGCTGCTGATCGTCTTCGGACTAGGCCCAGAAATGCTCCCAAGTGTCGACGTTTTGCGGAGTTTGGTCTCGTACTTGTCTCCGTTCGTCTACGACATGGGCTTTGGCAAGGTGTTTCAGCACATCAGAGACTTGGCGAAACGCGACCACGACTTGGTCGAATTTCTCGAGCGCGCTGGTTCAGCCAGAGTGTTAGGCGCAGCAATCAAGCAGCTCATCTACACATCTCAGAACCTGGAAAGTCATTACATGATTCTGGAACTCCGCGGTTCATGGCTGCCGGCCTTTGCATCCCACATTTTGGGCATGTCGGTCGAGTTGATGTACAACAACCGTCTGATCTGGGCCTGTGGTGGGGAGAAGGGACGAATTACCTTCCAGTTGGGAACACACTCTCTGGACAACTCCTCTGGACAACGATCCTCAGAAGGGCTTACGATATTGAAAGACAGTGCGTCGGATCATCCCCATTGCCCAGGCGACTATCTCCTCGAGGAAGCGCTACAGTCGACGCTTGACCGTTGGCCAGAGCTTGATGCCGAGATGACTTCCTCTATTCATACCGCTATCCGGGGGCTATGTCACGAGCTTCTGTCCGTTCTGAGAGCGGAATTCCCTGAAGGAACCAGGTGTTGGATCAAAGACGATGTGAAAGCTTGGAGCAGTCTCGAAAATACTCTCGGGTTCATGCAACTCAAGCCAGCAGCAAATCAGTCTGAAGAATCTCCTTCGCTCAAGAGACAACCCGTATTCAGCAAAGACGAAGGCGAATATGCAGGTAAATACGCTCTCAACTTCCTGGATAGGGAGACCCAAAAAGAGCTGGAGCAACTCTGTCCCGAGCATGGCCCGGAGGAGAAGATGTTTGGCGATTGTTCATGCGAGAGCGTCGGCGACACCATCTACGGCTTTGCTATACTGGCGGTAGCTCTCCTCAATTGCAGATTCAACCCATCTGAACTTCGAGTTCGCCCAGACAAAATTGCCAACTCGACTAATTACTTATGGGGACGCGGTTTAATGGCTTTAGCAGGCACATCAAAAACGCAAGGCTATCGCGTGAGACGTCGCAAAAGACAGGAGAGGATACTCGTCGACAACATCCCATCGTCCGCGGCTCTTCTGGGATATTTAGCTGAAGTACTTTCGAGTATCGACGACAGCAGCCTTCTCAGACCTGAATCGACGCATAGTCTCTTGGGGTTATCAAATGGGACGCACACCGTCTACCACACCTGTATCATGAGCAAAGATTGCTGTGATGAATTTGGCAGGACGCTTCAGATAAAAAGCGGCCGCCCATTTATTGGAGGATCGTTTCGCAACGCCATCATAGACGGGCAACTAGCCTGGTCTTCCACGCACATTTCAAAATTTTCCGCTTTCAAGGGCTACGGCGACAGTCTTAGTCCCAGTGGACTCGCCGCAGGCTCGCTCTTGAAGCCTCATTATCGCCCTTCGCAAATGAACAGTAGTCTGGAAGTTTGGCTCTCAGATGATAGCATTTGCGTCGCCATTGGTCTGTCTTGGCACTCAGACGTGAAACGTATCAGCTTGGCTACGTGTCTCTACAGATTAGCGACAGAATGGGCAGTTCCTATGTGCGGTCATGATTTGGATGCGGAGTACTTGGTTCAAGCTGACAATGAGCTGCTTGTTGGCAACCTTCACCACATGTGTTTTAAACTGACACAATTGCATGGCGTGTTAGTGATTGCTGCGAAAGGAAACAAGCTGGAGCAGCTCCTAGCCTGCTACGCGGTGTCATCCACATCAGGGCGGAGACACCACAGAACAGGTGAAGGGGATGATAAGAGGCAAGGAATTCTTCAGTCATCCGCGTGTCTGGGTTGTTGCATTCGTCTCGCTAAACAGGCCGATGATTATCTTCCAGTTGTGGTTATAGGACACTGAGTCAACTTTGTTCAAGAAAGTCAGAATTGATTTGCTTCTGTATTTGGATATGACTGGGAGGGTGGTTTTACACAATATTGATAATTCTCTTGGCTCAACTATGAAGTTTGTACCTAGCCACTGACACGAAAGAATGATCGTTTGCGTCGGCTCAACGTACGTCTTGCGCGACGACATCGGCCCTCGGTCGAAAGCAAGCCGGAGGGGACCCTGATCCGCAATCTCGGGCTTTTACTAGATGACTCGGACTGTGTCAGCCAGTGAGCTGTCGATGTCCTGTTGTTGGTCCCCGCGATCTCACCCCGGACACAAAGCCGGACCCACCTCGGGAAGGCGGGGGAAAGGTGCATTCGCCTCACGATAACCTCTCTCTTCAACTCGGGACTTTTCAGCTCAGTCTCTTCCTGCAAGACAATTCAACTGAAAGTCTCATCGACTCTTCCAACAACGGTAAACGAATCTCCTTCTCCCACGATGGATACCTACGTCAAGTCCCGAGAGACCAGGCCCGAACTTATTCAAAGGCTCCTGGCGGCCCTTCCACCTCTCGACCCAGCCCTCGAAGAGTTCCGCGACGTTGCCATACTCCCCGATGGCTACAAGATCGATCTCCAAATCGTCCGTCCTCGCGGTGTGGACGAAACCAAAGGCGGCAGACCCCTCATCCTGCTGTGGCCAGGCGGCGGCTTCGTCGTGGCCGGCGTGGAACCAATGACCCGGCCCGCGCGTGAGTTTGCGCTGGAATTCGGCGCCGTCGTCGTCAACGCCACGTACCGCCTCTCGCCCGAGCACAAGTTCCCTCGGTCCGTCAAAGACGGCTGGGAAACGGCCGTCTGGGTCGCCGAGAACGCGAGCCGGTTCGGCGCGGACATCACCAAGGGCTTCGTCGTCGGCGGAGTTTCCGCGGGCGCCAACATCTCCGCCGTCGTCTCGCAGCGTTCCGGGGTGGAGGGTCTGGGCATCACCGGCGCGTTCTTGAATCTTGGGCATCCCGTTGATCTTGAACAAGGAGAACGTGCCGGAAAAGTACGCTGCGGAGTGGGTTTCCCGCGAGGAGAATGCCACTTGGAACCCCGCGTTCACGACGGCGCTCACGGAGGACGTGCAAAATGGGCTGGAGCCGGAGCTCAAGTCGCCTTGGTACTCGCCCGTCAACCACCCCGAGGCGCTTCCCAAGGTTCCGAGGACTTACATTCAAGTCGGCGACAAGGACCCTCTGAGAGACGACGGCCTGATTTACGCAAAGGTTCTGAAGGACAATGGGGTTGAGTCGAGGGTCGACAGGTATTACAACTGGGGCCATCAGTGCTGGACCATCTTCGCGCCCAAAGAGATTCCCGAAACTCTTGCGTCAGACACCATGAAGGGAATGAAGTGGCTGCTGGGCAGGGAGTGAATGGTTGGGTCGATCAAGTGGAAGCATTGTCATGAGTTGCTGTATCCTGAAGCGTTGAAAATGTAGAGCCAGAGTGGCCATGCTAGTCTAAGCATATTTCCAGCAAGACTGAGTCTCTCAAACTACACAACAAATGATGGCAAGGACTTCATGGAAGACGTGCTGAAGGTAAATACCCCTCTTCGCGTATATAGTCTCGGGGCATGATCCTTGCCGACCTCGTTGGCTGACACGTTGACCATGCATCAACAACAGCAGCCAAAGGGCACAGAATTCTGCCCGCAAGCCGCCAATGCAGAGCAAGGCGACACACCTGCTGCGTCCGATGGTGCTGCCATCCATCGTGTCACAAGTCAAGCACGACATTTGGACTAGAAGGCGGGTAATTGACTTGACTGTCAGAAAACTTGGGGCGATCCGCTGGGCTCAGACTCATGCCCAGACTCAGTCCGAGCTTCACGATCATGCCCATCCTCCGTGTCGGCGTTGACCTCCCAAGCAGCACAGAGACGGTTGCAGCTGAACGACGAAGACTGAAGAAGCAACAACACCGTCCATACTTATCTATGCGGTGCACGAGTAGAGAGTCTGGCTGCTGAGCGCCATCGGCTGAATGTCATGGTGTTTTCGTGTACCTTCAAATGCATTGGATGTCATAGACTCGTGGTCGTGGGCGCACCACACATCGCCACAGAGCTTGCCTACGCCCGCGCGTCATCTCGACATGTGAAGAATAGTCCAAATTGATTTATCCTGCAGCAAGTATCCGTGGCTGTGATAATAAACGACGAGTTGAACGACGTCTGCTTCTGTGCCTCGGAGATGTTCAATCGACAATTTGGAGACCCTGTGGAGCAATGGAGCCAAAATGAAAACTCTGGATGTTGCATCGCCCTCGAGGTGTTTCTGAAGGCCCCTCATCCCGTTGGTTTTCACATCATCATCGTGAATCTGTCAATACTCGCGGAGAGAGCGGCCAAGTTTGAGTCAGAGAGCCGAAGGTCGTTAGCGGCAGAGGAACAGATGGCGTGGAAAACTCCTCCTCAGCAGCGCCAGGCCTTCCATCGGCAACTCGGCCCATCCCTATCAAAGGAATTACGGAGCACCGTACGGATAGTAGAGATTGAAAGGGTCTTTCTCGGAAGTCCGGAGAGTTCACGGCGGGCCAACAACGGAAACAGACGGTCTCATCAACAAACACCACAGCTGTTGGCGAACGGAGCATCTCGCATCGCAGCCATCAGCAAACCGAAGGATGGCCGGCCGAGCGCCAGCCCAGACGCGCCAAGGGGGACGGCAAGACACTCGGTAGGCTCGCGTGAATGGCCCAAGACAAGCTCGAGATGACGACTTGGCATCTGTTATATAATAGCTTCCTCCAGAGTTGCCCTTCTGGCCGTTTTTAGGTCCACTCGACGCCGGCGGTCCCCCGTCCGGTCCGGAAGCTAATCCGCTTTGGGAGTTTCTGTTACCAATTATGACGCGCCTCCAAACAGTCATCCGCTGGCTTGTGAATCTGAATCTCCGCGGCATGAGGCGTCGTTAAAGGTGTTGCGAGGTCCTGGTCCGCGTGGGCGTCGTGTGTGGACGGTCCTGCTGGTCGTGTTGGACGAGATTCTTGCTGTTTTGCCGTCAAACGACGTTCATCTCGTGCCTCTTCTGCTTCGAGAAGTCGACGCAGTAAGTCCACGATGATCAGTGAAAAGGACTGTTGACACTCGACACATGCCTACCAGTGGTGGCCGTTGCTCTTGCGTCTCGATCAAATCATCGCACTCTTTACGCCATAGCAAACAACCATCCTGTCTGTGTCGGACGACCAGAACTGCTACCGAGGAAGAACTAGACAGGAAGTCATATCCAGGAGTTCCCTGGTCTTACAGCTTGCCAGTCTTGAGGGTATTCAGAAGAAGAAGAAGGGGACTGGACAAGTTACAACGACCCGAGGGATTATTTCCATCGAATCAAGTGGCGCCTTTCCCCAGATCTCACCAACGAGTGCCATCTACCCCGGACTTGGCACATCCCACGATCCATCTCCAATGGTGCGTTGCAATCCGAAGCATTGGAACTTCGACATTGATCGATTCCTCAACACCTTTGTCCCGCCGCCGCCGTGGAGATACATCCCATACCCAATAGCATACTTCTTCGGCCATCGCAGGTCCAAGCCGGACGACGTTGGCAACCTCGTCTCGACCTTCTGGGCCTGTGTAGGCGTCTTCTGCGGCGTCGCAGTCGTGGCCCAGGTCTCGCAGCAAATACGGTCCTTCAAAGAACATGGTGCCCCCATCATCGTTGGAAGTTTTGTAAGTCAAGTTGAACAACATCCTGTTTTACATCGTCAACCCTTGGCACACGACACACGCCCAACCCCTTGATTATCCTCTTCCTGTCTACCCGAGGGGGCCCATGACACCATCCCCACACCTCTCCCACACCGATATCGTCACGAAGCGCGCTTCCTCGTCTCGGACCTCCCCGACAACCCTCCCCTCCCCATCCCTCCCCTCCCCATCCCTCTCCGTTCCAGGGAGACCTCGTCAACCTCCTGCGAAACTCATCACAACCCCTCATCTCCAATAACGGCACAGCGACTGACTCGTAACAGGGCGCAGCCGCCGTCTTGGAATTCTACTCCATCGAGTCGCCGCTCGCGCAGCCCCGCAACTCAGTCTTTGGCCAGCTGCTCTCCGCCGTCGTGGGCGTCGCCATCTGCAAGCTGTTCCAGCTGAGCCCGCACTTCGAGCAGGTCCGCTGGCTGGGCGGCGCGCTGTCGTGCGCCCTCGCGACCACCGTCATGGCGCTTACCAAAACGGTGCACCCGCCGGCTGGCGCGACGGCCCTGCTCGCCGTCGTGGACGACGGTGTCGTGAACCTGGGCTGGTTCCTGGTGCCCATCGTCATGCTCGGCTGTGTGGTGATGCTCGTCACGGCGCTCGTCATCAATAATATCCAGCGGTGCTTTCCGCAGTACTGGTGGACGCCGGAGGACGTCCGGTTGCACCGCGTGCCGTGGAGACGAGAGCGTACGGACGAGGAGAGTCGGGGCAAGGCGGAGAAGAACGAGGCTGAGTCGAGAAGTCGGAGCGAGTCGACGGTGAAGCCTGAGGCGGTGCTCATTATAAGGCCTGGTGAGGTTGTCGTTCCAGAGCACATGTTTATCACGCCAGAGGAAAAGATGTTCCTGGAGGAGCTGAGCAACCGGCTGTGAGACGTTGTCCGCAGTTCTTTTCTCTCATCATAAGCGAAGCAAGCAAAGCGGTCAGACTCGGGAGTGTAGCGATTCTTTGGATGCATTTTCGTTTACTCTATGCTTGTTTCCATGTTTTGAATTCCATCAACAATCTCGTGCCACGACGGTACCTGATATCCTGTTGCCGTCATTGTTGCGAGAGAAAGACACGTTTGACGTTCCGTCATAATGCCAGGAGAAAGTCCCATGACACGTTCCCAAATCATTACCCATCAAAGTCGTCATTAACCACATCCAATCCTCCCTCCCCTTCATTAACATCGTGTCATGTGCGATTTCCTCGTCTCTGCGGAGCGCAAGTGAAGTGACATCATTGCCTATTAGACTTGCTGCGGGACATGCGAAGCTCAGCCAACTTGGCCGGGTTCTGGGTAGGGTCGTTTTCCGGGTCGCCGTCCGCGCCAGGGTTGGCCATCTCGTATTCGAGAGTCTTGATAAACTTGTAAAAGACGACGGCGATCAAGGCACCAACGAAGGGACCGACCCCTGCGAGACGAAAGAGCATGGTCAGCTTTACAGTTCACGGGAGTCATGCAGCCCGAGAGGCTGAGGGCCCGTCGTGTCAGAAGAAACTCACAGTAAATCCAGTGCTCCTTGTCAAAGGTTGCCGTGATGACGCAGGGCCCGAAGCTCCGCGCCGGGTTGAGCGAGCCGCCGGTGAACTGCACGCCCACCATCTCGGCGATGAAGAGCGTCAGGCCGATGCCGACGGGGGCGATGAACGTCGCGCGGTGCTTCTCCTTGGCGAGCATGAAGATGGTGAAGACGAGCTCGGCGGTGAGAATGGCCTCGATGAAAACGCCCTGCACAACCGTGGCGCCGCCGCCGAGCGTCGTGCGCACGTTGAAGCTCTCGGGGAAGAGGAAGCGCACAATGAGCGAGGCGAGCATGCCGCCCAGTATCTGCGCGACGAAGAGGCACGCGGCGCGCGAGGCCGGGATGGCCTTGACGAGGAACATGCCGAGCGTGACGGCCGGGTTGAAGAGGCCGCCGCTGATGCGGAAGAAGATCCACACGTTGACCATGAGCGAGAAGCCGAAGATTAGGGAGATGTAGAGCAGCACGCCGACGTTGAAGCCCGTCGAGGCGCCCGTCGTCGTGTTGCTGTCGCCCGGGACGTTGGAGTTGTTGGCCACGGACTTGATGTTGGCCACCTCGGTGCCGGCGAAGGCGAAGAAGAGGAACATGGTGGTGCCGACGAGCTCGCCCAGGCTGGCGACGAAGTGGTTCTTGATGTCCGACTTCATCCACTGCGTCAGGGGCAGACGCATGACCTCGGCCTTTTCCTGGGCCGTCAGGTTGTGCCAGTCGATGCGGGCCGCGTCGCCCGCGTTGCTGCGAGCCGGACCGCCGCCGCTGCGGGGGTAGCCGCCGGTTTCATCGTCGTACATCCGGCGGGAGGGCGGTCTGCCGCCGCTGTAGTCTCCGTAGTCGTAGGAGCGGGTTTCCTCGTAGTGGTCCTTGTTGTCGGTGGCCGGGTCGTAGCCCGCGTACGGCGCGGGGCGGTTGAGGTGAGCCCGGGGTGGACGGGAGCGAGGCGCGCGTCCGCCGTTGTAGTCCGGGTGCGCGCTGCCGCCGCCCCAGTACCTGTCCGTGTCCGAGTCGTCGTCGTACTCGCCCGTGGAGTTGAGGCGGGCCCCGTCGCGGAGGGGGCGGTTGGACTTTGTCGACACGCCGGTGGGCAGAGGGTCCTCGACCGAGTCTCGTCCCGAGGGGTGGAGGCGTGTGCTGCGTGCTCGTGTGACGGAGCGCGAGCCGCCTCGAGAGGCCTGTCGGCTGTGCTGGAAGCGAGGCGAGTTGACGGCGTCCTCGTCGTCTGAGAAGGCGTTTGGGTCGACGGCGGTTGCTGGCGATACTGGCGTTGGTTCGCCCTCTGGACCTGGTGCCTGTGGCTTGAGGTTCCCGGTCTGCTGTGCTGACATGATGCGGTCAAAGACTGGAGTCAAACGCAGAGACGGCGAGGGGAGAGATATAGAGCGAGGGAGGGCTGGGGTAGTTGTGTCTGCCGTCGTGACTGGTGATGTTATTTGGCCCACGGTTTGGTTGGATATTTGACTGAGGTCGTTCTCGTCGTCTAGTCTTGATGCTTATAGGCAAAGACGTTGAGATACCACATCGTTACCGCGTGCCGGAGGTCTCCAAAGGTGTAATATACCTCCTTTTTAGACTCTCAGGAGGTGCCCGTTCAGCCTCCTTACCGCTGCACCTCGACGTCACTGTCGTCTTTCGATCATCAGGGCTTGCTTGTTCTCTCTCCGTCTGATCAGCCACCGACCTAGTTTCGACAGGGACCGCGTGGATGAAGAAAGTCGGAACAAAAGAAAAGGTGACGGAATCTCATTGCTGGGCAGGGGACCGCTGAGCTCGCCCGTCCCGCTTTCTGCCTCGGAACGACGGGGGGTCATCGGTTTGGCAAGCCGGTGAGTGGTCGGCAGCCTGGACGAGGCGAAGTCCCGGCGCCATGGGTCATCCCGGGGCTGATCTTATGCAGTCCGACGATGTAAGCCGGGGCCTGCTTGGGCTCTTTCGCTCTGTGGCATCCCGGACCACGGCAAAGGGGGCATGGTGGTGGGAGGAACTGGAGCCGAGCTCCCTGGAGGGGTGACGTCAAAGTCACAGGATGGCCACGATGGGATCGACTCTTGGCGGGAACCCAGCAGGCAGATGAAGAGCGAGAGGAAAAGACAGGGTGAAACAAGGCCCAATTTTGAGGCAAATGAGGCACTGCGGCGTCTGTGTGGTTGGGGGTTCGGTGGCATAAAACGAACGTTAATCATGTCTCGGAGCCGGGATCATGGCAGCTCCGGCTCAGGAGACTCGGGCAACTAGCAAACAGTCAGTGAGCCTTTGGCCACGTCAACAACCGTACCCTTGCGGCCTTGCCTTGAAAGCTTCACGATGACGCCTTCTTCCGTGGAATCCTAGTCAGATCGGTGACGCTGCGGCTGGCATCTCTCGACTCTCTGCTTGTAGACTGCCTATGGAAGGGGATTGCCGTTGATTATTCAGGACCCTGCTGATACATTTCTCTTTCGGCTGCCTCGCGTTGCCGATTTCGATGAAGAAGTCGAAGGGATTCTCGATTGGCAATCTAGTAGAACATGGAGGAGGGCTGGCGGCATGGTATGGTGGTCTGGTCTGGTGCGGTCTGCCGCTTGAATCGTGGGATAGGAGAGCCGGACGACGCAGGAAAGGATGCTCATCTCCTCCAATTAGAAACGTCGCAAGTAAATCCACCATAATCATTTCTGGCTTCCTGTTCTACCAGGCAATCTGATTGTTGGCGCAGATGATCAGCCAACTCTGAGAGAGGGTCCGAGTGATTGAGGCACACTTTCGTCTTGTTCTCGCCAATACACAGTCGTAACAATGCTGCCTGCTGTCCAAGTAGACTTGAGATGGCTGCTATACACAGTACTCGTGGCTCAGATGATAACCACACTGGACGAGTTGAGCCTGGGACGGCGCTTCGACCTCGAAGTCTGTTCTCCTCTCCTCGCCAACGTCTTCTGGATTGGGATTCGGGTCGTCGCGGCCTTGGGTGTACGGGCACACCACCATGGACCATGGAATTGAGACGAGCAGAGTTGTGGATGCCCATGCATTCACATGTGAGGGCTTAATGTGACTGACTTTCTCTATTCTGGTCAGCCAGTCAGTGACTAGCATACCAGGAGCATGTGTGGACTGCAATCTCGATGCCATGCCGTGTGCTCCTCTTGTCGATGCGCTGGAGATTTGCTCTCCTGTCTTCACAGTAACTTCTTGAATCCAAGATTCGAGCAGATTATCCCTACCAAAGTCGCTCATCCATCATGATCACACCGACAGTTGGTGTATAAGACTCTGTCCAGAATACCTCTCCTGCATCACATCGACTGGCCATCCATGTTCTTTCCAGGCTCACCGCAGCTGAGAGAAGCTTGGGTTCCCCGGTTTTGTGCAATTCCATGTGTGATTCTGAAGCCGAGTTACCCTCAACAAATGCCATTGCCCTGCGGAACCGAGTATGGACAAGGTTGTCGACATGTCTACGTCGGATATCTGATGCGCTGTATGACCAGTTCTCTTCTATTTTCCCACCGTGCGACCACCCCAGCACCTTAGCCCGACGCTGTTATCTCTCTATTCCCAGCCATAATAACGACTGTGATATTGGTGTCTCGGGAGGTTGGATACGGGGTTCGCCAGCACACAAACGGGCGCTAACCCCTTTTTCTGCCAGGACTGAAATATCTGGACCAGATAGATGAGCTGTCAGAGAAGTATAGTCACGCTAACCATCAAGGGGTGATTAATCTTTTCGGCCCAGTCTCTGGACGAGTCGGTGAGCCCCACGAAGGTGGAATCTCTTATTCCAGTCGTGGCAAGACGGCTGTTTGTGTGAGCCCAGGTCAGGGAGTCATCGCAGATACTCAGTCCTTGACCCAGTGCTCGGTATCATTGCTATGGCGTGCAAGGAAGCAAACGCCAAGATGGCTCGTGGTGAACAGCATGTCATGTTGGGTCGCTTAATCATTCACTACAGAGAGTATCTTTTTCCGGGACCACCGGCCGGTCTGACTTGGCAGCTGAGCGCGGTGGCTTGTTCGACGTGCAGTGGTGTGGCTATCATCGCTTTCTGTGAATTTTCTTCGGCATGTCAGCATCAATAAACTATCGAGGTCAAACAAGGTCTCTGCGCGAGTGTGTGATGTGCCGTGGCTGTGGAGATGATCTGCGTAGCATCCAGTCGAGATGGCCGGGATAGCCTCACTCGATACGAAAGCCACTTGGAATAAAGCAAAGATGGCTGGAGAAAGAGGCTGGTAGCCGTTGGCGGGTGGCGAGCTGACGATCAATTTCACGAACCACATGGCACATCCCAGTAGTCTCATGTGGCTTGAAACCAGGATGCCTTGATTTCTTGCCGTACCAAGTTGCCAACACATACGTAGTATATGCCACGACTGCCAGCCCTGCTCGCTATTTTAGTGTGAAGAGACGTAATATGGGGAAATCAAGAAATATCCACGCCTGATCCAGACTGACAACTAGCTTTTATGGATGCTATTCTAGAACGTGGCTCTGGCTCCGTCGCGGAGCAGAAGTAGCCTGATCTGCGAAGTCGAACATGTTCGCCAGCATCGCTTCCCCAGCGGTTCATCGCCGTGTGTTAACGTGGGCTCTCGGAGAAAATCCGGCAGACGAGTAAGGGGAATGGCGACGATTCAATATCACAAGGTGGTGAAAGTCAGGACTCAGGGATACGCCTTCGACTTCACCCACTCGGCTGGCTGCGGCCAGTGCAAGCCACTCGACAGCGAGAGTGCCGAAACTCTTCGAGTTCAAGGCTAGATGAGAAAGGAGGGCATCCCCAACTCACCTCAACCAGAATCCTGAGAATGCCGAAACATAAGCTCGCTCAGGCCCGATGGCTCTCCCTTGGCTACCGTCTCTTGGGGTTCGTGGACGCTCACTCCGTCTCGGATGTTTTACGCATCCTGATTTTGCCAGAGTCCCATACATGGTGGAAACAAACGGTGCAGCAACATCATACTGCGAATACCCGGCCTAATTATGATTTCTCTTAGCTGCCGCCTCCCAACACCCACTGTCACCGACCATCAGCCAACATGCCATCAGAGCCTACAGATGAAACATTTCAGCCGCCTCAGATGTCATATTGGACGCTTCACAGACCAAAGAAGTGGCGAAATGTCAGACTTGTAGCCATTCACGAATCACGATGGTTTTGTCGTTGGAGCCACGGGCCGGTCTACGTTGTGAGAACAAGGGTTGACGCCACACCACCTTTTTGAATTCGGCCTGCTTCATCTCAAAAGCCTTCCGACTAGGTCAACTCATATCTTGGGTAGCCAAGCGTTGGCGAGAAGCAAGTTTTCGAGACGACACGTTTCGCAGATGAGATGAGTTGCTCTTGTTTATTGGACAGACGAGAGTCTCGTGTTACGCGAAACGCAGACCGGAGACCCTCAGACGCGCCGAAAATTACCAGCTTGCCCAGTTGGAGCGCATCGAGCCGCGCATGGGGCCATGGAGAGTTTGCTCATTTATTATTTGTGTCTCCTTGGACGCTTGTAAATCGAAGAGACCCATCGGGGCTTTGATCAAGGAGTTGGACGATGCTTCACAGCCATCACGTCTGTGACGGTCTGACGGAAGCTTCCCCTGAGAGTCTGAAGCTAGGAATCGTATACTGTTCTCGTAGGCAAGGTAGGCGGATCGACCTGTCCCGTCCACGTCAACGCAGCTTTCCGCTCTGCGCATGGGCAAACATGCTAGTCATTTGCTGGAAGTATGCAAAGACGAACTGTGTAGACTTCGGCGCGTCTTTTGGAGCACGTTCTGCGGACTTGGGCCCGTTGAAACCCGGCCGTGAAGCTCTAATGACTTGTTCCATCGCCGCGAGGTCCTCGTCTTTGCAGCTCTCGGCCGACCTTCTATCCGAACGTATATGCCACGCATGCTCGTCCTCGGACGGTAATGCAGAACATCTGGCACGAGGAACGTAACTAGTTGCTGCAATCTGATTTACGAACACCAGAACTGGCTTTCGCTCATGTTCCCGACACAGCTTCATCCACGTGTCGAGCGCGTGTCTCCTCGCCAAGATGACAGATCTTTGCTCAGACGCAATTCTTATGCATCCTCTAGTCGAGCCATACATCTTTCTGGCAACAAGCAGTTCCGCCCGGCAATCTAGCATTCCCGAAAGTTGATGTGCGCAACGGCCCGCAAATGATCCATCTCCGCTTCACCCCCGGCCTCCGATCATCTCGGCGCGAAGCGGAGCACGATGTAACCCTCCGGAACCTGGCCACGTTCCTGTTGTCTTCCCCCACGTCTGTGACCTGTCCAGTCCCCGGACCTATGATGTACAAGCGCCCTGGCAATTTTCCTCCAACAACGTGTTTCTCCGCATAAATAAGCACCCCCTTCATAGTCCGATGAGGGATCGACGGCCCCGTCGGCAGCGGCACCGATGAAATTGCTGCTCCAATCATGGGAGACTTCATGTTGCGCCGACGTTCCTCTTCGAAGTTCGAGGCAAGCTTCAGCCGTAAGCGAGGGGAGGAGGTCCAGTGCCGCGTGCCGAAAGCTCAGGCGACGAAGAAGCGAACGGCGTTCCATAGGGGGGAATTTCATAGTCCCGATGATTCCACCCAAGGCCACGTCCATTTGGTCTCGTCTGCCTTGATGACTGGCGGACAAACTGGTACCGCCAAGGAGAGGTGACATTGCGGAGCTGCAGAGCGTGGTGTTCCCCAGGCTTGGCTGTAAGATGAAGAACTCGAACCAAGTGAGCGAGACCATCGCCCAATGCTACGTCGATGGAGATGGATCAGCATATAAGTGATTGACGACCATAACACCAAGAAGAGATGTTGACGCTCATTCCGTAGCTTTCTATTACCGACATCTCAAAAGCCTTGCTTCTTGTACCTGTTGACATTGGGTCCTTTTGCACGATCTTTGAACCAAAATGAAGTTTACTGGTCTGGCGTCTTGGGCCTTGTTGGCGATAGCTGCGTCTGCCTCGCCAACACCCACCGTGGAGGATGGCCGTGCGTTGAGCAAGAGAGCCGCCGTCACCGATGCCTGCAACATTGGGTACTGCACACAGAATGGCGGGTACGTGTTGTCCATCTCATCCTAGACGCAACCCAGGATTCCAACATCTTCTGACCCCTGCCAACAGAACCAAGGGCGGAGCTGGAGGAACCACGACCACTGTGACGAACCTGGCTCAGCTCTCTGCCGCGGCCAGTGCCTCGGGTCCAGGTATCATCATCGTCCAGGGCAACATCGTCGGCAAGGCCAAGGTCCAAGTCGGCTCCGACAAAACCATCGTCGGAAAGTCCGGCAGCTGTAAGTTTTCGCGAAAGCCAAAGGTTATAATCACGCCTTGAGTTCAGTGACTGATGCCGTGCCGCAGCCCTCGAGGGTATCGGCCTGACCATCCTCGGCCAGAAGAACGTCATCGTCCGGAACATGAAGATTGGCAAGGTGGAGGCCGCCTACGGCGACGCCATCACCATCCAGCTGTCCAAGAACGTCTGGGTCGACCACTGCGAGCTCTACGCCACGCGCGACGGCGTCGACAAGGACTTTTACGATGGCCTCGTCGACCTCTCACACGCCGCCGACTGGGTTACCATCTCCAACGTGTACTTCCACGACCACTCAAAGGGCTCTCTCGTCGGCCACTCTGATAGCAACGCCGCCGAGGACACGGGCACGCTGCGCGTCACCTACGCCAACAACCACTGGTACAATATCCGCAGCCGTGGGCCTCTCCTGCGGTTCGGGACCGCCCATGTGTACAACAACTATGTCAACGGCATGGATACAGGTATGTTGTGAATGACGTCTTCTTCCGGTCGTGGATGATGAATGGGGCGGTCCTTGCGTTGCTGAGGAATATGGGAAAAGCCGGTCAATAATTCCTCACCGACCGCATCTACACAGGTCTCAACTCTCGCATGGGCGCCCAAGCCCTCATCCAGAGCTCGCTTTTCGAAAACACGGGCAAGAAGGCCATCTTTACCGAGTCCAGCAAGGAGGTCGGGTGAGTTCATCCCTTTCTTCCACCTCCATCCCGCACTTGACTGCGTCCTGTGGCTATGTTCTGCTCTGCACATACCACAGGGTCTACTTACCTCGCGCATTGCCGGCACGCGACTGACCATCGGCGATGCAGATACGTGGTCGCCATCGACGTGACGCTCACCGGAGAAAGCGCCAACACGGCACCGCTCGGCAAGCTCACCGCCAGCAGCCCCCCGTACTCTTACTCGCTGCTGGGATCAGCCAACGTCAAGGCCGCCGTCACCAAGGAGGCAGGCCAGACGCTGGGCTTCTAAATTGCGAGAGATTTTGAGCTGGGAATGCTGGATACAAATGGCCTTTTTTAGTCCTGCTAGGCCGACCAATATGAGTTTCATCTTGATTGGCTTCGGAGTCTTCCGTCCGGCGCTTCACGGACCACGTTCATGCCGTAGAATTGCCCCCCTTTCGCTGTCCTGCTTCTTAACAATTAGGCATGAATATCCGAGTCAGAATGAGCGCAGCTGTCTGGATTGGGTAGCGTCAAACAGGTAGTGAAAACGTTGTGGTCGCCGAAACGCGGGTTTGCCGGCTGCCGTATTGACACGGACGTCTTGAGCGCGGCAAGCGGCTATCCTGGCGACGGCACCAGTACGTGATGTTCACCCGACGACTGGGGCGTTGCTTGTTGGCGCTGGCGTTGATGCAGGGATTGCATCTTGGCCCATTGTAACGGAAATAGTAGGATCGATGAGAAGGATGAAAAGGGATGACTGGCAGTGAGAGTCGAGACGTGTTGCCGAAGAACTCCGAGCTAGGCGCAATATGAAAGGTGAGAATGGCGTGTGAGAACGAGGTAGGAGAGTGAGAGTAAAATATGAGCTTCGAGTATGAGAGTGAAAGTGAGAGTGAGACACGAGATGAGGCTGAGGGCGTCTCACCGTGCCATTCATGATCTATGTGGATGTAATAGATGGTAAATACTTATTCTCCTTTGACGACGACATAAAAACGATTGCACCTGTCCTACCAGGTCATCTCCTCGTTGCTCAGACATCGCTGGCTGAAGAGGTTTTGAGTAGGTATGAATTTATTGGACATTTACAATCGTATAAAGTACACATGTGAATATTGAAGTGTCTGGCCTCCTCTCAATAGCTTGCGTAAATCGAGGCGCAAGGAGTCTTTGCAATATCAGCTCGTGATGAAGTTACTAATGTCGAGCCTATTCTGCGCATCCAGCAAGGTGAGCGAATAAGACATTCTTAGGACTTCCCCAAAGACATTGAGGCGCTTGAATACACGCGGCATAAAGAGCTACATGTCTTGTTCTTATGAAACACCTCATCTTACCATCATCATGTTTCTGAGATGGGTGGAGCAGCAGTCAGGGAGTGAGGGAGAATGGACGACGCACCTCTGACGACACCTTTTATAACACAAACCCCCGCCAACAAGCAGCGCAAAAACACCTCAAGCGCGCCCGAATCCCCGTAAGGCTTAGGGTGCGGGGAATAGTGGCCAGAGCATGTAGGCCAACAGAGACCGTAGACCATATTTGAGCGCGTCATTGAACATCCACAAGTCGGTAAGACAGTGACATAAACAATGATTCATGGGGTCAAGGCCCTTCCATATAAACCAGACGGCCAAGCGGCCAGGCCAATAGATCGGGATGAGATGAAATCATCCAGCATACTGTCCTGCCAATGAGCTCGAGGCGAATTACAAGCACACTCTTGAGGAGCCAGAAGTTTTTAGACTCATCTCTGCGGCCCTCGCTCACGACTTCGTTCAGTAGACCAACACTAACAGCAAACCGTTCTACACGCTCTTCTGTCAGACTCTTACATACCCCAAAACCAACAATAATGGAAACTATCAAGGTTCGTGAAGTCATCCAATGCAGAAGCAGAGAGAACACGTGCCTGACGCTGCTCAAGAACACCATTGCCGAGAACTTTGGAGGCTCGGCCGCCTCCAAGCTGGGCTCGCACCAGTTCAGCCTCGAGGAGTGTCCAGATCTCTCCAACAAGATCGCCGTCGTGACGGGCGGCAGCGAGGGCATCGGCTACGGCGTCACGCACACGCTGCTGAAGAACAACGTCGCCAAGCTCTACATCCTGTCCGTGTCCAAGGAGGTCGTGGACGGCGCGCACGAGGCCATCGCCAAGGACCTCGGGGTCGAAAAGGCCAACCGCACAAAGTGGTTCCAGTGCGACGTTTCCGACTGGAAGCGCGTCAAGGAGGTGGCCGAGGCCATCAAGAACGACGCCGACCGGCTCGACATACTCTTCAACAACGCGGGGCGGGGCATCATGACGTACGAGCTCACCGACTACGGCGTCGACAGGCACATGGCGCTGAACCACATGGGCCACGTGGTGCTGACGTCCCACCTGCTGCCGCTCATCAAGCAGACGGCGGAGAAGGGCGACACGGTGCGGATCGTGAACCAGGCCAGCAACGCGCACCAGGGCACGCCGAGCGACACCAAGTTTGAGAGTCTCGAGGAGCTCAACCGGGACCTGGGGCCGAACGGCCAGTACGGACGGAGCAAGCTGGCCAACATCCTGTACGCGAGGTACTTCAACCGCAAGGTGACGCAGAACGGACACCCGAACGTGTTGATGAACGCGACGCATCCCGGGTTTGTGAGCACGAAGATGAGCAAGGAGGACATTTTCGAGCCGTGAGTCTACTGTCTTGGACGTCCGAACTGGTATTTGGCCAGGAAGCTAACTCAGTCAGATACCCTCTGGGAGGCTATGCCATGGCCGTCGGCATGGAACCCTTCAAGAAATCTCAATGGGAGGGCGCCGTGTCTGCCGTATTCGCGGCGACTGCCACCAAGGAGTCGGGCCAGTACATCTGTCCACCCGCGATTCCCGAACCGGGGAGCAAGCTGGCCCAGGACGATGAGCTCGGAGACAGGCTGATGGAGTTGACGCGCAAGGTCATCACGGAGAAGACGAGGGGTGACTCTGTGAACAAGGGGTGTCCCATGGACGACCTCGTCCTCCATTGACCGCTGTCAAGAGTCCTCCATTGATCACTTTCAAGAATCAAAAAGCCTCTTGAACGTTTTGTAGAATTCCCAATAAAGCGCTATCTGTGAAACAACGATCCCTCTCTCTTATTCTGATTAACATCACCTTCGAGACCGAAGCCGCATTTGACCTCGTTCGGCGTCCAGGTCGTCGGACTCGCAACCCTCGAGTATCTCGCGTCCGCCGCGCTCACCATGTTCTGATTCATAACCCCATAACCCAACTTCAACCTCTTCACATCCTTTGGAACATCCCCGCGATCCCGGACCGGACCCTCCCAGTTAACCTTCTCCAGCGCCGGCCCACGCGTCGCGGCCACGACGCTCGAGAACCGCGTGTTCCTCAACACACCCCCGTTCTCCCTCACGGCCAGCGCGCCGGCGGCCACACCGCACGTGGCAAGCAGTATCGCAATCGCGTACACGATCCACAGGTCGCGCGCGTGGTAGCTGTACATGTTCGCCATGCGCGAGCGCTGGCAGGGGTACGCGTAGTCGCTGTCCGCGTCCGTCATGACAACCTGGCCCGTCATCTCGGCGGGCCGCGCCGCCCACACGACGGGGGTGAACTGCGGGACGGAGAAGAGCGAGAGGATGAGGTCCTCGTAGAACTCCTGCACCATGTTCATGAGGTCCCCGTGCGGGAAGTAGTTGTTGCGCGGGTCGAGCAGTTTCGTCTGGATGGCCTCGGTGTTGGTGACGGGGTTGACGAGCTGCGCGTTGGTCTCGACGGTGCCGTTGAGGAACTTGCGCAGCATGAAGCCCAGCGAGTGGTACGACGCCGTGCGCCGGTAGCGCGCGACGTCCGAGGGGAGGATGTAGTTGGACCGCGGCGTGGCCGTGACGTTGTCCGAGGTGCCGTCGTCGGCGTCGAGGTTCGGGATGTAGGTCGTGTTGACGACGGGCGCGATGAACCTGCGCTTCTTGACGTAGGCCGTCTGCGCCGCGTCCGTGTAGTTGAAGACGGCCGTGTACTGCGTTTCGTAGTGCTCGCAGGCGAAGAGCTTCGGGACGAAGTCGGGGGTGTTGGCGTCGGCGCCCGCCTTCTCGCCCTTGACGACGTGGCCGATCCAGATGACGGGTTCCGTTCGAAAGGCGCCGAGGTGTTCCGGGTACGGGGGTTTCATCTTGGGGATGCCGCCGATCTCGACGTCCTTCATCTGGACCGTGGAGTACTCGCCTCCGCTGGTGAAGGCGTAGTACGCGTACGGTCCCTCCGGGAGGAGGAGGTCGGTCCCGAACGGCGGCCGGATCTCGCCGGACTGCTGCGTCAGGTTCTTGGGCTCGGAGCCGGCGCCGCTCGCGAGTTCCTGGCACTTGTAGCCCGGCGCGGTGAAGTCGATCTCGAAGGTGCAGTTCCAGCCCCTGCTGCAGACCTCGACGGACGCGTTGCGCCGCGACACGACCTCCTGGAGGAAGGCGCCGAGGGTCGCCGTCTGCTGGAAGTTGGGGCTCGGGCCGGTGTAGTAGTCGAACCAGCCGGGGGGGTCCTCGTTTTGCGGTTTGGTGGTGTTCCAGAAGGACAGCGGCGTCTCGTAGAGACGGTCGATTCTGGTGGGTTTGCGCCAGTCGTTTGCGTCTTCCATGGCAAAGTTCAAGCTGCGCACGTTGGGACAGCTGGTGTTGAGGGCGGTCGTCTCGGGCTGGACGAGAAGAGTGTTGGCGGTGAGGATGACGACCAGTGGTGACAGCCTTTTGCAGTCGTCAGCAACTCGACGAGACTATGAGAGTCGTCTAGTGGCGGAAGAATACTCACCAGACAAACAAGGCCAGGGCGGCCGCGGCTTTGGCTCGTGTGACAAACTCCCAGTTCACGAGGGAGAGGAAGTTCTCCGTGGCCGCAAACATGGAGTCGAGCGCGGCGATGCTCAGCACCCTCGATCGCACCGTCGTCCAGATGCGCTGCTGGTAGGCAGAGATGACTGCGCCGCCCAAGCTGGCCTTGGCTGCGAATGCGAGAATGGTGCCGTACCGCAGCATCCTGACCTGGTCCTCTGCGAGCTTCCCATCCAGGCTGTGGTAGAACATGTGGTGGCCGACGGCGAAGGCGATGCCGAGCAGGAGGAAGAGGTACATGTTCCACGATGAGTGCCAGAGGCTGCAGTGAGGTTTCCTCATGCGAGACGACTTGCTGCGGTCGTTTGGTGGTCCAAGATGGTTGGACGCGACGTACGGCGGTGGACTTGGTGGAAAGTGACGATGCTGCTGGTGCTGTTGACGCTGTTGATGGTGCTGATTTTGTTGATTTTGCCGTGTTCCCAGCGACGGCAACGCGTACTCGTCGTACGCCGGTTCCTGGGCATTCTGAAGCAGACCCGCGTGGGAATCCTGGCGTTGGTCGTGGTGGTGGTGGTGGTGGTTGTGATGGTGATTGTTCCTGTCGGCGAGCTGGTCGGGCGAGTCCTGGTCCCGAAAGACGTCATCATCGTGGGCGCCGTAATGCTGCTGCTGCTGCAGTTGGTGCGCCGATCCGCCTAGCGAGCTGAGGTCGATGCCATGCGTGTCCATCTGGAGTCTCGTTTCGGCGACGTTCAACTCGGTTCCCAGGACCTTGGATACTTTGGCTGACGACGTGGATGTGGACTGCTCATTCCATCGCCCTCCTCTGGCCTTGTTCAGCGTCGGCGACGTCTCTGGGGACACATATGAGGAAGAAAAGGTTGACGGCTCGCGAGGGGCCGAGGACGGAGGCGAGGACGAGATGGAGGATGCGCCAGGGCTAGCTCGCTGGCGCTGGCGTTGGCTTTGGCGTTTCCGCGAGTGGAAGATACCAAGCGGCAGCGTCATGATCAGAGTGGCTGGCCAGCTTGAGCTCCAGCCGAAACCTCAGCTGGAACTGGGACTGGAACTGGAACTGGAACTGGAATGCCACCGTCGTTGTCGAGCCGAGTTCGCCCTCCTCCTCCTAGGCAACCAGAATACGTACGGTATGGGAATAATGGATAAGGGTCCACGTCGCCCACAAAGCTGTCAGCAGCTCGAGGTCCCCAAAGCGGGTTAGAGCCAGAGGAACTGGACTTGAGTGGCTGTGTCTTTGCTTTTGGTTGTGGCTCTTGTTGTTGGTCTGCCTTTGCTGGAAGAGCCCTCTCTCTCTCTCTCTCTCCGTACGACTTCTACCCAGACTATCTGTACTCGGCTCCGGATGCGGCCAGCCGTCGGTACGGGATGGAGTCACGGGCGCTTGCTGGTCTTTGACACCAGAGTCCAGACACGCCTTGTCGGTTTGCCCCGATCGTCTCCCTGGTCCCTGGATGTTCCTCTTGGCCGCCCAGTCCTTCAGTTCCGGAAACTCGGCGACGTGGGTTCGTCTCTGCTCCGGGACGCTATCGCCGTCGGACGGGTTGATCGGCGCTGTCTGTGGCATTCGGGACGTTGACATTCCCAGTATCTCGTCTTCTTCCGTGGCAGCAAGCGACAAGTTTGCTGGCATAATCCATCCCACCCACTTCTTTCTGATGGGACGGTGGATCATTAAGTACCGCAGGGATGGCAGCTCGAGAGAAGACTGAAGCAGCGTCCACACGACTGGGGAGAAAGGAAAGCAGAAGAAAAAAAAAGACTGATGGATTCTTGTCGCCAGCCCCCCCCTGTGCTCGCTCGCCCTGCGCAGACTCGAGCAGCGTTTATTGTGCAATCCTGCTGACCGCTGGACGCGCCAGTACGTGGCTGGAAGTGTGTGTTGCCGTACAGACTCGCCTACATTGTACATAGCAGAATCGACGGCGAGGCCTTGTTGGGAGACGTTGGTCGAAGGATTCGTCCCATGCTTGTTGTACATCTCAAGTCATGTTGCTGCAGGTGAGAAAGTCTGACTGCAGGCCACTTCATCCAGCAGAATACAAGTAGGCCAAGCAGCGAGCTTCGTCGGATGGTGGACTAGGTAATGACCGGTAGATGGAAGCTGATGGACCATGGTTCGAAATTGCAGTCTTGACTTCTCCATCCTTGCTACCTGCATTTCGGAATGTTGATAGGTAACTTGGGACATGCTACGAAATGCCCATCGCTGGTCGGATGAGAGAAACGTGGTTGTCTTTGATATCTGCTGCGTATTCGTTGGAAGAGGCGATTAAATCGTGTGTGTCTCGCCTCTGTGCCTTTCGCAATTGGATCGTCGACGCCATCGAGCTACGTCGTACATCATACACATTCCGCAGACAGTTCCTCCCCGACAATTCTTGCCATCGACCTAAAGGTGAAGCCATTGTTCACCTCGCCAACCAACAACAATCAACGCCAAACCCTGGCTCGTGTGTGTTGCCAAAGCGCTTCTCTCCGTCTAGGCCATAGGTAGGCAGAGATATGTTTGCTCTGCGTGTCTCGTCTGCTCCCAACACGGCCTTGGCATATGCGGTTCCGGGATATCCAACATGGTGAAGACTGCGCTTCATGGCCAACCTCTTGTCACGTTTAGCAACACGTTGTGTGTTGTGTACGCGTGCCATACCATACGGCCCGGAACCCCCGACGAACTCAGCTGATATGTTGGTTCCATCGACGCTGTCCAACACGATACTATTGCCACAGTCACTTATCGTGCTGGAAGACTCAAAGAACCGCTCCTCACCATGGCGCCACCAGATATTCTGCCCAGTCACACAACGTAGCATGGAACTCCTAGTCAGGTCACACCAAGCTCACCACCCTCTGGATAAGGACCAACCCCGCACGTCGACGTCGCAGCGTCTTGAGATGGGCTCGAAATTTGCCCATACTTTTGGTCTAGCCACTGGTCCCCCTCGTCAAGGAATATATCTATACAAGTAGTACATCTCGCGCGTCCTTTGACGTAAGCGTTCGCGCGCTTGTGACATGCCACCGCGTCGCAGCCGAGATGAAGCATCACGAGCAAACATGGGCTCTGCCGCAGTTTGCCTCGTCTTCATGGATGATGCCCACCGTCGCGCTGATACTCGTTCTTCTCTCGGCATGGTACTTGGCGTCTTGGTCCCGCCTGAGGCGCGTCCCCGGCCCGTTCTGGAACGCCATCTCGATCGTGCCGATGAACGCCATGACCACGGGCGGCAAGCTCAGCTTCAGGTTGAAGGATTTGGGCGACGAGTACGGTACGCTTCGCAAACCCAACCCACCCCCAAATTCGCCATCACCAGCGACGAGTGCTGAACGGCTTCCCAGGACCCCTGGTGCGCGTGGGCCCGAACGAGGTCCTCTTTGGCGACGCGGATACCTATCGCAGGATATCTGCCGTGCGCTCCGACTTCACCAAAGGTCCGTGGTACCAGCTGGCCAAGGTCGTACCGGACCAGCACAGTCTGTTTTCCATGAGGGACGACGAGCAGAGGAGGGAGTTGAAGGCCAAGCTGAGCCCTGGGGTATGTGTGTGTGTGTGTCCCCGCTGCAGGATGTCGCGCATATGTTGACGCTCGTACAGTATGCGGGACGAGAAGACGGCGGCTTCGAGCCCGGCGTCGATCGCATCGTGGCGCAATTCGTGAAGCTCGTCGAGTCCAAGTACGTTTCGACGGCGACCGACTTTCGACCCATCGAGTTCTCTCACAAATCGCAGTACTTTGCGCTCGACGTCATCAGCGAGCTGTCCTTTGGCGAGGCGCTGGGCTTCTTGGCTAACGACGAGGATCTGTATGGCTATGTGGCGCTGAACGACGACGTGTTTCCCATCCTGGCACTCGTCCTGAACGTGCCGTGGATCGGTGTCGTGATGCAACACTGGCCGCTGAGCAAATTCCTCCCGTTTTCCAACGACAAGTACGGGTTTGGAAAACTCATGCAGTAGGGAGTGCTTGGCTTCTCTCGGCAAGGACATGTTCAACTAACGCAAGTAGTGTGGCCAGGGACATCGTCGACAAGCAACTGTCGTCCGATGCCGAGAGTGCCAATACCATGATATCTCATCACTCGAAGAACGGCCTTACGTATAAAGAGCTCCTGGCAGAGATATTCCTCGAGCTGTGGGTGCAAACAAACAACCTCACGATGGGAGAAGAGCAGGCTGACTCGCCACTAGCATCGCGGGGTCGGATTCAACCGCGACAGCAATCCGCATGACGATGCTGTGTCTGCTCAACACGCCGGCAACACTCAACGCCCTGCGATCGGAGATTGACCAGGCCATTGCCGACGAAAGAATCAGCTCACCCGTGCGCGACGCCGAGGCTCGCGGACTGCCAGTCCTACAAGCCGTCATCAAGGAAGGCATTCGGATGTATCCACCCTCAACGGGCCTCAACTACAAACAGGTCGCCAAGGGGGGTGTCGAGCTGCACGGGTATTTCCTGCCCGAGGGAACGCAGTTGGGCGTCAACGTACAGCAACTGATGAAGTCCAAGGCCACGTTCGGCCCGGACGCGGACGTCTTTAGACCAGAGCGGTGGCTCGAAGCCGCCGCCGACGACGACGAGGGGCGTTACCGCGAGATGAGCGCGGTGGTGGATCTGGCGTTTGGACACGGTCGGTTCCAGTGTCTCGGGAAGTCGATCGCGTGCATGGAGTTGAACAAGGTCTTTGTGGAGGTGAGTTGGCCAAGAAGCATCAGTCGAGGTGCATCCTACTGACCACCGCTCCTCGTCGCAGCTGCTGAGGAGGTTCGACTTTGCCGTGGTGACACCGCAAGAACCACTCAAACTCTTTGATGCTGCGTTTTGGGTGACGACTGACTTTGGCTTAAGAGTTACTCCAAGATCAGATGTTGTGGGTTGAGGTGAGGCGGCGAGATATGAGAAGAGATGATTTGATTTGGATGTCGGGGTTTCATAACAGTAATCACCTCTATAGGTCAATAAAGTAAATCAATATTGCACATACACAGGATTGCAACTTGTGAGATAAGACAAAGACGAGAAGCAGAGGCGGAGGGATAAAACTGATGCAGCAACGACCTGGCTCATCACCAACGACAATGGCAGAAAAAGCAAAAATGTAACGATATCAATCGCTGACGGGAATTGAGCCCGACGTGGGGGTCGAACCCACAACCTTGAGATTAAGAGTCTCACGCTCTACCGATTGAGCTAGCCGGGCAGATGTAATCATCTGCCTTGGTTGATGGGAGGGTTGGCGACAGGAGACACCAAGAAGGACTGGCGAGGATGGGGAGGAAAACTCTTTCATGCTGTGTGGGCCGTGATGGTCTCGCTAGTCAGACGATGGGTCGGTGCTGATGTCGCTTCTTCGGCAGTCCGGAGTGGGTTTCGGGATCGGAGGGGAACCAGACGACCGGGTTTGCGTTGGACAAGCCGGAGCAAGGGTTGTGGAAGAAGACAGGTCGGTATTGATGTGCTCGGTGATGGATGGAAGCGAAGGCCTGTTTCTTGAGTATCTGATCTTGGTTGCCTGTTAACAGAGACGAGGGGCTAGGTCGGCCGTCGGGCTCAGCTTGCCGTCTTTCGAAAGGATGACTGCGTTGCTGATGCGTGTCAAGAACAGCCAACGGCCATGGGATGCCGATGACGTGTTGCTGATAGAGTCGGCCGAACGCTGGCTCGACTAGAAGTCTCCTCCTGGGCTCTCTGGATTCGTCTTCGTAGGATGCCATGGCGAATGCAGCGTGCCTTGTCTGAGCCAGACGACAAGACTGGACGAGTAAGCAGTTGTAGATTGGCTGTCGAGTCTCACTACGAGGAAGTGTAGCCCGAGTATTGCTCATTGAGGCAGCTCGAGTCGAGAACCATTCAGCCAGAAGTCGGCTAGACTGGGGTCCATCTCGGTTATGAGGTATGATTAAGCCTACCAGAGGCTGTCATTCGTCATTCTATTACCACTGCTAGGTTAGCGGTGCGAATAATTTGCTCATCTAAATATACAATTTTGAATTTCTTACGAACGAACCTGAGAAAACAGTCGCATTCCTATGCTCCTATGTGGCAGCGGACATCATGCTGTCTGACATGGAGGGAAGCAGGGCCAGTAACCCCCACTCTCATCCCAATGTCGACCATCTCCCTTTGCCGCCTTTTCTGCCTTTTCCTTTTCCTGCCCTTTTTTTTCGTCTTTTTTTTTCTGCCCTCGTTACTTTTCCATGTGAGGGTATTCAACACTGTTGAAGGGCCTTCGACAACTTTGTTCAACGTGACAAGGTCTGCCCAGGCTTCGAGGACCGAGAAGAAAACACCTCGACAACGCTCTCCAGACTCGTCGTCATGGCTGCAAAGCTCTGCCCAAAAGTCCCCATGTGCCATCAGCTTACCTATCCATCACGTCGAGGCTACCCCGCGGCGTGGCTCGGCACACAGCTTCTCTAGCACCAACACGGCAGCTCGACCGCGATTCCAAGCCGCTCAAGACTCCAAGCTTGCCTGTTCCATGGTGTCTACAGTCTTACTGCGTATGCCTTTCCCACATCGTTGGGCATGTTGGGGCATACGCAGTGCGTAGTCGTATCCATCTGCCTGCTCGAGACTAGCTAGCTTCATGTACCTTATCCCGGTCTGCCGAGCCATTAAAGCAGGATGACGACTTGTGTCGGTCCCTTTCTGCAAACGACATGCGGGTCAACACGCGATGAACCATATCGCCCAGCTATTGCGAGCGCTGCGGCGCAATCGCAGGACTGGGCTTACCGATGAGAGGTAGAATTGCCCAATCAACCATGCTCCCAGTCAACGCCATGTAGGCCGAAGAACTGGATGACGATGCGCTGCTCAAGCTCACGCAGACGCAGACGCAGTCTTCTCTCTCAAGATGGCTGGAATGCAGATCGCGAGCTATAAAACCGACGGGTTAGCTCTGCCCAATACGGAGCTTCTCGAAGCCTCCCCTCGTCTCAACATCACAGCCACCCCCAGAACCATTGGAGCTGGAGACTGCCCAGTATGCGCCTTCAGCTGTCCCACATCCTCTCCTTCGCGGCCCTCGCTTCGGCCTGCTAGAAGGATCTCCTCGTCACCCGTCGCCACACCCACCGCAAGCCCGTCGCCAAGCGTGCCGACGACCAGTGGCCACCGGTGCTGTCCGAGCAAGAGACCATCATCGTCAACGCGTTCGACAACGTCACCATCGACGAGTGGTCCGACAGTCCGACTATTACGGCCATCAGGTGAAGCTGGCGGGCCTGGGCAAAGAGGCGGCCGAGTGGACGGCCGAGCAGTGGACCAAGAACGGTTTCGAAGCGCACCTCAGCGAGTACCACGTCTACCTGAGCTACCCGGTCCACGCTTCGCTGCAAATCACCTACTCCAACGGCACGACGGAGGATGTGAGGCTGGACGAGGACGTGCTCGAGGAGGACGACGTGACTGGGCGCGAGGACAACCAGCCCACGTTCCATGGGTACTCTGCGTCTGGCAACGTGACTGCGGAATACGTCTACGTCGGGTCAGTTTCTACTCGTCCCTACATCTTGAAAGGGGCACTTGTTCATGCAACGTGAGATAGACGCGGTTCGCAGGCCGACTTTAACCGTCTCGTGGAGCTCGGCGTCGAACTCGAGGGCAAGATTGCCCTGGCCAGATACGGCGGACTCTTCCGTGGTCTGAAGGTGAAGAACGCCCAGGACCACGGCATGATTGGCGCCGTCATCTTCACCGACCCGGCCGACGATGGCAACCAGACCGTCGCCAAAGGCTATGAAGCGTATCCCAGTACGTGCCATGCCAGCTCTGCCAGCTCATCGTGTCTACAGAGTCTAGAGACTAACAGATATCTCCCAGACGGCCCTGCCAGAAACCCCAGTGCGGTCCAGAAGGGCTCCGTTCTCTTCCTCTCCACGAACCCTGGAGATCCTACCACGCCAGGCTACCCATCCCACGAGGGCGTCGACCGCGCCGACATCTCCCACGTGACCCCCAGGATCCCTTCCATCCCCATCTCCTACGCGTCCGCAGAGCCTCTGCTGCAGGCCCTCGACGGCTTCGGCCTCTCCGCCGACGAAGTCAACCGCACAATCTGGGCCGGAGACCTCGAGGCCAACTACAGCACCGGCCCAGCCCCGGGTGTCACCCTGCACCTGGACAACCTCAGCGAGGGCAAGATCACGCCGATTTGGAACGTCATCGGCCACGTCAACGGCACGAACTCGGACGAGACCATCGTCATCGGCAACCACCGCGACACGTGGATGATTGGCGGCAACGGAGACCCAAACTCTGGGTCTGCCATTCTGGTCGAGCTGACCAAGGTGTTCAACAACCTGCTCGAGAGAGGCTGGAAGCCGAAGCGGAACATGTAGGACTCGGCCGCTCCCAGTTCGAACTTCGTGTTGGGAGCCCAAGGTCAACTGACTCTCTTTCTCTCAGTGTTCTCGCGTCGTGGGACGCCGAGGAATACGGCATGATTGGCAGCACCGAGTGGGTTGAGGACCACGTCGACTGGCTCACCGAGACGGCCGTGGCATACCTCAACATCGACGTCGCCGTCTCCGGTCCCAGGCCCAACCTCGCAACGACTCCGGAACTGCACACCATTGCCACCGAGATCTTCAAGAAGGTCATCTACCCCAACTTTGGCGGCTACAACATCAGTCTCTACGACGCCTGGGAGGAGGCCTCTGGCGGTCTCGTCGAGGCCCTCGGCAGCGGCAGCGACTATACCGCGTTCCTGCACAAGGGCATCAACTCGGTGAGTTACACACACATACCTCCACGGTCTTGCGAACTCGAATCTCATGAACCGTTACAGCTCGACATTGGCTCTTCCGGCGGCCTAAGCGATCCCATCTGGCACTACCACAGCAACTACGACACGTACCACTGGATGGCCAACTTTGGCGACCCGGGATTCCACGTCCACGCCGCCATCGGACAGTACCTCGCCCTCCTCGCGTACCACCTCGCCGACGACGAGGTCCTGCCGCTCGACCTGCCCAACTACGCGACCGAGTTGGGCTCGTACCTCGAGGACTTGGAAAAGTACGTCGAGTCAGAGGGCGAGGAGCTGGACCTCTCCGAGCTGTCCGATGCCGTCGACGTCTTCACCGCGCGCGCGGCCGAGGTCAAGGAACTGGAGAACCTGGCGGTCACCACCAACAACACCGATCTCATCACGGTTGTGAACCACAAGTACCGCGACTTCCAGAGGGGTTTCGTCAGCCAGGGCGGTCTCCCGAACCGGGAGTTTTACAAGCACGTCGTGACTGCGCCCGGTCTCGACACGGGTGAGTTGTTGTCTGTAGTTGAAGATGGAAGAAACGAGCGAGGGGCTGATCATTCGCAGGTTATGCTGCCGTTCTGTTCCCCGGTATCACCGAGGGTGTGCAGTATGGTGAGGGCAATCTTACCACCGCCGAGGAATGGGTGTCGAAGACGGCGCGGGGTATTCTTCGTGCCGCCGACATTATCAAGACGTAGTGTCTCTGGCGTGCTTTTTGAGTGTTTGTATTCTCTTGGCCAAGGTTAGAGGCGTTGGGTGTATGCGGTGGCTTGGAGCAGGTTGGCGTTGTGTAGGCATACCCCGTTCGACGATGGTTGATGAAGTAGGAGATGGGCATTATGGTGCTGTTAAGATGGCTGGAGCTGACTGGTGATACCCTCCTTTACGATAATGAATGACACTGAGACGGCTGGCAATAATCCAGATTTTAGTTCGAACAACTAATCATCTTGAGGAGGGAGTCCAATGGTGAACACCTAATCTGACATGGACGACCTGAGAAGTCTGCGTTCATGAGTAGCCCATCCCACACGACAACACGAAGCTGGACAAGAGAATTTATGATTTCATTTCATTCGTCAACCCGTTGGTACGATCTCTCCTATGCTCCAAGTATACCATAAGCCCACGTTGCGCCTCTCAAGCATCCTGGCCGCCCGGTCGTCTCTTCTCAATGTTGAGCACCGTATCGATGAAGCACCGCTTCAACGTGCTCTTCTTGCGCGCCGCCAGCAGCTGCGACGTCTTGAGTATGTTCTTGATCTGCCGCCCATTCAGCCGCAGCTCCGCCAGCTCGTCTATATCCCCCTCGGACACATCCGTCTCGAGCGTGGCGGCGCCGCCCCCTTGCAAAAAGTTGCGCCAAATCTGGCGGCGCGAGTCCGCCGTGAGGTCCGGGTACTCGAGCGAAACGTGGATGCGCGACTGAAAGGCCGCGTCGATGTTGTCGGCGCGGTTCGTCGTCAGGAAGAGGATGCCCTCGTAGTACTCGAGGGTGCGCAGGAAGATGGACACGACCTTGTTGCGCTCGAGGTCGTGCGCCGAGCGCGCCTCGAGGAAGACGTCGCACTCGTCGAGCAGCAGGATGGCCTTCCACCGCGCCACGAGCTCGAGGATCCGCGACAGGCCCGACTCGACCTCCCACGGCTGCGAGCCGAGGTCGCCCGAGCTGAGCGTGTGCAGCGGCACGCCGAGGTTCTCGGCCACGGCCTCGGCGGTGAGGGTTTTGCCGACGCCGGGGGGCCCCGAGAGGAGGCAGATGATGCCCTTGCCCTTGCCGGAGATGACGTCGTCAAATTTGGAGCTGTTGTCGAGCTGGGACTCGGAGAAGGCGAGGATGAGTTCCTTTTGGTCCTCGGGGAGGACGAGCTGGTCAAAGGCGTTTGTGTTCCAGGTGATTTCGCCCACCTCTGGGATGAAGAAGTCGAGCTACTTCTTGAGCTTGAGGGAGTAGCCCCGCGTGCGCGAGCGGGCGAGCATCTGGTGGTAAGGGGTGAGCTTGAGGGTGCCGTCTGTGTCGGCGTCGTGCTGGCGCTTCCACGATGCGAGGGTTTCGACTAGGCTTGCAATTACCCAACCCATAGGTACCCGTGGGTTACCTAAAAAATGGGTTAGGTAATTACTTTACCTATAGGTCTGGCCTAAATAGTCTATAAGATTTTGGGTACCTATAGTATTACCTATAGGTAGCTGTGGGTATTTAAAATAATATAATTTTAAGTAATAGGTAGTTATAAGTATCTAAAAAAACTATTTAGAAGTATTATAGGAAAGGTAAATAACTAAATTTAATTCTCTTATTTATTTATAAAAATTAAGTGTCAGTTACGCTATGCTGTAGGGTATATGGTAACTGTACGCGCTGCTACGTATATGGCAGTATACTTTCTATAGCTTACTGGCTACGGGTGCCTGGCACCCGGCGCCAGCTGTAGCCCAGCGGCGTGGTAATTAGTAAGTAATTGCCACACTGTAGATCTAGAGTCTTATATAGCGCTATGCGCTATGTAACGTAATAATAATAACAATAAATACTAGAATACTAGTTTATATCTATATAATAAGATTATATATAGTGTGTAATTATCCTGATAATTAAACTAACACTAATTAGTAGTTAACCTAACTGTTATACTACTATACTGTAGATCAGTAAAGTCTAGTATACTAGAAGAAGTAATTATAAAACTCTACGTTTAAGGTCTATATAAGGTAAAAGATTGTAAGATTATTACTTAGATACCTCAGACCCTCCTCACCTTAGGATCTTACTAGGAGCCTCTGAATATATACTAACCTCTTAAGGAGACTATTATTAAGGAGTTTAAATTTATATTCTCACTCTAGTTAAGTTAAGATACTTCCTGTAGCTATACTGAGGAGTTTAAATTTATATCCTTATTATTACTAACTGGAGCGTATTTAGTGAATATAATAACCTTCCTTAAGTAATATTAAACTTTTTAATGCTGGAGATTTATAGTATCTCTAGCTTTAACCCCTCAAGAGATTTATGTAGCCTCTTAAAAACTTTTTCCCTACTCCTCTCTGTGTGGATCCAGCTAAATTAATAATCTTTCTTTACTTTATACCTCTCTAGTTTTTATAATAATATCTAAATTAACCTTTTTGGGTTAGACGCCTACTTAAGATACCCCTATATTAGTGATAACCTTACCCATAGGTATCTATATACTAATAAAGATCTTGCTTTATCTGGACTTAGAGTATTTCAGATAGATTTAGGAGATTAACTATAACTCTATTATAATAAATAGTATTAGTGAGATTAATATTTACCTAGGATACTAACTAGCTTTTTATACCTAACTGAGGCTTTATAGCTAAGAGTTTTTTTAAATATTCTAGGATGATTTTATTAAATAGCTTAAAGTAATATAGTAACTAGGTAATATTAATATAGTCTACTATTTTAGGGATTACCTTATTACCTATAGTATTAAAATTAAGCTGAATAGTAAATATCTCTACTTAATTTTATATTAGGTTACTTAGTAAAATAGTTTTACTTTATAGATCTTTCTAGAGATTAAGGATTTTTACTGCTATTTTCCCCCGTTAAGGGAGAACCTCTAAAAGTTTCTAGAGTAGCTAGATAACTTTATAATAGTTAAGTGGTATTTTTTATTACCTTCACGAGAGGTATAGCCTAAGGTTGAAAGTTTGGTGTAAATAATATACTTACTATAAGTAGTTAAAGAAAGATACTTACTACTTATTTAGCTAATCTGTATACTTATAGCCTAAGGTGAGAGATCTCTATTTTAACTTTCAGTCTCACTAGCTTTCTGTTTCTCTGTATTAGAATCTTTCTAATAGTGAGAGAATTATTAAGACTATAGTTAGTAGCTACTTAGGTAGTATAAATAACCTTTATAAGCTAACCCTACTGTTCCTTTTGATAATATATCTACTAAATATATTATAGACCTTATGAAGTTATATAATAAGATTATAAAATATAGTGGAGGTTTTTATAATATCCTTAAGTTGAAAATCTATATATTCCGAGATTATTATTTTAAGCTTAGTATCCTATAATATATATGGGTAGGGTTTTTTTCGATTATACTTAAAGATAATACTCTCGAGTTTTACTTTAACTACTTAAGTAACCTGAATGCTAATTTTATATTTAACTAAATAGTCTCATAAGTTAAGGATTACTTTGAGAATAATAAGAATTAGTAGCTTTACCTCTCTGACTGGTAAAATACTATTTTTTAAAGTGTTATTACTGAGAATCCAGATAAAAGCAAAAAAGAGGTTTTTAAGCTCCTGATCTTAAAGTTTATATATATCTAAAAAGCTTTCCCTACTAAGATCCAGATAGATAATATCCTCCGCCTCTAGCTTATAAATATATACTACAGTATACTAGAGTGTTAGTTAGTCCTCTTCAGCTCCACAGTAACCTCTTAGAGTCTCTATAACTAGTTGAGATTTACTGTAAGTAATATTTTATTAATCTAAAAGGTGTAATATATACTAAATAATAGAGAGGATCACTAGAAGGTAGCTAGAGACTAATTTTAGACTGACTGCATATATAACTTACCTTAAGGTAACTCTCAAGACTATAGTTATACTTCCGCATGTATGTAGCCTCACGCTCCAGGTAGCTATTACCTACTTCTAATATTTATATGCAGCTATGCTAATTAAAAATGTTATGTGTGTAGTAAACCTGGTTGTTAGTCTATGAGGTATACTCTTAAGGAGAGGTGCGTCTTATTTAATAAGTATAAGTTAACTACTAACCTTAAGGTATACTCTACAGTAATATACTAAGCTTTCCTTGTAAGCTACGAAGGTATTAATAGTCTTAATGATAATAGCCTCAAGGCTACACTAGAGGTTAATACTAATAAAAATATTATTATATAGTATTAAATAGGTATTAACTTTAAGGAGGACCATTCTGCAGAACCTACTCTAAGGATGTTTTTCACGTTATTTTATAGTGAGAAGCTTGTTGCTTTAGATAGAGGTAAAATTATTAGAATCCTCTAAGATTAGGTAGTAGTCTATATTCTCACTAAGAGTATTACTATTAGTAGTAAACTTATAGATAATACTGCCGCCTCTATGTATATCTTTATATTTGAGGGCTGCTACTTAAGTATAGTATTTTAAGGTATTCTTTCTAACTTAAGTGCTGCTAGCTTCTCGACCGCTAGATACTCTCAGTTTACTACGTTAAAGTAGTTAGTTATCTTCTCTATTACTCTCACGCCTCTGTAAGGTGAATTAATTATAATATATTTCAGAGGAGCTATCCTTATTATAATACTTAGAATAGTTAATATATTTATACTACTTAATATTATTATATTTTATATGGTTCCTTATGATATATTCTTCCTCCTCTATCTTGCGGATATAGATTATTTTAGTATTATATTTAATAATATCTATAATAAGCTCCGTTAGGATAAAAATATTATACTTATTATTTGAAAATGGAGGTATTTATAGATACTTCTTAATAAGGAGAGAATAATTACCTCTATGTACCTTATAGAGATAGAGATATAGAAGCTTTACTGCTATTTTAGACACTCAGCTGTAGTGTGCCTCTATAATATTCTTAATAAGGTGGGATATTTAGTTAAATAGTATACTCTCAAGGCTCTCAAGAGGTACTGTTACTACTACTAAATATATAGTATAGCTTCCTCGCGATTTTGTTTTACTATCTAAGGTGATATTAACTTTAACTTCGAGATTATTATTAATATTATCTATATTAATAACTATAATATACTTTATATTATTGACGCTACTATAGCGTTTAATGCTACTTAATTTCTACCTAACTTATTAGTAAAAATAATATAGGAGGCTTTTAAAGCGTATTAGATTAATATATACTAAGATCCTCCCAACTATATTACTACTAATATAGATATAACCTTCTAATCTGAAGACTTCAGATTAGAGGTGAAGACTATAGAATTAATAGTTTATATTATACTTATTAAAGTGTATAATAGTGTCGGTAAAGTTAAGTATTACTATATACTCCTCCGCTATACATATGAGATTTACTATATAGAACTCCCTACTACTATTTAAGAGGTATTCCTTCAGGTAGTATATAAGGTAATTAATAATACTGCTAGCTTAAATAGTTTTATATCTATCCTGCTTATGTTTGGAGCGTACTTACGCCTCATGGAAGATTTAGCTTTCTCTCTAGATATTATTACCTGGGCCTAAGCTGTACGTAAGACTATAGAAGAGGTTCGCTATAAGTATACTAAGTATACTATTAATACCACTTTAGTAATATATAATAGCCTTAATACCTCTCACGTAATAATTTTTCTGCTCCAGACTCTTATGTGTATATAGCGAGAGAAAAAAGGCTAGTAAGGATTATATTTTCTTGTTACTACCTATAGTGAGACTTACGTTCTCAAGCTTCCTCATAATCCTTAAGAGTTTCAATTAATAGCTATAAAATAGTATTTCGAAAGTAACAAACAAGAAATTAACAATAATACAGCTGGAACTATAGCTTCATAAAAGCTAGTATTTATAGCTTTATATACTAACCCTCAGCTAGGCTAAGGATCTCTAAGCAACCTAACGGCAAACAGAAGCTTATAATTCTATATAGCTGCTCTGATTTTATCCGTAACTATCCCTAAGGCTCTGAATATACAGTTAACACTTCATACTACCTCTGTCGCAAGAGATAACAATATCCTCCCTCTCCGAGTAGTTAGTAATTTACTACCTTAACTACAAACAACTTAGATTATACTGAAGCCTCTAAATTATATAACCTATAAGTATGCAGTTAGTTTACTACCTCTAGAGTTTAACTAAGAAGCTTATTTTATAGTATATTTTACAGCTAAGGAGCAGTCAGATCTAGTATTCTTACTTACTCTCTATATAAAAAGCATAATTATAACGTCTAGCTTGCTGTTTAAAGAGTTAATTAAAAAGGAAGTTAAAAATATTATTAATAATAGTATTATAAAGATTATCTAATATAATCCTATCCTCCACAAGGATTATAAATACTTTAAGTTTTATATTATTAATAAAATTAAGAATAAGGATATTAATAAGGTATATAAGAAGTTGAAACTTGTGATCTAAAGCTTTAGAGACTGTGGTAAGTTTAAAATTTTGATGTAATCGCTAACAATCTAATAGAGCAGCTAGTGATTAATTTTAGCTGTAGCCTTAACTCTCCTTAAGTATAAAAGTATAATAATATAGCTTCGCGACGTTACTTAAGCTTATATTTAAGCTAAAATAGAGCTTATAAGGTATATTATAGCTGATCTGCCTTCGTATCTTAAAGAATAGTACTCTCTGGACTCTATAATAATTATTATTAAGCTGCTTTATAGCTTCGCTAAGGCTGGAACCTACTGGTAGGTAACTTACTCTATATACTATAAGGAGTAGTTATAAATAGAAACTTTAATATATAACCTATACCTCCTTATTTTGTATACTTAAAATGACGCCTTTAGCCTCGTTAGTATATAAACTAATAATATCCTCAGCCTCTCTAATATAGTATTTTCTTACTGAGAGGATAAGGAGCTTAAAAAGACTTTATTTAAGGTGAAGCCTAAAATTATACTCTTAGAGATTATACTTCTTACGTTTAATAGAGGTATCTTATCACTCTATAGTGATTACCTCTACTTATACCAGAAGTATTAAGGGTAAAAACTAGTCTTTATTAATATATATATTATATCTGAAGTACTTAAGAAGGTATATATTAAATAATATGTATGTAGTATATACCTTACCTCTATATACTAACTGGAGGCTCTATTTAACCTCTCGCACGCAGCGTAAGAATAATAACTTTTAAGTGATAACACTATTATACTTAATAAATAACTTAAGTAGCAAATAGAGTACCTCAACTGAGGTCTTAACTTTATACTACTTAACCTCTCTAAGGTATGTTTTTACATTTTTATTGATAGCTTTTTTACTAATAATACTAACTTCTTATCTTAATTGGGATTTATAATAATTCTAGGCTAAGAGACTGTAATTAGTAATAGTTAGTTTAACCTCTATGGTAATTTTATATATTACTTATCTACTAAAAGTAAGAAAGTTACTAGGAGTATATTTACTTTAGAGATCTATATTATAGTAACTAGTATAGATTTTACTTATATTATAGCTATATTATTTAAGAAGATTCTTAACTACTAAAAGCTCCCTCAGATTCTAACTATTATATATACTAACTTATACTCACTTTATAAGTATTTTATAAAGTTTGGCACTACTAAAAAGAAGTATCTAATAATTAATATTATAGCGTTAAGATAGTTATATAAATGCTATAAGCTCTATAAGATACAGTAGATTAACAGAAATAATAATATTACTGATACCTTCACGAAAGGTACTCTAAACTACACCCTCGAGAAATTTATTAATTCAAACTATATAACTATTTAAATAGAGGGATAGGTAACTTAAGCGGAGTAGATAAATAGGTATTCAGACGTTATTCAGGCAAAGGATGTAAATTATAAAAGATACTATTTTTTATGTAAATAGATAGGCACCAGGGTATGCAACAAAAAGAAAAGTTACCAGTGTCAGTTACGCC
>MASP02000110.1:0-11859 GCA_001693025.2 Colletotrichum lindemuthianum | reverse complement strand
GGCCTGTGGGTAGTAAATAGGTATAGGTAAAAAAAAGGATACTACCTATAGGTAATATTAGGTTACCTATAATTACCTATTATATACGATAGGTAATTGTAGGTAATCTAAAATTACCTATAGATATATTTTTAATAGAAGAAAAAAATAGAAGAAATATATAAAATAAGAAATATAAAAAGATAGTAATAATTATTATAATCTAACTAGAGATAAATATAAATAATTACTATAAAAGTTACTAATTAGTAGTTTTTATAATTATAGTTTTCTTTCTTTTCTCTAGCTTTTAACTTTAAAAATTCTTAATATTATTCTAATAAGATTACTTAAAAGAAAGTTTTACTATATAATCTTATAATAGAGTGTTTTTAAGGTTTAAAAGAAGGAGGAGGTTTAGAAGAGGAGGAAAGTTTCTCTCAGAATCTTAAATACTAAACTCTTTATTATTATTTTAGCTGTTATTTTTATCTATTTCTCTATTAGAAGAATTACTAATTATATTCTTATTAATATCCTCTTTATAGAGAATCTTAATTAAGAAGCTAGTAAGTAACTAATAAACCTAAAGATAATTTTTTATTTTTATTTTATCTAAAAGAAAATTATAATTAAAAATAATATAAATTATATATTAATATTCTTTAGTTATAATAATAATTTTATCCTCTTTATTAAGTATCTTTTCTAACTAAAAGTAAGATAGTTAGATTTTTTTTAACTACTTAATCTTAATAGTAAGAAACTTAAAAATTATCTTAATTAAAAGATTAAATTAGAAATAGTAATAAATATTATATATTAAGCTGAATAAATATTTAAGAGGAATAAATATAACTTAGATATAAAGATAATTTATAATTATAATATTAATACTTTTAAAGTAAAGATATTTATAATTAAATCTTATTTAAAAAACTTAAGCTATTTTACTAATAAATATAACTAAAAGATATATTAGAAATATTTTCAGAATTAAATAAGTAAGATTAATATATCTATATTAAAATATTTATTATAGATATCCTAAGTTTACTATATTCTTAATTAAATACTCTAAAAATAATTAATATAGTTAATTATTATAATTAATTACTATAAATACCTTTTTTATTAGATTACTAAATTATATTACTTATATAAAGTTAAATGAACTTTATAGTTAAATACTATTAGTCTACTAGATAATCTATTAGGTTTTTAAATAATACTAATCTATATAAACTCTAATGAAATTTTATTTAACTTATTATTAAAAAGTTTTAGTATCTACAAAAATTTTAAGAGTTTAGCTAAAGTTAAATTAAATACTCTATATCTAAGAGACTAAAATATTAATTATTAGAGTTAAGAAAGTAATAATATTATAAATCTAGAAAGAATCTAATCTAAAAAATATATTAATATACTTATTAAACTTATTCTAACTATTTAAGGTTATATTAGTAATTATAACTATCTAACTATAATTATTATAGTTAGTTTTCTCTTTCAGAGTAGTAATATATATCTGAAAATATAGTAAAATAATCTGGAGGAAAATAAAAATATACTTAGGGGTGATATTCTGTATATAACTAATAAGATTAGTAAATAGAATAAAAAGTTTTATAATATTAAATAAGATATTTAAAACTTCTTATTCTATATTTAAAATTATATTTTCCTGGTTTTCTTTCTGCTTCTGGAATTATATATTAATAGTTTACTGGAGGAGTCTAACTTAAATATATATAATAATTATTAAATTCTATTAAATATAAATATCTTATAGAAATCTTAAAAATCTTTCTTATAGTTAAGTAGATTCTTAAAGCTTTTTAAACTCTTAGGATTTCAGAACTGAAAACTTAAGAGAGATAGTAAGTTATTTAATCTATTATTTATTAATTCAATATTATTATAAATAATTACTATAAATAACTTTACTTTATAAATAACTATATTTATATAATTCTTGCTTTATAAAATTGCTTAATTAAGTTATTTTTATAGTTTATAATCTGTAGGATTAGTAGCTTATTAGTTATTATATTTTAGAATATTTTCTTTATCCTATTAATCTTAATTTTAGTTTTTAAAATCTGAAGAGTTTCTATAATAGAATATTAGTATGAAAGGCTGGACCTGGGCTTATTTAACTGGAAGGTGGCGTAAATACTATTTATTTAGAACTAAGGAGTAAAAGAGAAGCTTTTATAGGTGCGTGGAAAAGTCTGTATATATAGTGCTATATAGAGCTTACTAAGGCCCCACTCGGGCGAGGGGGTTAGCTTTAGATACTTAGGCACAGCTCTAGCTAGACATCCAGATATAGCCTATAATATTACCTTCCTCCTCCCCAGTTGCTACTCAGCTGGAGGCTGTAGGCTGGGTCTCTATTATTATCTATAATTAGTCTATATATTACTTTATACTATTCTAAAGTTATTATATTTATAATAATATTAATAGACTCCTATATAGAGTTTATATATTCTTTCTATTTAATAAGAGCTTCTTATTAGTATCCTCTCTCCACTTAGTATATCCTTATAGTAAGAATATTTTTAACTAGCTATTTAACCTCCTTATTATTATCTACTAATAGTAGCAGCTAGCTATTAATTATAACCTACTTAAGTAGTAGATTAGTAGTAGCTTTCTAGAGTAAATCTATATAGAACTATAAGTAAATAAACCCTAGAGTATCTAGCTTCATAATATATAGTAAGAAAACTTTTACTATTATATACTTATAATGCAGTTAGGCTAGTTTTTAGCTTAGCTTTAGTAACTTATAGTTAAATATATTTAACTACACCTTATTACTAACTTAATACTAATCTATAGGGAACTAGATCCTATTTATTTAAATTTCTAACCTCTATTAAGTAATAATTATCTCTATATAGATATATATTATTACTAACTATATTTTCTTTACTAGCTAGTAAACTATAGCCTCACTACTACTAAGTAGTTCTATACACTCTTTAGTAACTAGAATAAAATTAATATAATACCTATAATCTATAAAGAAAAATATAGTTCCTATTACACTATACTACTAATTATAGAAAGCTAACTATATAATAAGTAGTAAATTATCCTAATTATCCTGAAACTAATAAGTAAATATCCTTAAAACTGTTTAAATCTCCTAATTATATTATTCTATAATCCTATTAATCTATAAATAGTAACTAATACTTAATAAGTATATAATACCTATTAATTTATAAAACTCCTTCTAGAAGTAATTTACTTAGTTAGACTCTCTATTACTTATAATAGAATATAATATTCTATAGAATCTATAATAGTAACTGAGGAATTACTAAATATATACTTCTATCTCTATTATATCTATCTTTTCTAATATAGAAACCTTACTTAGTTAATTAATAATAACCTAGAGGTAATAACTATCTTATCTTTTTATAAAAAGTAAATTAGTAATAAAATCTATTAATAAATTAGAATATAACTAATTAGGTATTAATAAGAATTTTAAGAATTCCTTCTTAGTCTATCTCTAAATATAAATACTCCTATATATATTATAGTTATATATAAATCAGCAGATACTTTATAACTATTTAGACTAATAGAATTATTAGCTTATAATCTCCAGTATATTATTACACCCTAAATAACTTATAGAAGAGAAATTATATAACTTCTATACTAGTCTAATCTTAAGCTTATTAAAGAGGCTATTACTCTCTTCACTACCTAGTATCTAAAACTTCTCTCTAAAAGTAAACTATTCTAGTATATTAATAATATACTTAATAATCTAAACTTTAATATAGAAATTAAGAGAGAAACTATATTTTCCCTACTAAATTACTATAAAAATCTATTAGTATAAAGAATCTCTCTTAGTAATATAATTCTATATTTCTTACAGATTTAATCTTCCTTTAAAAACCTAAATACTAATAATATCTATATATCCTACTTAGGATCCCACAGAGATAATAGTATCCAGAATAATCTATATCACTTATCCTTATTACTTCTTATTATCCCACTTTTTAGAAGTATCCTATTCCCTCTAGGAGAGAGTATTAGAAACTACTATCTAAATACTTAGTTAATACTTAAAGTAAAAATTATACTGAGATAACTCTTCTACCCACTAGCTCTACCTCTCTATAAACTATTATTTCTTTATAAAATACTTAAAACCCTTATAATTAGTAAGAATTTTAAACTTCCTAATGCTTTATAGCTCCACTCTCTATACTTATAAATATTCTAGTACTATAAAAAGTTCCTTATTATAAATTAGATAATTAAACTCTATAGGAGTTAAGTATTAAGAGTAGAAAGCTACTAAATACCTTACTCCAGCCTTATCAGCTTAAGTTAATATATCTCCCAGAGTATACTCTAAATAGTCTATCTCTATTATTATTAAAGTATTAGGATTAAATATCCACAGAACTAATTCTATAGTAAAAAATTATTTTAGTATAAGGAAAACCTCCTATTACTCTAATCTCTAGTTAAAAAAAACTAACTTCTAAATTAGATAATTTAAAAACTCTATAAAAACATTATACTAAAATATAAAAACCTTATAATAATTTATAAACCTAAGGAAATTATAGATATTTTTTAGTAAACTAGAGGGAAGCTAGTTAGTAATAACTTCTAACTTCTTAAAATTATAAGAAAAGCTCTTTCTAGTTATTATAATATACTTAATATACTTAACTATAATAACTAAGAACTTACATTTCTTAGAATCTAACTTAAGATTTATATCAGTAAGGTAGCTAAGTATTTAGTAGACTTTCTCCTTATATTCTTTTTATAAACTACTAATATAAATAAGAATATTATTAATATATACTATAATAAAATTATGGGAGGGGCTGATAGCTTGCTCTCTATTGCGACTATTAGTGGATATATTGCCTCCTGAAGTATAATTTTAGCCCTCCCACCCCCCCGCTAACTGCTATAGCTAGCCCTAAGTTAATCTGGGCCTGAACCCCTTGCAGCTATAGTAGCTAGTATACCCACTCCACGTCAACCTTTTCAACAACAAACAACCAATAACTCCTTCTGCGTCAACCTCACGCCCTCACGCCCTCACACCCTCACGCCACACACAATTTGAATATCTCGAGAGATTCAATTACTGCTAACTATAGCTACTCTGTTCAAACACTCATCACAACCTCCACATCCGCAACCTTAACATCCTTATAATAGACTATACCCTACTCACCCCCAAGACGAAACTTCACGCCCCTAACACGAAAATTTTCCGCCACTAATATGAAAGTTTTCCGCTACTAATACAAACTAACTCACAATCTCTACGTAAATATAGTAGAACTCAGCCTGCTCTTATTAGCGAACGATCTTAATATATTAATTAAGTGTGGTTAATATACAAATAATACTAGTATAGATATAGATATTTTTAGTGTAGCTATATAGTATCTAAAACTCCAGTAATTATAATATTATAATACTCTAAAGTATCTAGTAACTTATATAGTATATTAATATTAAGATACTCTCTAATTAATAATTAGTCTCCAAAATTATTAGCTTAATATAGTAGATTATAGGATAGCTAGACGATTTTCTTCTGAATATCTAGAGTCTACCTATTAATATTAGTATTTATAATATTATTTAGGTTTTTTAGGAGATATTAATACCTCCTATTATAGAGGTTATAAAGGAATATTTAGAACTTACTATTATATTATTTTAATTACAAGTAACTATATAAATTTAAGGGAAATTCCAGTTCTATTATAAAAGTAGCATTAAGGATAGTTTAAATATAGAAGAACGATAGATTATAGAACACTTAGCTTTTATAAACCTTTTATTTTATCCTATCTTTAAGAGGTTCATAAAAGTTCTCAACCTTACAACCTTAGTGGTTACTTTCAGCTATATACGTTAAGCTCTAGCCTCACTGAGGCTCTCACTAATTATTACTATAAGGTCTTCCTCCGCTATAAGGTTGAATATCACAACCGGAAGTATAATTATCTATAATAATAGGTAATTTTATTACTATTTAAACTAATTATAAGCCAGCATTAGCATGAATACTGTTACTAGGTACATTTTACAGTTAGAACCACATATAGAGTGAAGAGCTTAGATACCACCACAGGTACAAAGCAAAAGTAACCAAATAATAAAATTATCTAGAAATTATTATAGGTAGTTATTAATATACTATTAAAATATAGTAGAAATATTAGTAAGTCTGAAGGAATATACTATCTATTCAAAAAAACTATAATATATTTAAAAAACTATTTTCTCCTAATTTACTTTATTAATTCTAATCTTATAGAATATAGTAATAATATTAAACTTAATATACTAATAAGTAATAATAATCCTCTAAAGAGTCTCTAATATAAAGAAGAAGAAGTAATAATCCTTCTTTATAATTATATTAAGAGCTTTATAATCTATATAGAAATATATTCCTCTACCTAACTTTCTTACAAAAAAAATTAGGATACTAATAGAGAAACTATTTACTTTAATAAATTCCTTATTAAGTAAATCCTCCAGAATCTTCTTAAATACTAAAAGCTTCTCCTATAATATACTATAGAGAGGTTTCTATAGGAGGTCTAATTTCTATCTCTTATTATTAGGAATCAATAAGATATAATAATCTATTCCTAGTCAGCTAGGAAGTAGCTAGTATACTAAACCTAGATAGAGAAAATCCAGAAATTCCTTTAAGATATTTATAGAAATATAATCCCTTAAGTTCACTTCTACCTTCGGAACTAATACTTTCTCAATATCTACTAGACTAACAGACATAATCTAGTAGAGACTTAATATCTTACTAATACACTATATAGTATACTAACAGATAAATATAAATAAATTAGTATTAAGTAGCTAAACTAACTAAATCTCCTTAAACTATACTAACTTATTCTAATATTCCAGATATATTATTATACTATCTTTCCTATATATTATCTATTAGACTCCAGTATTATAGATAATATAATTATCCTCTATCTATAGCTACCTAAAATATAAAAGTAACTACAGACCCTCTATAATATAAATATAAATTTTCTATATATAACTACTAACTTCTAAAATTAGGATAACTACCTCCTAAATATCACTAAATAATAATCTAGTAGTATATCTTCTTATCTATCTCTTTAACTTATTAACTAGCAGGAAATAAAGTTTCTTTATAAAAAAGATATTAATAATAATGTAAATATTATAGCTTATATTAATAAGTATATTAATAAAGTAACTTCTATTAATTCTAATCTAAATAATAGCTAACTACTAATTACTTACCTATTTCTTTTCTTATTATTTCTTTTATCCTATTATTTCCGCCTCAATTAGCTCTAAAGTCTAATTTTACTCTGAAGTTACTTTTTTCCCGAATCCTTACTATTACTAAGTGGAACAGTATTATCCCCTTAGTTATCTCCAGTATAATCTAGAGCAGCTATAGCTTTTATAATCTTTATACTAATTTTCTTATATTCTCAGGTTTTATAGTTCCTATAGATATAACCTTTCTTACTATACTTAAAATATTAGTAGGTATCCTAATAGTCTTTAAAGTATTCTTTAGAGGTAGAGGAGAAGCTACTAAAGCTTTAGCATTATTATTACTTCTTAACCACCCTAGTTATTATAATATTACCCTCTATATTATAAATAGTAGATCTCCAGTAGGGTAGCTAGTAATATACTAATACCCCCTTTATATATTTAAGCTTCTAAACTATATCTTAAACCTTAGATAACCAAAATCTATACTCTATAGAAAAGTTAACTATAATAAATAGCTCCTTAAAATAAGAGAGTAGAATAACCTCCAGTAGGGAGATCTAGACTATATTCAGCTATATATATCCTCTAGTATTAACTAGAGTCTTTTTAAATTAAGGCAGAAAAATAGTCAGATATTTATTTTCCTTCTATCTGAAACTCTATAGTTAAGTAATAATATAAAGCTAACTATTAGAGTTTAGGTAAATTCTATCCAGATAACCTATAAAATTATTTAGATTATAGAAGTTCTCCAGCCTTCCCACTATATAGAAAATTTCAACTACCTACTGAGAATTAGAGTCTAAACAGAAGTAAATGAGATACTAATATTCCTAATTACTATTAAAAAAGTAATAATTAATCTTAAGTTTAGTTTTTATCTATTAAGCTTATACTTAGTATTCCTTCCACTTACCTAAAAACTTTAGGAGTAGGGAAAGAAGCTTCCTCTAGTAGTTAGCTACTAGTGGGAGTATAGTAATATTATTAACCCTAAAAGCTATTATCCTAATAGATATTATTCTAGAGGTTACTAAAGCATCCTAGTATAGACTAAAGGTATTCATTATAGTAGCCACCTGGAGGTTACCACTTACTATAGTATCTTATTTCGCCAATTTATATAAAAACTTATTAATCCTCTAGTAGAGAAAGCTTAAAATATACTATAACTATTACTAAAGTAGTTCACTTATAAGATTACTACCTATAGAGATATCCTGGGGGGCTCTAGTACCCTCTATTATTCTTCATATTAATTACCTATTATATAGTATTATATCCTAGGAGCTACACTTAACTAGATTATATACTTAACTAGTGGGGAGCTATACTCTACTTAATATTATCTATATAGTAAATAAAACTGAGTTTTAAATATATAAAAAGCTAGATCTGGGTTTATTCAACCAGAAGGTAGTATAAATACTATTTATTTAGAACTAAGGAGTAAAAGAGAAGCTTTCACAAGTGCGTAGAAAAGTCTGCATATATAATACTATATAGAGCCCACTAGGGCCCCACCCGGGCGAGGGGGTTAGCTTCGGATACCTAGGTACAGCCCTAGCTGGACATTCAGGCATAGCCCGTAACAATTAGTATTTTAAATAGTTTTAGTAGAAAATTACCTATATATTATTATATTTATTATCTATATCCTTTAGTTTAATACTAAGTATTTTATTCTTAGAAGCTTTAGATTAAGATATTTTAACTATATAGTATATCTTATAGATAATAAAGTTAAAGATATAGATAAGATATTTAATATAGTAGATATTAGGAATTATAATCTTAAAGTAATAACTATATTTTTCAGTAAGGAGCTTAGGGTTGTGTGAAGGGCTGGACCTAGGCTTATTTAACTGGAAGGTGGCGTAAAATACTGTTTATTTAGAACTAAGGAGTAAAAGAGAAGCCTTTATGAGTGTGTGGAAAAGTCTGTATATATGATACTATATGGGGCCTATTAGGGCTCCACCCGAGCGAGGGGGTTAGCTTCAGATACCTAGGTACAGCCCTAGCTGGATATTTAGGTATAGTTTGTAATATTATCCCCCTCCTCTCCAGCTGCCGCCCGGCTGGAGGCTGTAGGCTGGATTTCTATTATTATCTATAATTAGTCTATATATCACCTTATATTACTCTAAGGCTGCTATATCTATAATAGTATTAACAGACTTCTATATAAGGTTTATATATCTTTCCTATTTAATAAGAGCCTCTTATTAGTATCCTCTCCCCACTTAGTATATCCTTATAGTAAGAATATTTTTAACTAGCTATTTAACCTCCCTATTATTATCTACTAATAGTAGCAGCTAGCTATTAACTATAATCTGCCTGGGCAGCAGATTAGTAGTAACTCTCTAAAGTAAATCTATATAGAACTATAAGTGAATAGACTCTAAGGTATCTAACTTTATAATATACAGTAAGAGGATCTTCACTATTATATACTTATAATATAGTTAGGTTAGCTTTCAGCTTAGCCTCAGTAACTTATAGTTAGATATATTTAACTATATCTTATTGCTAACTTAATACTAATCTGCAGGGGATTAGGTTTTATTTGCCTGGATTTCTAACCTCTACTAGGTAGTAGCTATCTCTATATAAATATATATTATTACTAACTATATTCTCTTAATCAGCTAGTAAGCTATAGTCTTACTACTATTAGGTAGTTCTATATACTCCTCAGTAACTAAGATAGAGTTAATATAATATTTATAATCTATAAAGAAAAGTATAATCCTTATTATACTATACTGCTAGTTACAGAAAGCTAACTATATAATAGGTAGTAGGTTACTCTAGTTATCCTGAGACTAATAGGTAAATACCCTCAAAACTACTTAGATCTCCTAGTTATACTATTCTATAATCCTATCGGTTTGTAGGTAGTAATTAATATTTAGTAGGTATATAATACCTATTAATCTATAGAACTCCTTCTAGAAGTAACTTACTTAGTTAGACTCTCTATTACTTATAATAGAATATAGTATTCTATAGAATCTATAGTAGTAACTGAGGAACCACTAAGTATACACCTCTACCTCTATTATATCTATCTCCTCTAATATAGAAACCTTACTTAGTTAATTAATAATAACCTAGAGGTAATAGCTACCTTATTTTTTTATAGGAAGTAAGTTAGTAATAAAATCTATTGACAGATTAAAGTGTAACCAGTTAGGTATTAGTAAGAACTTCAGGAATCCCTTCTTAACTTACTTCTAGATATAAATACTTCTATATATATTATAGTTATATATAAATTAGTAGACACTTTATAACTATCTAGACTAGTAGAACTATTAGCTTATAATCTCTAGTATACTATTATATCCTAAGTAGCCTATAGGGGAGAAGTTATATAACTTCTATACTAACCTAATCCTAAGCTTATTAAGAAGGTTATCACTCTCTTTACTACCTAGTATCTAAAGCTTCTCTCTAAAAGTAAACTATTTCAGTATATTAATAGTATACTTAGTAATCTGGATCTTAATATAGAAGTTAGGGGGAAAATTATACTCCCCCTATTAGACTACTATAAAAATCTATTAGTATAAAGAGTCTCTCTCAGTAGTATAATTCTATATCTCTTATAAGTCTGGTTTTCCTTTAAAAACCTAAGTATTAGTAATACCTATATATCCTACCTGGGGCCCCGTGGGGATAGTAATATCTAGGATAATCTATATTATCTATCTCTATTACCTCTTATTATTCCACCCTTTAGAAGTATTCTATTCCCTCTGGGAGAGGATATTAGAGACTACTACCTAGATACCTAACTAATACTTAAGGTAAAAGTTATACTGAGATAACTTCTCTACCCACTAGCTCTACCTCTCTATAAGCTATTATTTCTTTATAAAATACTTAAGGCTCTTATAGTTAGTAAGGATCTTAAACCTCCTAGTGCTCTATAGCTCCACCCTCCACACCTATTAATATTCTAGCACTATAAGGAGTTCCTTATTGTGGATTAGGTAATTAAACTCTATGGGGGTTAGGTATTAAGAGTAGAAAGCTACTAGATACTTTACTCTAACCTTATTAGCTTAAGTTAATATACCTCCTAGGGTATACTCTAAATAGTCTATCTCTATTATTATTAGAATGTTAGAGTTAAATATTTATAGGATTAATTCTATAGTAAAGAGTTATTTTAGTGTGAGGAAAACCTCTTACTACTTTAGTTCCCAGTTAAAAGAAACTAACTTCTAAGTTAGGTAGTTTAAAGGCTCTATAATAGTATTATATTAAGATATAAAAATCTTATAATAATTTATAAACCTAAGGAAACTATAGATACTTTTTAGTAAGCTAGGGGGAAGCTAGTTAGTAATAACTTCTAACTTCTTAGGATTATAAGAGAGACTCTTTCTAGCTATTATAATATACTTAATATACTTAATTATAGTAACTAAGAATTTATATTTCTTAGGATCTAACTTAAAGTCTATATTAGTAAAGTAGCTAAGTATCTAGTAGACCTTCTCCTTATACTCTTTTTATAAGCTACTAATATAAATA
>MASP02000109.1:0-38491 GCA_001693025.2 Colletotrichum lindemuthianum | reverse complement strand
TAGATAAATATAGTAGTAGATAAAGATATTATTAAGTATACTATTATTAATATTTATTTAGAATTTAATATTTTCATTTTATTACTAAAGTATAACTTTTTAGTATATCTCTACTAGTATTTTTACTTCTATATATTAGAATACTTTCTTATACTTATCAACTTCAGCTACAGAGATACTATTATTATTTATATCCTTATAGTAGCTATTAATAGGATCTAGAGAGAAAGATATATTTAGAATATCAGGCTGGGAGAATATCTATAGTTAGTATAACTTTATTATATCTTAATTACGGGCGTTTCTCTAAAAGCTGTAGCTTTAGAGGTATATATACTTATTAGATAAATTACTACTATTAAGCAGATATCTCCTTTTAGTAAAAATCTTATAAATATCTTCTAATTTAAGATTTATTAATTTACTAGATATTATTCTTTACTGGTAATACTAGTGATAGATTAATATACTTTAGTAGTAACCTTATTAGAGCTTATTATAGAAGTGGAGGTAGGTTATAATCTAACAGTAATATTATTAAGATTATTAGTAACTTAGTTTAGCTTTTTATTATATAAATACGCTACCTATACTAGATAGGAATAACGGGCGGAGATTAAGAATATTATTAGTCACTTATTCTTATATAGTCTAATAACTATCTTAGCTTATTATCACTATAGAGAGTAGCTTTAAGAATAAGCTGTAGTTATTAGTTAGCTAAATATATAGATAAGAATAAGGAATAGTAATTTCTTAACACTTTTATCTCAGCGTTAGTTATAATATCTTAATAAATCGCTATATCCTAAGGGATCCTAATTAGAATATATCTCTACTATAGTTACTAACAAAATATTAGAGGAAGAGATTACAGGCTGATACTATTACTTAGTTTTAGATTCAGGATGTTTATATATTAATTTATATTATCGATTATACCTTTATAATTATTCCCAGGGTCTCCTTACTATATAAAATAAGGACCCCTTTCTTTATTATTATTTTTATTATAATTAAGTCCTAACTATTAGGTAAGCTACATTATAGATACAGATATATTAACTAAAGTGTTTTACTTCTTCTATATAATATTAAAAGGAGCATTTTCAGTATATTATTTTTAGTTACTAATATATTATATCTACTATTATTAAAGTGTTCTCTTATTTCTTATTAGTTAAATATATATAAGATATTAAAAAGCAGTAGTGAGGGATAGTAGTTTTTATTATAGGTTCTTTTCTTTTAGTTATATTAATCTTATTATCTCGTCTCGATATTTACTATCTTAATTTAATATTAATCTAAATTATCTTTTTATTATATAGTGGATACAACATAATATTAAGTAAACAGATTATCATAAAGTTATCTTTACTTCTATTTCTATTATAAGTATAATATTAATAATTTCTCTCGAGGTAGCATATAGTCACGACAGCTTTAAGTTACCTGTTTCTGCTTAGAAGCTATCTATAGGGTCCCTTAGGAGGTATTATAATCTTATCTCTTTAGGTATTCCTTACTAATCTACAGTTAAGTAGTGGTAATAGATACTAATAGTAGTTAAACTACTAATTAGTATTAGTTTATAACTAGTAAATGTTTATAATCGATCGATTTAACGTAACTAGGTTGTAACTAGTAGTTTCTATTTCATTATATTTAAGTCTATATTATAGCGCACATATATACGCTATACGCCGTTAGGATCAATCTGTAGGATAATACCTCTCATCTAATTAATACAAAAAGTGGGGCACTCAGTGTGTCACCCACTACTATAGCTTTTGCCATATCGGTGCCTAGTTAATCTGACAGATATAAATATAATATTCAGATAGTAGAAGTTTTCTAAGTTATTAAAAAGATTAAGTGATAAGTATACTAATTAGAATTCCTAACTAAATAGAAAATATATAATATTATCTCTATTAACTATCTTAAGCTAGCTGTAAGTCTTAATCCTTATAGATAAATATTATTATAGATCCTACTAATTATAGATATATCTAAGGAAGTTAAATTAGTTATAGCTTAATACCTATTAGGAAAGATAACTTAATATTCAGCTAAATTTAAGTATTTAGATTCTAATTATAATAATTAGTTACCTGAGATCCAGATTCTGGAATATTTTCTTTAATCTTAGTAATCTAATACTTAGTAATAGAGGTAATAATTATATTATATAATTATAATAATTTCTATATTATTCCTTTTTTTTTCTAGTAAATGGAATGTTAAGTTATATTTACCTCACGAGATAAGAAACTATCTACTCTTTCTATTTAGCTAACTGAATTTTACTAAACTACTATTTAATATATACTTTATAAAAAATTAGAAGTAAAAATTTTTCTTTTTTATATATATCTTACAGCCTAAAAGTTTTATATTTTACTTTCTTATATTCTCTATAGTAAATTCTATTATATAATAAAACTAATTATATACCTAATAAATAAAATATCTAACTGGAGGATATAATTAATAAACTAATCTCTATTATTAGTAATATAAATTCTAATTATTTTAATATTAATATCTCTAAATTTAGTAATAATTCTGTAAATATAATAAATAAAGAATAACTATAGAAACTAGATAAAAATATATAATTAATACTAAATACTTAACTAACTATATATTTTCCTAGATATATTATAATATAGTAACTATTAGTTAGTAGAGATATATTTAGAATAATAATATTATATAACTTAACTGAAAGTTAATCTACTTCTAAGGAAAATATTAGTGTAGCTAAAAAATATAGATCTAAATCTATATTTACTATTAATATACTAAGTAAATATAAGAAAAAAGATAAGAATTATATAACTAATATAATATTTACACCTTAAAGGATTAATATTAGTAGAAATTCTATATAAATATTAATAAAATCTAAAATTTCTATATTTAATATAAATAATAATTTTCAGTCTACTAGATAAACTAAATAAATTATCTATACTAAATAACTTATAAAATCTATCTATATTAATAATATTATTACTAAAGAAGTATAATAATAGATATTTAATTTTATTAAATTACTAGTTATAAAGATAATTAAATTTAAATCTTCTTATATATAATATAAGAAAATAATATTCTACTTTCTTATAGGTAGTAGAATAAATAAATTAAAAATATAAATTATTCTTTATATTATTTAAGTTAATATTACTATATTATAAGGAAGGAATTTAGAAAGAAAATAGGATATCCTGAGAGTAATAGTAAAAATAATAATTAATATTTATAAGGGAGATAATATAAAGTATTTTAATTAGAGGAAACTAAATAAAGTAGCTAATCTCTTAAAATTTAGTAGAGAGATTCTTATAATTATAAAAACTAAGAATATAATTTCTAATATAACTAATATAATTCCTAATATAATTAATATAATTCCTATTAATATTAAAAGTTTAGATTCTAAGATAAATATTTCAGAATTAGAAAGTAAGGATAATAACTTTAAACCTAAAGATATATAGCTAGAAAACTATATTAAGAATAATAACTTATATAAGTTTTCAGATTTTACAGGAGAAAGTAATTTTAAAAAACTAAAGGAATTTATAATAGAAAAAAAATATTATTAAATTTTAGAATTCTATAATATTTCTAATATTATCTATAATACTAATATATATAATATAATATAGTAGATATAGATAGTAGACTTACTATAGAATACTAAAATTAATATTATAGAAAGTAATATAGTAAATAAATAGATTAGAAGATTTATAGGATAATAGCTATATATTAATAAGGATATTAGTATATTTTTTAGAATAGGGGTAATTATAGTATATACCACCTTAGGTGGTGGTCAGGTGACCACGCCTGTAATAGGGCACCAGGCCCACTAGCTCAGATAGACGAACATGCAGATTACACCTACAGATCGTACCCACACGTTGTGACGACCGACGCGGCCTACAGTGGCGGTGGGGATTTCATCTGTGCTATGGTATTGTTGCTCTGCCGGATCTTTTGGGGGCCATCGCTCGAGTCAACAAATGACGTGTTGATCGCTTGATGGCTTGATGGATAAGGTTATTGCGGTCTCTTTGAGGAGGGGACACGCGACGATTACCCCAACGATGTGTGACGAGGAACGAAGTACATGGAAGTAAGGTAAGGTAGGCAAGCACAGCCAAGAAGGTTGCCAATGTTTCTTGGTGGCAGAGCAGTGTGGCTGAAGTGTGAGAGTTGAGGCGGTCTTGTCTCGGCTTTCGGCCCAGCAGCTTGGAAAATGGGACACAACGTCATGCACGGTCGATAGCGAGCACTCGATGGCAACCCAGAATCAACGGCGACAACGGCCGCTGCCCGCTACTACGCGTGCGTCACCCTCGCCAACCAAGATGGATCAGACGGCCGGTGATTCACCGTCTTGGAGGTTGGCTGTTGCGTAAGCGGTCGCGATCTTTGGTGGCAGGCGCAAACAGAGACTCGCTACTCTGGAGAGTATACTGCATGTTTACAATCACCACCAGCACAGCCAGTCAGCCAGACGTGTGTGGATCGTTCCCTCGTGAAATAAGGCACGCGGGAGAGAGGCTTGGCTTCTAGGAAGATTACGGGTAGCGCAGTGACAGTTGGGAAATGGTTGGACGGTGGTGTGGGATGCGACGAGGGGCGCGGCGCGGCAGTGAAGACAAGACACACAACCCAAACTTCTCTAGTCCGTTCCACGGTGCAGTCCAGCAGAAGTTTGATTTCCTGAAGGGCCTGAAGGGGGTCTGTCTTGTCTCTTATTCGCATCAACGTCGCGTCACCTTGCATCACTTGTCAGAGCAGACCGACAGGACCCTGAACCAACTGTTCGAGAGAAAGAGCCCGAGCACGACATTCCAAGTGGTTGGCAAAGTCAAAAAAACCAGCTGACGGAACTTTTCCCTGCTTTTGGCAACGCTTGTGTGGTGTGCCGTGTCCCGAGCCACCTAAGCATACAGACGACTCCGGTACCCGTCCAGCTGGGCTCGTCTTGCGAATAAGAACTGCGGCAGTCGAGAAATGAGGAAGACTACAATCTATCCCCCCTACCAGGCTACCAGGCAACTTACCGAGCTCATTCACCTTACCTACCAACTCACACCACAGATTCACCTTTTCGCAGTGTCGCGAGGGAAGTAAATCATCTAGTCTGCCTTTCTAGCTGGCCGCAAAGTCTCGGCGCACCCTGGACGTCGTTCCAAACGACAAGGTCTATTTAAAACCCGGAAACCGACTTAGTGAGGCAGACGAGGACCCATTGGGCAAGCGAGGCGGACAAGTCAAAGGGAGACAAGAGAGAAAAGGTTCACGGATTCGGAACTCCAAACAACTACCACTTACTAGGCTCCCCTTCCTCGAATCTGCTGCCTTCGCAGCACAAGCCCACAAGGCGCCTGTACCTATGGTGATCACGACAGAATTGGCTTCGCCCGAACATAAAAAACCACCCAGGTTCCTGAACTCCCGCGAGGTTTGGTTTGGTTGAGTAAAAGTACCAGAGGCACTAATTACTGTGTACATACATCAATGATCAAGGTACACAAGGCACCTTATCGGAAGCTCAGTGACCTCAGGCGCAACTACCCCGCCATACGCGCGTTACGGACAGTTACAGCGCCCCTACGAGTCTGCGCCCCCCCACCATCGTCTTAGGTACCCTTGCACCCTGCACCCTGGTAGGTAGGTACCCTACCCATTGGATCTGCTTCGCGCTCGGTGACCCAACCAGCCAGCCAGCTTAGCCCAGCAGCCCAGCCCAAGGTACCTAGGTAGGGTACTGTGTAAATTGATTATTACGTCTGGTCCCTCTCAGCTATGATTGCTTTTAACTACTCCGTGCCTTAACCTACCTTGCCTACCTCTACGGCTACCCTTCGCCTCGCCGGACTTTTCCTTACTCGCTCTGACGCCAGTCACCAGTCAGCTTGCATTCATCTGACCCGATACCCTCGACGACGGCCAACTTTCCTTCTTACCTGAATCCTACGAGACCCTCATCCGCCGTCTTCGATCCTGTACATCCATTTCCGAGGTATCTTTCATTACGCCCAAAGAGCTCGCGACACGGAGAAAGCGTCGCCCATGTCTTCGACGCAGCAAGTTCAAGCCCGGAATGGTGCTGTTGTAGACCCTGCCAGCGCCCCGGCTCCGGCCACGAGGTCTGAAGTACAGCTTCCCCTTCGCACCAAGAGCAATATGTCCATCCCCCCGCCGGGCCAATCTTTGACGGGGAAGCAAGAGCACTGTAAGAAATGCCGGCTTCTTTGCCCGACCATCAAGCTGACAGTTTCCTGCCACCAGATCTCAAGCGAGAGTTGATGTCGGAGCAAGTAAAGTATGAAATCTCGGAGCTCAACTCCCCCACGGCCCTCAAGCGTTTCGGTGCCCCCTTCAAATCCGACGTGGGCGAGGTCTCCCCCCTCGACTCGGAGCTCCCCATTCTGCGATACATCTTCGTCCACCATGTCCGCGATTTCCCCTTTCTCGACAAGGCCCGGGAGAAGGAGTTTTGGCAAGACAAGCTCCAACTCGTAAGTCGGACAGCTTCCCCCGCCGTCTGGGACGCCCAGAAAACCACCCCGCCGCACTGCCTCGTGCTGACTAGCTGCCTCTTCCCACAGTTCCTAGAATCCTTTGCGACCAAAAACATTTCGTCCTCGGAAGATAGACTTGAAGAGACCAAGAGGCGCAAACTGGCCATAAAATGTCAGAAGCTGGTCGAGCTGATGATGGTGTCGGGGTGCAAGACCTCGTCTGGCTTCGAAGAGAGGATACGCTTTTCCGAGATCGAGGTCGTCGACAGCAATGCTATTGACACGGGAGTTATGCACACCATGCCTGAGGGCAACTATATCAATGGCTGGGATGTCAACGTCGCCGCCGTGCGCATTGTCTCCGAGAGAAAGACCATCAGGACACACAAGCATGCTGTATGTCGACCCTGGGCCCTTTGCGGCGAACTGGGACTGACGTGCGCGACAGGAATTCCTTCTGCGCATCCACCGCAAGGGCGAGCTCGAATTCTTCATCGGCAGACGCTATAGCGACTTTTTGAGGCTTCACAAGAGGTTGCGCCTGGAGCTGCCGGGCAAGGTTCTTCCCACTTTGCCCAAGAAGAACAAGACCGACACCACCGCCTCGGGCCTGTTTTCTTCGCTCACCGGTGGTGGTGGGACTCCCGACTCTGACCGCTCCTCCATTTCGTCCATATCCACACAGATGACGAGCCTGGCGCCTCAGAAGGACTCCTCAAAGCTGTCCGTGAGAGGTAAGCTCGGTCGAGGTCCCGGTAACTGCACCGGTCTAACACACACAGGTCACAAACGCGCCACCTCGACGACATCTGGTCGCAATTCCCCTCGCGTATCCACCGACAGCAGACCAAAGAGTCCCCTATCCTTCCTAGGCGGAAAGAAGGAAGACCAAGTCACGCTCTGGCGCGAGAGTCAGCGTGTTTCACTTAGGGCGTTCTTGCGCTCTCTCCTCGGGAACCCACAGATGGCCCAAACCAAGGCAATGGAAGAGTTCCTTACGAAGGACCCCATCACCCCGACAGACGCCGATATCGACGACATCGACAGGAGAAAGGCGGTCGACGAGCTGCGCATCGAAGAACAGAAGCGGTTCTACGAAATTGCGCGCAAGCGCGCGGCAGAGCTGGACATTTACATGGAAGAGTAAGCAGAAACTTGTACACCCGCGTGGCGCGAGACTGACAGTTTCCCAGGTTCCGGCAGGAGATTGTCGAGCGCAATGGTCTCACGTCACTTTTCCAGGAAATCAAGGATAAGGAGACCATTCAGGATCTCAGCATTCAGTACCGAAAGTTTGCCGAGTGGTTGCGCATCGAGGTCGCGGCGACGATATACCACTTGTTCCTGGCGGAGGACAACTCCCCCGAGCTGTTCGCTCAGGCCAAGAGGATCCACTCTCTCATCCCATACACCGTCATGAAGAACGTCATCAGAATTGCGAACCCGGCGGCAGTCATGTCTGGTGTGTTGGATATCTTCCTTGCACAACCATTCGGTACTAGATCGCTGTTGCAGCGCATCTTCTCGCTCACCCTCAACGACGGCATAAGAAGCTTCCAAAAGTCCATCGACACGCTTGCCGCCAAGATTGACGACGATGCCTTGACCAAGAAGCTGAAGCTCTACACGGAGTCCGAAGAGCACATCAAGATTGCCATTCGAGACGAGGCTGCGGCCGAGGACATTGACTTGATCGTCGTCATCCTGCGTTCGGACTACCTTGAGCCCGCCTTGACCTCGGAGCAGATTGGCCGACTCTACAACGCCTATGTGGCGTTCAACAATGCCGTGGAAAATGTTGACGAGGAGCTTAAGCAGGGCGCCCAACTGTTCTCGTACCTGAAGCAGTTCCTGAAGCTTTGCACTAGACAGCACGATAAGGCCATGATGTTGCAGCTTGTGGAGGAGCCCGTCACCCTGCAGCTGTTCAGGGACCTGTTCACCATCTTCTACGAACCACTTGTGAGGGTGTACAAGTCGGCCAACGTCTACAGCAGTGTGACTGACTTTGCCGTCTTCGTCGACGATATGATCCAAGTGAGTGACCTACCTGGTTCGTCATCGATGACATGCTAACCGGTTTTAGGTTGTCGAGAAGTGCCAGGAGCAGGACGCCTCCGCTGATCCTAATCAGACGGTGCAAGCATTCATCGATCTCTGCCAGAGACACGAGCACAACTTTTACAAGTTCGTCCACGAGGTACACACGCACGACAACGGTCTGTTTGACCAGTTGATGGGCTGGATCGAGGACATTCTCGAGTTCCTCAGAAAGGGCCCCAAGAACGGCACGCTGAACATTAACGCGCTGTTCGAAGGGGGTGTCAGTGGTGGAGTTGTCGACAAGGAGAAGGTCATTGACGAGGTCAACCACCTCATTGCATGGCAAGAAGCCAGGAAGAAGTGGCACCACGACAAGACGAGGCAGAAGATGGCTGCCGAAGGAAACGGAGGACCAGACCTCATCCCCACCGGCTTCTCGTCGTCGGACTTTGGCCTCGACCAGATGGACCTCGAGGACATGGCGTACGAAGACGACGCCGAGGACGAGGAAGAGGCCGAGGAGGAAGACGAGCTCGACCCCATCGAGGCGGAGCGGAGGCGCCGTGCGAAGAGGCGCGACAGGCTCCGCCGTAGCGCGGGCGAGCCCGCCAAGCCGCCCGTCTCAGAGGTTCACAAGCTCAAGGAGAACTTCCTTATCATGTTGCGCGAGGTTCTTGCCCAGTAGGTGTACACAGCGTGGTCTTTGGGGATCGGGGCTTTTCCATACACGGGAGACAGTGGGTAGGGTACCTGGGGGCAGAAGCCCCAACACGGCGTTGGCTGGTTCATCATCATATACCTCGTTACTTTAAATTAGTCATTTTACCTATTGCGCATATTTGATCATGTGTGGTGATTTACAGTAGGCCTTCACATTCTTCGATGGCAGGGTGTCACACGGTGAGTAAGTGAAGGGAGCAAGAGGCATTCCATACAAGGTCAACAGTGGCCATGTGTCAGATTGACCAAGGGGCTCAACTCAATGGCTACAGAAATCTTGCCGGTTTAACCTCTTCCCGCTCGACCAAGCGGCCCATCTGTCGGGATAAGAAGCTGTCATCACCACCGCCTCCACAGAGCACGGTGCAGAGATTCGCGTGATGATGCGAACCGAGTATGTGTGATACTACACAATAGAGGGGGTCGCTAGTACCGGGCCATCACAATCATTTCATATTCATCACCAACATGATGGGCGAGACCTACGCCTTGCGTGTTTCTGCTCCCTAGACTTCCACGTCGAGAGAGCGGTATTCGACACATGGCAAGGCCTTCGAAGAAGAGCACAGGTATTCAGGGCCTCGGATTTCCCAAAAGGCCACTACTCACTCCCCTGGGCAAATCCCGAAATGAAAGAAAGGGGTATCCTCGAAACCATTCCAAACCTGCCGTTCCTCTCGACTTTCCTACTCACCGCATCACAGCATCGCAGTATTCAATGCTTGGAGTACAAATCCATAATCCCGGCCTTGAAGTCCTCAATCTGCTCCTTTTGCACGCGGTTCCGGTTCTCCAGGCTCGCCACGCGCTCCTGCAGGTCCGCGATCCTCTCGTCCTTCTTCTTCAACGCCGTCCTCACGCTATCGCGGCCCCTCGCCACGCCCTTGGCCTTGAGCGAAAACTTTTGCAGCACGGCGCGCACGTCCCTGAGCGCCGCCGCATCCTCGACCTTGTGAGTCCTCAACAGGTCCAAGACCTCGGCGGTGGGGTCCAGCTGTTCCTCGCCCGGTGTGCCGCCCGGCGACGGCGGGGAGGAGGAGTAGGGCACAGCCGTACCCGAGGACGTCGTGCTGGTGCTGCCAAAGGAGACGGCGCCGTCGTCGGGTTTGCGGCGCTTCGCCTCGGGGAAGAGGGTTCGCGAAACGGTGGCGGGTGTTTCGACGTGCTCCGTCCTGCGGGTTGACGGCGTCGCGGGTGCGGCTGCTGCTGCTGCTGCGGCGGCCGCCGCCGGCGGGCCGAGTTTCTTCGCGCTGCTTTGCATGACCTCGAACATCTGCCTCTCCTCATCGGACGAGACGTTTCCAAAGAGCTCGTCTTCGTCCTCGTCGTCGTCGAACTCGAACAGCACGCGCTTCCTCTTCGCCGCCGTCCGCGACGGTGTCGTTTCAACCGGTTTCTGCGTGGACACGAATTCCCCCATCGATCGCTGGCGGGTTGCGGGCGCCGTCATGGACGGGGTAGGTAGCGAAGACGTAGCGCCGAGCGGCGGTTTCATGGGTGTCGTCTCCTCCGCGGCGCCGCCGCCCAATGTTTCGTCCGGCATGGGCGGCAGTTTCATCGTGTTGGACCCCGATCCGGCCCTGTTCTCTGCATCCTCGCTCCATAGGAAGAAGTCGCAGCCGCCTTTGCGGCCTTTCGGGCACGTGTAGAAGAATCGTCCCTTGTTCTTGGTGTTCTTGGCCACGCGGAGGTACGAGGCCAGGCCGCGCGGTTCGCAGTTGCAGTACCAGTTCCCCTCGAGGAAGAGCCCGTCGAGCCGCTGCTTCTGGGACGAGGGCGTGCTCCCGAAACCCCCGCCCCCGCCGGGTGTGGAGCGGTTCCGCCAGGAGGATTTGGCGCTGCTGCCGCTCTTGTTGTACACCAGTTTCCGTCCGCGAGGTGTTCGCGAGGCCATATTCGAGGTGGATTCGGATGCGGGAGTGTTGCGACGGGGGGTGGTGTAGGCGACTTTGAGGTCCGGATGGGTCCACGGCAGGCGGCGGACCATGGGATTGGGGGGGAGGTTTGAGGTCGGCAGGTGTCTCGGGTTTCACGGGGAGGTTGGTGGTTGGTGTGATGTCATAGCGGTCGGTGCTGGACCAAAGAAGGAAACGAGGAAATTCAAAAAAAATCGAGTGATTTGCGTTCAAGTTGATGATTCGAGTGCTGTAAGATGTCGTTTGCTGTACTTTCGGGTGGTGTAACGATCATTCAGAGTAGGATGTCATTTTTGCAGCGCATACGGTGAACACCAACGACCAGCCAAGCGGTGACATGATGAGGGGTCCCTCGTCCCGCCTCACGGGGCTTAAGTGGGAATCGACGTGGCCGGGTTGGGTTGGGGCAGCAACCAGATCGTCAGGGAGCTTGAGCTTGGGCCACCGGATCCAGGTCCACCTCGCACCTACCGGTATGTGTATGTCTGTGACCTGTTGGAGACTTCTGATTGTTATGTACCTTAGGTAATATGTCTTCAAATGAGTTGCCTAATTTCCTCTATAACACCTTAAAATCTGTGACATCATCAGAAAAACACTCGTGTCCGTAGCTCAATGGTACTCACCGCTGATTGAGGATTACTAGACACAGTCTTATTAGGTACCTACAGTAAAGAAGGCGAGAGACTATTTCCCGGATGCCGATTTCCAATTTACATACAGATGAGACAGAGCGATAAGACTCAGTCTGACCCAGTTGTACACATTTCATCTCCATCCCAGGTTGTGGACAGCGTCTTTTTGTGGACAATCTGCGAAGAATACAGCATGTTCTCAACGCATTTGGGTTCCAACGCTCTGGAACCGATGACCCACTGCCGCTACTAGCGGCAACCGATCCCTGTAACGGCGTGGCCTATCCGTACAAAGTAATTAATACCGCACAAAGCCCTGGCCGTTGCGGCAACCCGACTCTCGTCCAAAGGTCCGCAGCTCTTGATCCCGAATCCTTTTGCAATGTTCAAGCAAAGCAAGTCAAAGCACGCCGCGTCTGTCCCGGCCTCGCTCCAGATTGAATAGTGAGCTCTCGTTCGAGATATTAGGTATCTGATATTACTGCGTAGAAAGTACTCGAGCAAGTCCTCAAGACACGCTCATTGAGGGGGTATGTCGTAAGAAAGCCGGCCAGCACAGCTGTCGACGCCGATCCGTCCATGTATGTGCAGCCTCCTAACCCACCACCAGAGATTCGACATGCCGCCCAAATACAATACAGTCCTCCGTTACCTCGCAACCACTGAACGCTTGCTATGCACGCCGTTCGCAGCCCAGCTGGACCGAATCTTTCCCAGGTCTCTTCTTCGTTACATCCCCAGCTTAGCTTACAAGCAAAGGAGAATACGGGTATATAAAAGACACAACGGTCTACAAAGGAGATGTAACCACGAAATGAACACAAGAAGCGAATCTCTATCGAGGCACCGGGTGCTGAGCTCAAACCTCGTAGAAGTAGTCCTCGTCTAGACCTTCCCGACTGGGGATCAATCCGGCTCCGGGCAGTGGACCGGTGTACGCTGCTTCTATCCTGACGTTGAGCAGCCTGATCTTCAGCCCAAAGTCGCTAACGAGGTTGACGAGCTTGTTGGTCTCGGACGTGATGGGAGCTTGGTTGAGGAGCATCAAGAGGCCGTCCAGCCACTCGGATGCCAGACTGTGCGTGAGCGGGTAGAGCGTCAGAATCGCCGACTCTTTGGCGTCTCCACCCTTGGCCGCCTCCATCGGGTTGGCGTAGCTGAAAATGGTGATCTTGGTCGTCGACTTGACCGTCACGTTGTTCTTGAGCGTCGAACTGCTAGTCGCGCTGCGGGTCTCCTCGTTGGGTGCCGAGACGTTGGATACCACCGAGCTGATGGTGCTGAGATCAACCTTCTCCGTCAGGACGTCCAGGCCGGGGTCTTGAGCCGTCTGGTTCTCAAAGTCGGCATAGTGAAGGTAGCGGCGGTTGTGTGACAGCTTGGCGAAGCGCCACGGACGGGGGGTGTACAGGCGCTTCTTGGTCTCGTCGCGCGGGTTTGTGTCCCGACGTGGCAGGGGTTTGGAAAACCAGGACCCCTGAAGCAAACACCGGATCCGTTGCTCCTTGACAAACTGCAGAGCCTCCTGTCTCAACTCCTCTCGGACTTGGTACAGATGCTGGCCCCACTGGTCCTCGAATGACAGCTCGAGCAGTTCCATCTGGAGCTCCCGCAGTCTGGTGCAGTCGTACTCCAACAGCTCTTCCTCCACCTCGATGACGTCTTTGGTCCTGCCCGCCTGACCGACAACCTGCTCGATAAGAATGCGGACAAGCTCGGCCACCTTTTCGAAATCCAGTTGCTCGGCAGCGGTAGACTTCCAGACGCGGAAGAAAGCTTGCAGGCCAGCAGTGTGCAGTCTCGACCATTGCAGGAGGAGCGGCCGATAAAGCTTTTCGTTGTTCTTAATACCGTCCAGGCCTTGGTAGCTCTTCGTGTCTTCGATTTCTGACTTTTCCACCTCAAAGTGGTCGTAGAGAATCATGGTGACTGCAAGACTTGCTCGCGCGACGGGGCAACGCTCTCTCCGCGGCTTCGTCGACTGCTCCAGGAGCAACTTTTGAAAGCTGTCTTCGTTCTTACGCACGTAGTCGGTCAAGTCCATCATGCCCAAGAAGCCGGGAATCTCAAATTCCTGCGCCGGACTCTCCGTCTCAAAACCCAGCCTCCTCCACTTCTCCGGGTTGTGTCTGCGGCTCCCCTTTCTGCCACCCTCGTTGAGCTCTTCATGCCTCGCAATGCCATTGACCTGCTTCTCGGGGTTGCTCGCGAGGTGCAGTCCCTTTAGGCCTCGTCTGTGCTCGGGCCTCTCGAGATCAACCTTGACCTCGCGCCACTTTCTTAGCAAGACCTTGGTCAGCGACTGGAACTCGATCAAGGGGTGCGCGAGATCCTGCAGTGACGAGCTTTGCATGATGTTGTACACGGCCTTGATTAGACCCAGATCTTGTAGGCGCTTGATGAACTTGGACCACTCCTCCATGGCAGGCGTTCCCGCCTTTGTGTTTCCCGACCCACTGTCGCTCGATATCGCGTCCCTGATCATGGCGTTGATCAGCATGAGGGCGTTGGCGCAGAGGGCGTGGTCGGCAGACTGCAGCTGCGCGATGACGAGCTCGAAGAAATGCGGGTAGACGGCCACAGCCGGCTTCAGAGCTCTGAAACCAAACGAGCCCGGCGTGCGTGGGGTGGCTCTGCCGGAAGACTGGGAATGGGCGACCAGGGCGACCAAGATGGACATGGCGCCGCGGAGAATGTTGACGAGAGGATTCGTGACAATCAGCTCGACGATGCGCTCGACAAGGTCCCCAGAGGTCGAGCCCTCGAAAATTTCCCAACCCATATCCACCTCCAACAGACGAGTCAGACTCTGCAGCGAGTATGCCAACGTATTGCCCCCCGTGGTCATGATTAGGCGTCTGAGCACAACCAGTCCGCCGGACGAGATGTAGACGTCGGCGAAGGCAGGATCGTTGATGGACGACTGCAGCTTGAAGACGGCCATCTTCCTGGCGGCATCCTCGTCGCTAGCGAGGCGCGACAGGAGCGCTGGAATATCTGCCTGGTCCATGGCGACGGAGTGGACGTCGAGAAAAGGTATGTACGGTTATCGGGAAGGAACGTCGTCGCGCGCAGGACAGGTTGTCGAGACTGAAAAGGAAGATCGTCAGCAGGAGGTTGAACAGGTCGCTCTCCAATTCATTGCCCGTCGTCGTCGTTGTTGTTGTTGTTGTTGTTGTTGTTGTTATTGTAGGGTTGCCTAGAAGGACCAGGTCGGAGGCCTATATACGGGAAATGAGGCGTCTGGGAGAATAATCTCGAGGAGCGGCGGACGAAGGTCCGTGTCGGAGAAAATAGAAGACTGGCAGAAGCTTCTCGCGCAAATCCTTCGCCGTGTAAATGAAGCAATGGCGTCGATGGAGGGTATAAAAAAAGAAGTCCCACAAGATTTGGGCAAAAGGGGATGAAGAGCAGACACGTGAGGTTAAGAAAAGGACTTGGACTGAGTGAGGGACCAAAAAAAAAGGAGTGCACGCGGTGGTGGTGAGGAGGGCTGTCGAACAACAGACCAGACCAGATCTAATGGTGGCTTTCAGACCAGTCCGCGCGTTGTACACGCACGGGCGGGAAGTCTGCGCATGTCCTGCAGGAGGTGCAGCGTCAACGGGGAGAGACCCAGAAGGGTGAACACCACCCCAGCAGCCTCCAACTGGATTGGGGGCTCTTGGGGGTCTCAGGGGTTGTAGGCTGCGTCGGTCGTCACAACGTGTGGGTACGATCTGTAGGTGTAATCTGCATGGTTCGTCTATCTGAGCTAGTGGGCCTGGTATCCTATTACAGGCGTGGTCACCTAACTACCACCTAAGGTAGTATATATTATAGTTACTTCTATTCTAAAAAAAATATTAATATTCTTATTAGTATATAATTATTATTCTATAAATCCTCTAATCTATTTATTTACTATATTACCTTCTATAATATTAATTTTAATATTCTATAGTAAGTTTATTATCTATATTTATTATACTATATTATATATATTAATATTATAGATAATATTAAAAATATTATAAAACTCTAAAACTTAGTAATATCTTTCTTCTATTATAAATTCTTTTAGTTTTTTAAGATTACTCTCTCCTATAAAATCTGAGAATTTATATAAATTATTATTTTTAATATAATTTTCTAATTATATATTTTTAAATTTAAAATTATTATTCCTACTTTTTAATTCTAAAGTATTTATCTTAGAATCTAAATTCTTAATATTAGTAAGAATTATATTAGTTATATTAAGAATTATATTAGTTATATTAGGAATTATATTTTTAGTTTTTATAATTATAGAAATTTCTCTATTAAATCTTAAGAAATCAGCTACTCTTTTTAATTCCCTCTAGTTAAAATACTCTATATTATCTCTCTTATAAATATTAATTATTATTTTTACTATTATTCTCAGGATATTCTATTTTTTTTCTAAATTTCTTCCCTATAATATAGTAATATTAATTTAGGTAATATAAAAAGTAATCTATATTTCTAATTTATCTATTTTACTACCTATAAGAAAATAAGATATTATTTTCTTATATAATATATAAGAAGATTTAGATTTAATTATTTTTATAACTAGTAATTTAATAAGATTAAATATCTATTATTATATTTTTTTAGTTATAATATTACTAATATAAATAGATTTTATAAGTTATTTAGTATAAGTAACCTATTTAGCTTACCTAGTAAACTAAAAATTATTATTTATATTAAATATAGAAATTTTAGATTTTATTAATATTTATATAAAACTTCTATTAATATTAGTTTTTTAAGGTATAAATATTATACTAATTATATAATTCTTATCTTTTTTTGTATTTACTTAGTATATTAGTAGTAGATATAGATTCAGATCTATATTTCTTAGTTATATTAGTATTTTCTACAGAAGCAGATTAGCTTTCAGCTAAGTTATCTAATATTATTATTTTAAATATATCTCTACTAACTAATAGTAACTATATTATAATATATCTAGGAAAATATATAATTAATTAACTACTTAGTATTAATTATATATCTCTATTTAGTTTCTATAATTATTCTTTATTTACTATATTTATAAACTTATTACTAAATTTAGAGATATTAGTATTAAAGTAATTAAAATTTATATTACTAGTAATAGAGATTAGTTTATTCATTATATCCTCTAGTTAAATATTTTAATTATTAGGTATATAATTAATCTTATTATATAATAAAATTTACTATAAAAATATAAAAAAGTAAAATATAAAACCTTTAGACTATAATATTAAGCTACAGTAGAGAGGGGAGGCACTAGAGGTCTAATAGGTTCCCTATAAGAGAATACTGGCGCCCGGAATAATAGTTATTCCGGGCGGCGAGGCTTAAATACTAGTGCGGAGCAGCAGCTAAATAAGAAGAAAGATAAATTCGAATAGTTATATAGTATAATACCTACTTATTCAGAAATCCTATCACTTAGTATAAACCTAGCTTAGTATATTCAAACTTCTATCTACTTTTAGGTATACTAACTAGTAGAACTATAATAATATTATATATATAAATTACTTAAATATAATATACTATTAATAATTTAGGAGAATTAGATATAAGTAGAAAACTAACTCCTATAGTAACTAATAGTAATATTAATAACCTTAAGAAGCAGTAATTCCCCCAGAATAATAATAATCTTTCTGAAGTAAAGTTTAATTAATTAATTAAGGAAGAAATAATAAAATTAAGAAAGAAGTAGAAATTAGAAAAACTAATAATTTTAAGAAAAGGAGAAAATATAGAGAAGGAGACTATTAGAAGCTTTACTATTTCTACTTTAGAGCCTAAAAAGTAGAGAGGAAACCTCTTAGTAAAATAACTTACTTCTATTTATTATAAAGAAGGTAGCTAATTTAACTTTAATAACTTCCTATTTAAACTTAGAAGATAGTTTACTATAGTGGAAGATAACTTTACAGTAAATAAAGATAAAGTTTAGTATACAGACTTATACCTTAAGGATATTACCTCCTACTACTAAATTAAGTAGATATCTATTATATATAATAATAATATTAAGTAAGTTACCTAATTAGCTATAGAGAAGTTGTTTAAATTAAATATAGATAATATTAATATTAAGATTATTATTATATCTATCCAGTTAGATATTATATAATAGAGAGTTAGCTAAACTTACTAATAATTTATTAATACTTATAAAACTATTAAAGCTAAATATCTAGATATTTAACTAGAGAAATTTTATATTATTAATATTATTAACTATTTACTATTAAAATTAAAAAGAATAATTATAATTAGAAGCCTCCTAATAACTTACTAGAAACTAAACTATACTACTAACTAAGTAGAGATTATTAAATAATCTATAAGTAAGTTAATTTTAGTAGATTCTACTTATAAGATACTAAAATAGAGAAACTACAGACTACTAATAATACTAATAGTAATCCCTATTAGAAAGATAAGTAGTAAGAACTAATCTAGAAAATAGTTTACTACTATAGCTATATTACTTAAGATTAAATAAGAAAATACCCTATAAGTTAGAATTATGACCTCTAGGAGGCCTCTAAAATATTATAACTATAATAAGATAGACTATATATCTTACTAATATAAAAAAAATATATACTATATATATAAGGGATCTAGATATATAAGAAAACCTTATTATTTAGTAGTAACTAAAATTAATAGTATTTAAATTCTGTAGGATCTAGAGTTCTACTAATACCTTAAAGCTGAAATATTAATTTATATAGGGAAAAGCTAGAAGAAGGAGAAAATATTTATTAACCTAGAGGCTAATAAGAATATCCTAAATTAGAATATATTATATAATACTAAACCTATAGAGATTAGTAGAAAGCTAGAGATATAAAGTCTCTAGGGGGAAGTAGTATTTAAATATAGAATATATACTATAATTATAAAAATTATAGATAATTTTAATATAATAAGGATAAAATCTTATATATTCTAAGTAAGTAAAATTAGTAAATATAATATTATCTTAAGGATCCCCTAGAGTAAAGAAGTAAGATTAAACTTAAAGTAGAAAACTCTAAGCTAAACTTATTTCTTAGCTATTAGTAATATTAAACTAATATATAAAACTAAAATAATTAATAAAGCTAAAAGGTAATCTAAATATATACTAGTAATCTTAACTTTATTAATATTAATAGAGGGGAAATAGTAAACTATATAATAGTAACTTAGGGAAGATATAAATAAGGAGAAAAATAGAGATACCTAGTTACCACTAAAATACTGAGAGTAAACCTATATTTTTAATATAAAGAAAGTAAGTATACTAATAAAAGAGGGTATTTATATATATAATAAAGCTAAAAAAAGGTAAGAAATTCCTATAGGATCTTATTTATCTTCTTATAGAGAAAGAATTAGAAGAATTATAATAATATCTAATATTAATATTAGAAAAAAGATAGATTAAAATATCTTAAAACTTAATAGGGATTGTCGGGTTAACTGGGCACCGATATGGTAAAAGCTATAGTAGTGGGTGATATACTGAGTGCCCCACTTTTTGCACTAATTAGATGAGAGGTATTATCCTACGGATTGATCCTAATAGCATATAGTATATATACGTACACTATAATATAGACTTAGATATAATAAAATAGAAACTACCAGTTGCAACCTAGTTATATTAAATTAATCGATTATAAACGTTTACCAGTTATAAACTAATACTAATTAATAGTTTAACTACTACTAGTATCTATTACTACTACTTAACTGCAGATTAGTAAGGAATACCTAAAGAGATAAGATTATAATACCTCCTAAGGGACCCTACAGACAGCTTCTAAGTAGAAACAGGTAACTTAAAACTATCGTAACTATATACTACCCCAAGAGAAATTATTAACATTATACTCACAATAGAAACAGAAGTAAAGATAACCTTATAACAACCTATTTACTTAACATTATATTATATCCACTATATAACAAAAAGACAATTTAGATCAACGCTAAATCGAGGTAGTAAACACTAAGACAAGATAACAAACTTAATATAACTAAAAGAAAAAAACCTACAATAAAAACTACTATCCCTCACTACTACTCTTTAATATCTCACACATATTCAACTAATAAGAGACAAGAAAACACTTTAATAATAACAAATATAACATATTAGCAACCAAAAATAACATACTGAAAGTGCTCCTTCTAATATTGCGTGGAAGAAGTAAAACACTTTAATTAACATATCTATACCTATAATACAGCTTACCTAGCAGTCAGAACTTAACTATAATAAAAATAATAATAAAGAAAGGAGCTTTTATTTTATATAGTAAGAAAACCCTAAGAATAATTATAAAAATATAATTAATAATATAAACTAATATATGAATATTCTGGATCTAAAACCAGATAATAATATTAACCTGTAATCTCTTCTCCTAATATTTTATAAGTAACTATAGTAGAGAGACATTCTAATTAGGATCCTCCAGAATATAGTAATTTATTAAGATATTATAACTAACACTAAGATAAAAGCGTCAAGAAACTACTATCCCTTATCCCTATCTATATATCCAGCTAACTAATAACTACAGCTTATTTTTAAAGCTACCCTCTATAGTGATAATAAGCTAAGATAGTTACCAGACTACATAAGGATAAGTAACTAATAACACTCTTAATCCCCACCCGTTATCCCTATCTAATGTAGGTAGTATATTTATATAACGAAGAGCTAAACTAAGTTACTAATAACCTTAATAATATTATTATTAGATTATAACCTACCTCCACCTCTATAATAAACCCTAATAAGGTTACTACTGAAGTATACTAATTTATTACTAATGTTACCAGTAAAGAATAATACCTAGCAAATTGACAAATCTTAAATTAGAAGATATTTATAAGGTTTTCACTGGAAAAAGATATCTACTTAGTGGTAGTAATTTATCTAATAAATATATATACCTCTAAAGTTACAGCTCTTAGAGAAACGCCTGTAATTAAGATATAATAAAGCTATACTAACTATAGATATTCTTCCAGCCTAATACTCTAAATATATCTTCCTCTCTAGATCCTATTAATAGCTACTATAAGGATATAAATAATAATAGTATCTCTATAGCTAAAGTTAATAAGTATAAGAAGGTATTCTAACGTATAGAGATAAAAATACTAATAAGGATACACTAAAAAGTTATATTTCAGTAATAGAGTGAGAATATTAAACTCTAAATAAATATTAATAATAGTATACTTAATAATATCTTTATCTATTATTATATTTATCTGTAGAAAAAATAAAGTATCTACTTTAATAAAGTATAGGAAGCTTACTATATTAACTTTAAGAGATAGACCCTAAAATACTTTAATAATATAGAGAGAGTATTAATATAAGCCCTCAAAAACTACCTTATAGGGAAGGATATATACTTCTCTACAGATAAGAGTATAATTAGAGAGAAGCTAATAGAAATCCTTATAAAGGAGATATTAATAAGATAGATAGTAGAGAGTATTAAGACTAACTAATAGGGTTACCTAGCCCTCAGATAAGAAATTATAAAGAATCCTAACTTTATTAATAATCTCCTAAGAGTAGGAGGTTTTATCCCTATTAATTAATAACCTTTAACACCCAGAAGCTTAATAATAAAGATAGCCACCCTACAGTTAACACTAATAATATTAATAATAAAAGTAATATTAATATTAAGCCTGTAGCCTACAGACCTAGATATCTATATAGATATTAACTTACTGAGGACTAAAAAAATAACTAATACTACTAATAAGGAGGAAAGACACTTAAAGCTAACTAGACTCCTAAGACTTTATATCTACTTTAGAGGGAAATATTAATTAACGCCAAAATACTATATCCTATTTAACTAACCTCACGAGAAAGTTAAATTATTATTCAGTAAAACCTATAGAATAAATAATAAATATACCAGAGAGGAATATAATATCTTTAAGGATAAAATACAGATATTTATTACTAAATACGTCAGCTATAATATTAGTTAGAATATAGTAGGGAGAGTATTTAATAATATACTAACAGAATAAGTATACTTATATTATAAGATATTAATTATACTAATCTAAGATAACCTCTTAATCACTCAGATAGCTAGAATAATTAGAAATAAGTTTGAGATATCTATAGTCCACTTTAACTACTATAGGAAGTAAAAGAATATAAACCTTAAGGTTTTTACTGAAGACTATAAGTATACTGATATAGTTAAGATATTCAGAGCGATAATAATATAGATTAACCTCTTTTAATATATCTATCTGAATCTATAAGATCTATAGGAGAAGATTAATAAAGAGATATATATAACTATATACTAAATATATAATATAATTAATATACTCCACAACATCGTTAATAAAGCTAAACTAACTGTTAATAAGCTATGTAAATAAATAATAGAGATATTTAAAAGTTAAAAGAGATAGTTAAAATAAAAAGTTAACTATATCTTAAATTATAACTAATTTCTTGCGGACTATATATATAATAGCTAAGGGTGGAACTAATATTTTAACTACCTTTAACTACCTTATCTATAACACTTATAGGATAATAAGGTTATATTAGGATAACCCCACAAGAAAGTATAGAGTGGAAACATATAAAGTAAGTATTAAGTATACTTAAAATTAGCAAATAAATACTAATTAATAAAGTATACTCTAGAGGAATATAAAACTACTACCTTATAATTTAAAAAAGTGTTTATTATTAATATTATATTAGTAGAGGAGATTATAATATACCTTAATAATACTAACTCTATACAGAAGATAATAGAGGAGATAAAAAATAATATAGAGGAGATATTAGAAGATAATTTTATAGTTATTTATTTTACTATAATAGATAATAAAAAAGAGACTATTAACTCTATATAACTTATAGAAATCCTTCAGGATTATACTTTTTACTATTTAATAACTACTAATAAATTAGAAACTTTCCTGACTTTATAGTATTTAGAAGTTATTTTTAAAAATATCCTCCTAGATACTAAAATAGGTAAACTCTCTACTAGAGATATATAATAATTTAGAATCCTCTAGAGGATCCTCTCTAATATCTTACTAAATAAGAAAACTCTAAAAATAAATATTAAATTTAGAGATAAGTAAGAATTTATAAGTCTCAATATCACTAGGATACTTATACTTTTTAGAGATATTAATTTTAATATTATACTTATAATTATACTATTTCTACTGAGTCTCCCTAATATAAATTACTTTAGAATATATCTTAATAACTTTAATAATAAAATTAAGTAAGAAGGAGTATTACTACTTATAGAGAGATATAATAAATATCTATAATTCTTAATATAAGAGGATCCCTATAATAAAGTTATTAACTTTCTTATAGAGATAGAAATATAGTAACTTTATAAGAAATTTAGCTACTTTAGTATCTATAAGTTAAATAATATATTTAAGAGAGTGGATAAAACTGTAACTACTAATAAGATTATAGTAATTATAAAGAACTACTACTAATATCAGATAAACAGTAAGATACTATACTAATTTAAGTTCAGCCTTAAGAATAAATATAAGTTTAATATAGAAATTATTATTAATATTATATATCTTAATAATAATAAGCTTATATTATATATTATTAATATCTTAATAGTATTTATAGCTGTAAAGTTTATAAGAAGTATCTCTATAGAGGATATATAATATATACTGAAAATATACTAAATTAATATATACTAAAAACCTCTAGATAGAATTATTACTAATATAGAATATAACTTTATAGCTGAAAGTTTTAAGAGAGAAGCTAATAGTATAAATAGTAAAGTTAAGATTATACTAATTAAAATCTATAATAGTATTAGTAAGGTTAAATATTACTATATCTCCCTATAGAGAGTATATAAGATTATTTAAGATAAAATATTAAAGATTAGTAGAAAGGAGGCACTATAAAATATTATTAAGGTTATTAATAATATAAGTAGCCTAAATAACTTTATACTAACTCTACTAGTTTTTAAAGTATATCTATATCTCAACTTAATATTACTACTATCTCCAGATATAATAAGATATATAGTAGCTATCTAGAAAGTAATAGAGGAGATATATAAAATCTATACTTAATAGTAAGTTTCTAACACTCTGAGTATATATAATAGTCTCTTAATAGCTACTATTTATTACTTACTATTATAATTAAAAGTATATATTTACTATAAACACTAAAGATAAATAGAATCTTTTAGACTCCTCTTAATTAATAGTAAGATATATATTATAGAGATAGATAGTAAACTTAATATCTTCAGATTTATAATAGTTAAGTTATATTATAAGCTATATAATAAAAAAATAGAAAATTAAAATTAATAAGATAACTAACTGCTAGATAGATATCCAGAAGAGAAGATATTAATAATAATAATAAATAAATAGAGACTAAGGAGATAAAAATAATTATATAAGAATATAAACTTTATTATAGAAGCTAACTTTATAGATAATATTTACTATAATATCTATTTAATAATAAAAGAGGTATAAATACTTACTAAAACTATTAATTTTTACTAATATAACCTTATTTAAATACTAGAGAGGCTTTTTGAGAGATTATATACTATAGAGTAGGAGACTTTATTAATAAAAAGTATAATCTACTTTAAATATTTTAACGTCTAAAAATATAATAATATAAGGATCTTTAGTTTCTATTTTATTAATAAGATTAAAGGAATAGATAATATACTATATAAGAAGTTATAATTAGTTATTAAGAGCTTTAATAATTAGTAGAAAACTAATATTTTTATATAATTACTAATAATCTAATAGATTAGTTACTATTTAATATTAATATTATTAGTGATACTTAAAGAGGTTACCCCTATAGAAATCTATTTTTAGGATATTATATAAATATATATATAAATAAAGATAATACTGAATTACTTTATACTAGTGAGACTACCTCTAAATCTATAAGGTTTATATCTAGAAGGTATTATTATTATTATTATTTAATTATTATATAGCCTTATAGAGTTAAGTATCTATTAGTATATAATATACTCTAGTTACTATAAGGACTAGCTATAAATAGAGACTTTATTATATAATTTATACTTTATAATCTCTAGACCTAATAATCTATATTTTAGGATTATAAATATATAAATAGATAATACTGTTAGAATCTACTTACCTAAGTTTAATAATAAAGAAGAAGAGGAACTCTAGTAAGTAGAATTTGCAGCTAAACTGAAGTTAATATTTATATAATATAAATTCCTTATATTTAATAGTAGAGTAATTACTCTAAAAGATAATAATAATATTACTCTCACCTAAAAGGGATAAAGTAAGAAGATTAAGTTTATTAATTATATATCTAAGACTATAAAATTAATATATATTAAATAATAAGTATAAGGAGTATATATTACCTCTATATACTAACTGGAAGTATATTTTAACCTCTCTATTATAACCTAATATTAAGAACTAATAGAGGAGGATATTAAGAGACTTAATAAATATCTAATATAATAGATAAAAGACTATAAGAGAAGCTTAATATTTATCCCTACTAATATTAAGATAATAAGACTATATATTTTTATTAATAAATTCTTTACTAATAATAGTAATATAATATCTTAGTTAGGATTTATTATTATCTTAGAGATAGAAGAGATTAGTAAAGATAATAATATTTTTAAATTTAGAAGTAATATTATCTACTTCTCCTCTACTAAATTAAAGAAAGTTATATATAGTATATTAATATTTAAAGTCTATAGTATAACTATAGAAGTTAATATAAAATATATAATATTTATAACTATTAAGTAAGTAACTAAATATCTTAAGATACTAATAATACTAATAGTAGTTTATACTAATTTCTATTCTCTCTATAAATATCTTATTAAGTTAGATACTACTAAAAAGAAGTATCTTATAATTAATATTATAATATTATAGTAATTATATAAGAGAAGGAAGATCTTTAAGATCTAATAGATTAATAGTAAAAATAACCTTACTAATAGTATAACTAAAGTATCTAATAACTAAACTCTTGAAATATTTATCATTATAAATAAGGTAATTATAAGGATAGAAGGATAAATTATAAAGATAATAGAAGGTAATAAGAGGAGGATATAAAAGTAAAGAGGATAAATAGAGGATATTACTATAAGAGAGCTCTAAAGTATCTAAGTGGCGATAATTAAAAGATATACTTTTATAAGTAAATACTATTTATAATATTTAATTAGTTTTTAGTGTATCTAAAAAGATATATATAACTAGTGGCTATTTTTACGCTTTATACTATTTTGCGTTTTTACGCTATTTTTGCGTTTTACGCTGTTTTATGTTTTACGCTATTTTTATATTTAATGCTGTTTTGCGTTTTTGCTACAAAAGAGAGTATTGCTAGTGTCGGGTTAACTGGATACTAATATGGTAAAAGCTATAGTAGTAGGTGACACACTGAGTGCCCCACTTTTTGCACCAATTAGATAAGAGGTATTATCCTATAGATTGATCCCAATAGCGTATAGTGCGTACATATACGCTATAACGTAGACTTAGACATAATGAAATAGAAACCACCAGTTGCGACCCAGTTACGTTAAATCGATCGATTACGAATGTTTACCAGTTATAAACTAATAGGGATACTAATTCTATTTATTCTGAAGAAAGAAAGTAAGCTGAAACTATATATAAACTATAGAGAACTTAATAATATTACTATTAAAAACTAAATATCTCTACCTCTTATTAGTAAGATCTTAAACTAACTAGGAGAAGCTTTATAGTTTACTAAACTAGATCTGAAAAATATATACTACTAAGTATATATATAGGAGGAAGATAAGTAGAAAATAATATTTAGAATATAATATAGATATTTTAAATATTAAATTATATTATTTAAGCTTATTAATATCCTAGTAACTTTCTAGATGTATATTGATAATATTTTACTAAGTTTTATAGATATTATTTATATTATTTATCGAGATAATATTCCAATTTTCATAAAAATAAAAGAGGAATATATAGAAGTAATAAAAGAAATATTTAGCTAATTATTTACTATAAGATTTTATATTAATATAGAGAAATATAAATTTTATATATAAACTATTAAATTTCTAAATTTTATAATCTCTCTTAATAATATTATTATAGAGGAGGAGAAAATAATAACTATTAAGAAATAATTAGTATCTATTAGTATTAGAAAGATCTAAATTTTCTTAGAATTTATAAAATTCTATAGGAGATTTATTTAAAATTACTTTATAGTAAATACTGAATTTACTAATTAACTAAATAAGTAAGTAAAGAGAGAAAATATAATAATTTCTAGAGTAATAGAAGTTTTTAAAAATTTAAGAGAAAAATTTATTAAAGTTTCTATTTTATATTATTTTAATCTAACTTTACTAATCTAAATAGAGATAGATATTTCAGATTTTACTATAAGGATAATAATAATCTAGTTAGAAGAGAGTAAATAGTAATTATTAGTATACTTCTTATAGAAATTAAGGAAAATAAAATTAAAATATAGAATACTAAAAGTAAAATTACTAACTATCTATAAAATAGTATTTATATAGAAAAATTATTTTTTATACTCTTAATATAAAATTATTTTTATTATTAATTATTTAGATTATTAATATCTAATTATAAAATTCTAACTTAATAGTAGATAAGTATGATTCTTATAAAATATATTATTATTTAATTATATTATTAATTATTAACTGGGAAAGTAAAATCCAACTAATAGTCTCTCTAGATAATCTAACTACTAACTAATAGAGAGAGAGATTTAGAATATTAAAATAATTTTTCTTAAAAATTTCCTAAATTAGTTTCTAGACTAAATAGTAATAATATTCCTCTAAAATTAAGAATCTTAAATAAATCCTAAGGATCTTATCCTAAAGAGACTAGAAGGAATATTAAAAGAGGAAATTAGAGACATATAGAAAGAAGTTACTATAAGGAGAGAAGAAGAATTATAACTAAGAAGTAATAAATAATTTCTCAATAATAAGGAAGGAGTAAGATTTTAAATTAAGCTAGTTATTCTAGATAGTTACTAACTTTTAGTTAATCTACTAATAGCTTTTTATAATAAACCTCTAGGAAGATACTTAGAGGTTACTAATATATTTAAGAGGTTAAGCTAAATATATTAATGGAAATTAATAAAAAAGAATATTATAGAATATATATCCTAATATATAATATATTAAAAATTGAAACTTAAATATTATTTTCTATATAATATATTAATATCTTTATTAATACCTAATAGCTTATAGTAATATATTAATATAGATTTTATTACTAAATTACTTAAGTTAATAAAGTTCTTAGGGCAAAATTATAATAGTATCTTAATAGTTATTAACTAATTTACTAAATATACTCTCTATTTACTAACTAGAAAATTCTTAATAGTAGATAAGTTAGTAATCTTATTAGTAAATAATATTCTCCTAAAATATAGAGTCTCTCAGATTATTATATTAAATTAAAAATTACTATTTATAAGTAGATTTTAAATATTTATTATTTACCTACTAGTTATTAAATAGAAACTAAATATAATATATTACCTCTAAATAAATAGTTAAATAGAATATTAAAATCAAAATATATAATACTTCCTGAGAGTAGTAATTAATTTTAATTAGGATAACTAAATAAAATAGTTACTTATAGTTAAATTTATTTATAATATTTCTATTTATAATATTATTAGAATAGTATTAATAAATACTTTAATAGATTATTTACTAATAGGATCTTATAATAATATTCTAGAGAAAGTTAAACTTAAAACTATCTTAATAGTAGAGAAGAGGGTAAGATACTTTCAGTTATATTATAGGCAGTTTAGAATCCTACTAAAGGAAGTAAATAAAGAATATATAAAATAATATAATAAGAGAAGGAAGTAGTTAAACTTTAAAGTTAGTAATTATATATTACTATCTACTAAGAATATTCAATAAAAATAACTTACTAAGAAGCTATCTAATAAATACCTAAAGTTATTTAACGTAATATAAATAGTTAATAGGAAATAAGTATTTAAACTTAACCTTAAAAAAATATTAAATTTATAATATCTTTTCTCTATTCTAATTAGAGAAATATAGAAGAGAACTACTAAAGCTTTAAGTGGTTCCTATTAAAAATCTAGAGAATAATATATATAAGGTTAATTATATTACAGATTATAAAAGATCTTAAAAGAATTAATAGTGTTTAGTTAAGTAGAAAGAATATAAAGTAAAGGAAAATTTATAAGAATTTAAATATTATATCTTAAAAGAGTTAAGATCTAAATATAAAATAGATATTTAGAATATTACTAATAAATTATAAGAGAGATAGTAAAGTTAAATTATTAGTAAGATAAAACTAGGAAATTTATATTAAATTTAAAAACTAAGGAAAAATAAAATAAGCCTGATAATAGTAACTAAACTCTAAAAGAAATATAAATATAGAATATTAGGGGAGAAGTAGAGGGAAACTAAATTAAGTAGCTTTATTATTATTATTATTTCTATTAATATTATTAGTATTATTCTTACTTTTCTTATTAGAATTCTTAGGGGAGAGTAGATAGAAATTAAGATTACTAATATATTATAATAAGAATATTAAGAGAGAGAAAGTTACTAAAGAAATATTAGAGGAGGAAAAAGATATTAATAATATAAAAATAGGTTAAAGATTACTCTAGAAAAATAGTCTGGAGGCTTATAAGGATAGTAGTCTGGATCTTAATAGTATAAGTTTATATCTTTTATATTAAGTGAAAAGTAGTAATAATTTAGAAACTTTACTCTAAAAAGTAGTTTTACTATAAAATAGTAGAAATTATAATCTTGGTAGTTATAATTTAATACTTATAAGTTAACTACTTAGCTTCCTTATTTTCAGCTTTATATTTAGTATTAAACTTATTAATATAAGAGGTTTTAATTTAGAAGACTTTCTTAGCTATAGTCTATATTTTAATAAGCTCCTCCTATAGAACTAATTAGTAGGAGAATATTAAAAGTTAGAAATATAAAAAATTACCTTAGTTTTATAGGTAGTAGCGAGGGAATTAGACTTTAATAAAAAATTATTAAAAAGATAGTAGAGAATTAGAGTAAAAGAGATAATAATATAAGTAGCCTAGGAAATATCAGAAAGAAATTCTCAGCTACAGAAGTAGCTTATAGGAGGGGGGATAAGGATATACTAAAATATACTCTTTACTATATATAGTAATATAATAAGAATATTTATTATTAGTATCTAAGATAGTTAGAATAATAAGGATAGAGAAGCTATAGAAATTTATTAGTAGTTTCATAGTAGAGATAGAATATTAAAATAAGGTTTTAAAGATTCCAGCTAGCTAAAAGATAAAGGTAGTAATAATAGGGGATAGAATATATAAGATTAAAGTTATTATTATTATTAGAGTTATTAGTAAGTAACTACTTATAAGTAGTATAAGAAAATTTAGTTACTTCCTTCTTTAGAGTAGGAAGAGAAAGTAGAAATAAGATATTAGTAGTAGTAAAGATAGATATTATATTATAATTATTATTATCAGTATCCTAAAAATAAAATTATTAATAAATTAAAAAAATTATATCTATAAATTTAAGAAATTAAATAATAAAAATAACTTTTATTTAATTATAAGTAATTAAAAATTTTACTAAAATAGAAAGTAATATAATTTACTAATAAAGAAATTACTTAGAAATTACTAAGGGAGAATAATAAAAATAATATAGAAGATAATATAGTTCTCTAAGATTAAGAAAACTATAAAATAAATAATATCTAAATTTAGATACTGAAAATAATATTTTATAAAATAGGAAGAAATAAGAAACCTACTAATAGTTACTAGAGGATACTTAAGAGGATATTTCTAAAAAAAAGAGAAACTATAAATATAATAAATATAAAATCCTTATAATTAAGAGTAAGGAAAAAGTTTTTCTAATATTCTTATAACTAAGAAAGATAGATTACTTTAGGGGGGATATTAAGTTAACTAAAATATAATTATAATTAGAATATATCTTAAGAGACTAATATTAACTAGAATTTAATATTAGGAAGCTAAAATATAAAATTTAGAATAAACTTCTAGATTCTAACTAATAAGAAATACTAAAGGAGGAGTAAAATATTACTTCTCTATACTAAACTTTAATAATTAGATCCTGAGGATAGAACCTCTCAGAGGGGAGATTATATTAAGCTATAGTAGAAAGGGGGAGTATTAGGAGCCTATTAGGTCTCCTATAAGAGAATATTAATATTTAGAATAATAATTATTCTGAGTAGTAAGGCTTAAATACTAGTGTGGAGTAGCAACTAAGTAAGGGGAAAAATAAGTTCAAATAGTTATATAGTATAACACCTACCTATTTAGAGATCTTATCACTTAGTATAAACCCAGCCTAACATATAAGATATATATAAAGAAGAAAAGTTTTTATTTTTAATTTTTTATAGAATATATATTAAATAGTAATTTAGTAAAGTTTAATTAGTTAAATAGAAAGAATAGATAATCTCCTATTTTATAAAATAGATATAACTTAATACTCTACTTACTGGAAAAGAAAAAAAAAGAATAATATAGAAATTATTAGAATTATATAATATAATTATTATCTCTATTACTAAATATTAAATTATTAGAATTAGAGAAGGTATTCCAGAATCTAAATCTTAAGTAATTATTTATTATAATTAGAGTCTAAATACTTAAATTTAGCTAAATATTAAATTATCTTTCCTGATAGACGTTAGGCTATAACTAATTTAACTTCTTTAGATATATCTATAATCAGTAAGATCTATAGTAATATTTATCTATAGGGATTAAGACCTGCAGCTAACTTAAAATAGTTAATAGAGATAATATTATATATTTTCTATTTAGTTAGAAGTTCTAATTAGTATACTAACTACTTAATCTTTTTGATAACTTAGAAAAATTCTACTATCTGAATATTATATTTATATCTAACTACTATAGCCTATAAAACTAAGTATTCTCAATATAGTCTTAATATTATTTTATCTCTAATATTAAAAAACCTTATTATATATTAATAATTATAAGAGTATTTTATTATTATATTTATAGTTACTGATATATTATATATATATATATAACTTATTATTATAAGTTTACTCCTTAGATATAGTATTCAGTATGACTCTTATAATATTATTAAGTGTGAATCTACATATAATAATATTTAGTAATTAACTAATTACTAAAGATTTTATATTATTATATATAAATTAGATTTATAGAATAATTTAATTTTAGTATTTTAGGGATTATAGACTATAAATATAATATTAAATTATAGAGAAGATTATCTAGATAATTCTCTTAGATTATCTATCTATCTGGAGGTAATATACTATTTTATATAGTAATTTTATTTCTATTACTTTCTATTTAACTATCTAGAGTCTAGTAAGGAATTTAGAATCTTTATTACTAATAATAATTTTTAGAATTCCCTAGTTAGTAATAAGTAGTCTATTATATAATCAAGTATCTTATATATCTACTTATGAAGGGCTGGACCTAGGTTTATTTAACTGGAAGGTGACGTAAAATACTGTTTATTTAGAACTAAGGAGTAAAAGAGAAGCTTTCACGAGTACGTGGAAAAGTCTGTATATATAATATTATATAGAGCCTACTGGGGCCCCACCTGAGGGAGGGGGTTAACTTCAGATACCTAGGTATAGTTCTAGCTGGATATCTAAGTATAGTCTATAATATTACCTCCCTCCTCCCCAGCTGCCGCCCGGCTGGAGGCTGTAGGCTGGGTCTCTATTATTATCTATAATCAGTTTATATATTACTTTATACTGCTCTAGGGCTGCTATATCTATAATAGCGTTAATAGGCTCCTATATAGAGTTTATATATCCTTCCTATTTAATAAGAGCTTCTTATTAGTATCCTCTCTCCACTTAGTATATCCTTATAGTAAGAATATTTTTAACTAGCTATTTAACCTCCCTATTATTATCTACTAGTAGTAGTAACTAGTTATTAATTATAACCTGCCTAGGTAGTAGATTAGTAGTAGCTTTCTAGAGTAAATCTATATAAAATTATAAGTAAATAGACTTTAGGGTATCTAGCTTTATAATATATAGTAAGAGGATCTTTACTACTATATACTTATAGTGTAGTTAGGTTAGCTTTCAGCTTAGTTTTAGTAACTTATAGTTAGATATATTTAACTATATCTTATTACTAACTTAGTATTAATCTGCGGGGGATTAGATCTTATTTACCTGGGCTTCTAACTTCTACTAAGTAGTAGCTATCTTTATATAGATATATATTATTACTAACTGTATTTTTTTAACTAGTTAGTAAGCTATAGCTTCACTACTATTAGGTAGTTTTATATACTCTTTAGTAACTAGAATAAGGTTAACATAATATTTATAATTTATAAAAAATAATATAATCTTTATTATATTATATTACTAGTTACAGAAAGCTAACTATATAATAGGTAGTAAGTTATCTTAGTTATTCTGGGACTAGTAGGTAAATATCCTTAAAATTACTTAAATCTCTTAGTTATACTATTTTATAATCCTATTAGTCTGTAGGTAATAATTAGTATTTAGTAAGTATATAATATTTATTAACTTATAGAATTCTTTCTAGAAGTAACTTACTTAGTTAGACTCTTTATTACTTATAATAGAGTATAGTATTCTATAGAATCTATAATAGTAACTGAGGAACTGCTAGGTATATACTTCCGCCTCTATTATATCTATCTTTTCTAATATAGAGACCTTATTTAGTAATTAATAATAACCTAGAGGTAATAGCTACCTTATCTTTTTATAGGGGGTAAGTTAGTAATAAAATCTATTAATAGATTAGAATATAACTAGTTAGGCACTGGTAGGGGCTTTAGGAATCCTTTTTTAGCCTGCCTCTAGATATAAATATCCCTATATATATTATAGTTATATATAAATTAGTAGATACTTTATAACTATCTAGGCTAGTAGAATTATTAGCTTATAATCTCTAGTATATTATTACATTCTAAATAGCTTACAGGGGAGGAATTATATAATTTCTATATTAGCCTAATTCTAAGCTTATTAAGGAGATTATTACTCTCTTTACTATTTAGTATCTAAAGTCTCTCTCTAAAAGTAAGCTATTTTAGTATATTAATAGTATATTTAGTAATCTGGATCTTAATATAGAGGTTAGGAAGGAAGCTACACTCCCCCTACTAAATTACTATAAAGATCTATTAATATGAGGAGTTTCTCTTAGTAGTATAATTCTATATTTCTTATAGGTTTAATCTTCCTTTAAAAACCTAAGTATTAGTGATACTTATATATCCTACTTAGGGTCCTGTAAGGATAGTAGTATCTGGCATAATCTATATTACTTATTTTTATTATTTCTTATTATTCTACTTTTTAAGAGTATTTTATTCCCTCTAGGAGAGAGTATTAAAAGTTACTATTTAGGTATCCAGCTAGTATTTAAGGTAAAAATTATACCAAGATAACTTCTCTACTTACTAGCTCTACCTTTCTGTAAGTTATTATTTCTTTATAAAATACTTAAAGCCTTTATAGTTAGTAAGGATTTTAAACTTCTTAGTATTCTACAGTTTCACTCTCTATATTTATAAATATTCTAGTATTATAAGGAGTTTCTTATTATAAATTAGGTAATTAAACTCTGTAGGAATTAGGTATTAAGAGTAAAAGGTTATTAGATACCTCACTCTAGCTTTATCAGCTTAAGTTAATATACCTTCTAGAGTATACTTTAAATAGTCTATCTTTACTGTTATTAGAATATTAGGGTTAAATATCTATAGGATTAGTTCTATAGTAAAAAGTTATTTTAGTGTGAGGAAAGCTTCCTACTATTTTAGTCTCCAGTTAAAGGAAACTAACTTCTAAGTTAGGTAGTTTAAAAGCTTTATAATAATATTATACTGAAATATAAAAATTTTATAATAGTTTATAAACTTAAGGAAACTATAGATATTCTTTAGTAAGCTGGGGGAGAGCTAGTTAGTAATAATTTCTAACTTCTTAGGATTATAAAAGAGGCTTTTTCTAGTTATTATAATATATTTGATATATTTAACTATAGTGACTGAGAATTTATACTTCTTAGGATCTAACTTAAAGTTTATATCAGTAAGGTAGCTAAGTATTTAGTAAACTTTCTCCTTATATTTTTTTTGTAAGCTACTAATATAAATAAGGATATTATTAATATATACTATAATAAAATTATCTAGAAACTATTATAGGTAGCTATTAATATATTATTAAAATATAGTAGGGGTATTAGTAAGTCTAAAAAGGTATACTACTTATTTAAAGAGGCTGTAATATATCTAAAAAGCTGTTTTCTCCTGATCTACTTTATTAATTCTAATCTTATAGAATATAGTAATAATATTAAGTTTAGTATATTAATAGGTAGTAGTAACCCTCTAGAGGGTTTCTAATATAAGGAGGAGGAGGTAATAGTTCTTCTTTATAATTATATTAAAAGCTTTATAATCTATATAGAAGTATATTCCTCTATTTGGCTTTCTTATAAAGAGGATTAAGATACTAGTAGAGAAGTTACTTACTTTAATAAATTCCTTATTAAGTAAATCCTCTAGGGTCTTCTTAAGTATTAAAAGCTTCTCCTATAATATACTATAGAGGGATCTCTATAGGAAATCTAGTTTCTATTCCTTATTATTAGAAATTAATAGGATATAGTAATCTATTCCTAATTAGCTAAGAGGTAGCTAGTATACTAAACCTAGATAGAAAAAATCTGGGAATTCCTTTAAAATATTTATAGGAATATAATCCTTTAGGTTTACCTCTACCTTTAAGATTAATATTTTCTTAATATCTACTAAACTAATAAATATAACTTAGTAAAGGTTTAGTATCTTACTAGTATACCACGCGGCATACTAATAGATAAATATAAATAAATTAGTATTAAGTAGCTAAGCTAACTAGATCTCTTTAAATTATACTAACTTATCCTAATATTCCAGATATATTATTATATTACCCTTCCTATATATTATCTATTAGACTTCAGTATTATAGATAATATAATTATTCTCTATCTATAGTTACTTAAAATATAAAAGTAGCTATAGACTCTCTATAATATAAATATAGATTTTCTATATATAGCTACTAACTTCTAAAGTTAGGATAGTTACCCCTTAAGTATTACTAAGTAACAGCTTAGTAGTATATTTTCTTATCTATCTTTTTAATTTATTAACCAGTAGGAAGTAAAGTTTCTTTATAAAGGAGATATTAATAATAACGTAAGTATTATAGCCTATATTAATAAGTATATTAATAAAGTAACTTCTATTAATTCTAGTCTGAATAGTAGCTAACTACTAGTTACTTACCTATTCTTTTTCCTATTATTTCCCCTATCTTATTACTTCTATCTTAGTTAGCTCCAGAGCCTAACTTTACTCTAGAGTTACTTTTTTCCTGAATCCTTACTGTCGCTAAGTGAAATAGTATTATCCCCCTGGTTATCCCTAGTATAATCTAGAGCAGCTGTAGCTTTTATAACTTTTATGCTAGTTTTTTTATACTCTCAGGCTCTATAGTTCCTATAGATATAATTTTTCTTACTATACTTAAAATATTAGTAAGTATTCTAATAGTCTCTAGAGTATTCCTTAGAGGTAGAGGAGGAGTTACTAGAGTTTCAGTATTATTATTATTTCTTAATTATTTTAGTTATTATAATATTACTCTCTGTATTATAGGTAGTAGGTCTCTAGTGGGATAGCTAGTAGTATACTAGCGCCCCCTTTATATATTTAAGCTTCTAAGTTATATCTTAAACTTTAGATAATTAAAGTTTATATTCTGTAGGAAAGTTAATTATAATAAGTAGCTTCTTAAGGTGGGGAAGTAGAGTAGCCTCCAGTAGGGAGATCTAGATTATATCTAGCTATATATATCCTCTAGTATCAGCTAGAATCTTTTTAAATTAGGATAGAAAGGTAGTTAGATATTTATTTTCCTTCTGTCTGAAACTTTATAGCTAGATAACAGTATAAAGCTAGCTATTAGGGTCTAGATAAGTTCTATTTAGGTAACTTATAAAATTATTTAGATTATAGAAGTTCTCTAATCTTCCCACTATATAGAAAGTTTTAACTACCTACTGAAAGCTAGAGTCTAAGTAGGAGTAAATTAGGTATTAGTATTCCTAATTATTATTAAAGAAGTAGTAGTTAATCTTAAGTTTAGCTTTTATCTGTTAGGCTCACACTTAGTATTCCTTCTACTTACCTAAAAACTTTAGAGGTAGAGGAAGAAGCTTCCTCTAGTAGTTAGCTACTAGTAGGAGTATAATAATATTATTAATTTTAAGGGCTATTATCCTAATAGATATTATTCTGGGGGTTACTAGAGTATCCTAGTATAAACTAGAGGTATCTATTATAATAGCTACCTGGGGGTTACTACCTACTATAATATCTTATTTTACTAACTTATACGAAAGCTTATTAATCCTCTAGTAGAGAGGACTTAAGGTATATTATAACTACTACTGAAGCAGTTCACTCACGAGGTTGCTACCTATAGAGGTATCCTAAGAAGCTCCAGTATCTTCTATTATTCTTTATATTAATTACCTATTATATAATATTATATCCTAGGAGCTGCATTTAACTAGATTATATACTTAACTAGTAGGAAGCTGCACTCTACCCAGCATTATCTATATAGTAAATAAAACTAAGTTCTAAATATATAAAAAGCTGGACCTAAGCTTATTTAACTGGAAGGTAACGTAAAATACTGTTTATTTAGAACTAAGGAGTAAAAGAGAAACCTTTACGAGTGTATAGAAAAGTCTGCATATATAATGCTATATGGGGCCCACCGGAGCCCCACCCGAGGGAGGGGGTTAGCTTCGGATACCTGGGTATAGCCCTGGCTGGACATCTAGGTATAGCCTGTAACACTACTATATCTTTTAATAATCTCAGTATAAACTGAATCTCCTTAGAGAATTTATTAATTACTACTAAAATAATATTTTAATTAAGTTTAGAGATAGGTAATATTATTATAAAGTTAATAGTTATTATATAGTATAAATATAGTAGTAGTAAGATTAGTTAGAGATTACTATATACTTTATACTTATATATTTAATATATTTAATAGTTTAGATATTTTACTAGATACCTCCTTAATATTTTCAAGCTGTTATATATATAGAATTTCTATAGCTATTTACTAATTCTAGTATATTCTTAATAGTTAGTATTGTAGATTATTTTAAAGATATTAGTAAAATAACTTCTTAGAATATAAAGTCTCGCAGGTTAATAATTATCTAATACCTTCCAGATAAGTTTATTATTAATTATAAATAGTA
>MASP02000108.1:0-41084 GCA_001693025.2 Colletotrichum lindemuthianum | reverse complement strand
TATTTTCTCCTAATCTACTTTATTAATTCTAATCTTATAGAATATAGTAATAATATTAAGTTTAATATACTAATAGGTAGTAATAATCCTCTAGAGAGTTTCTAATATAAGAAAGAGGAAGTAATAATTTTTCTTTATAATTATACTAAAAACTTTATAATCTATATAGAAATATATTCCTCTATTTAGCTTTCTTATAAAAAAGATTGAAATATTAGTAAAGAAGCTATTTACTTTCATAAATTCCTTATTAAGTAAATCCTCTAGAGTTTTCTTAAATATTAGAAGCTTCTCTTATAATATATTATAGAGAGGTCTCTATAGGAAGTCTAGTTTCTATTTCTTATTATTAGGAATTAATAGAATATAGTAATCTATCTCTAGTTAGCTAGAAGGTAGTTAGTATATTAAATCTAGATAGAAAAGATCTAGGAATTCCTTTAAGATATTTATAGGAATATAATCTTTTAGGTTTACTTCTACTTTTAAAGTTAATATTTTCTTAATATCTACTAGACTAATAGATATAATCTAGTAGGAGCTTAATATCTCACTAGTATACTATATAGTATACAAATAGATAAATATAAATAAATTAGTATTAAGTAGCTAAGCTGACTGAATCTCCTTAAGTTATACTAGCTTATTTTAGTATTCTAAATATATTATTATATTATTCTTCCTATATATTATCTGTTAGGCTCTAATATTATAAATAATATAATTATCCTCTATTTATAACTATCTGAGATATAAGAGTAACTATAGACTCTCTATAATATAAATATAGATTTTCTATATATAGTTACTAACTTCTAAAATCAAAATAGCTACCTCCTAAGTATTACTAAGTAATAATTTAGTAATATATCCTCTTATCTATCTCTTTAATTTATTAACTAATAGGAGGTAAAATTTCTTTATAAAGGAAATATTAATAATAATATAAATATTATAGTTTATATTAATAAATATATTAATAGAGTAACTTCTATTAATTTTAATCTAAATAGTAACTAACTACTAGTTACTTACTTATTCTTTTTCCTGTTATTTCTTTTATCTTATTATTTCTACTTTAGTTAGCTTTAGAGTCTAATTTTACTCTAGAGTTATTCTTTTTCTAAATTCTTACTATTACTAAGTGGGGTAGTATTATCCTCCTGGTTATTCCTAATATAATCTAGAGTAGCTATAGTTTTTATAACTTTTATATTAGTTTTCTTATATTTTTAGGTTTTATAGTTTCTATAGATATAGTTTTTCTTACTATACTTAAAATATTAGTAGGTATCTTAGTGGTCTTTAGAATGTTCCTTAGAGATAGAAGAGAAGCTACTAAAGCTTCAGTATTATTATTACTTTTTAATTACCTTAGTTATTATAATATTACTCTCTATATTATAGGTAGTAGGTTTCTAGTGGGATAGCTAATAGTATACTAATACTCTCTTTATATATTTAAGCTTTTAAGCTATATTTTAAACTTTAGATAACTAAAGTTTATATTCTGTAGGAAGGTTAATTATAATAAATAGTTTCTTAAAGTAGGGAAGTAGAGTAGCTTCCAGTAGGGAGATCTAAATTATATCTAACTATATATATCCTTTAGTATCAGCTAGAGTCTTTTTAAATTAAGATAGAAAGATAGTTAAGTATTTATTTTCCTTTTATTTGAAACTTTATAGCTAAGTAATAATATAAGGTTAACTATTAAGGTTTAGGTAAGTTCTATTTAGATAACTTATAAAATTATTTAGATTATAGAAATTCTCTAGTTTTCTTATTATATAGAAAGTTTTAATTATTTACTGAGAATTAAAGTCTAAGTAGAAGTAAATTAAGTATTAGTATTCTTAATTACTATTAAAGAAATAGTAGTTAATCTTAAGTTTAGTTTTTATCTATTAGATTTATATTTAGTATTCCTTCTACTTACCTGAAAACTTTAGAGGTAGAGGAAGAGGTTTCCTTTAGTAGTTAGCTACTAGTAGAGATATAGTAATATTATTAACCTTAAAAGCTATTATTTTAATAGATATTATCCTGAGGGTTATTAGAGTATCCTAATATAAGTTAGAAGTGTCTATTATAGTAACTATCTGGAGGTTACTATTTACTATAGTATCTTATTTTACTAACTTATATGAAAGCTTATTAATTCTCTAGTAGAGAGAGTTTAAAGTATACTATAATTACTACTAAAGTAGTTTACTTATAGGGTTACTATCTATAGGAGTATCCTGGGGGGCTTTAGTATTCTCTATTATTCTTTATATTAGTTACTTATTATATAGTGTTATATCCTAGAAGCTATATTTAACTAGATTATATACTTAACTAGTAGGAAGCTATATTCTACCTAATATTATCTATATAGTGAATAAAACTGAGTTCTAAATATATAAAAGGCTGAACCTAGGCTTATTTAACTAGAAGGTAGCGTAAAATACTATTTATTTAGAATTAAGGAGTAAAAAAGAAGCTTTTATAAGTGTGTGGAAAAGTCTATATATATAATACTATATAGGGCCCACTAGGGTCCCACTTAGGCGAGGGAGTTAGCTTTAGATACTTAAGCATAACCCTAGCTGGATATCTAGATATAGCCTATAATAGTAAGTAGCTATAATATAGCTAAACTTACTATATATCTTATATATTAGCTAGCTTTTAAGGTAAAGCCTCTTAGCTGGGAAGCTTTCTGGAATATTAGTTATCCTATAGCTTACTATACTATTAGTAGTAATATTTTAAATACTGCTAAAGTTCTCCTCTTAGGAGTTATATTAAGTTTCCTAAAAGTATTTAGCTACTAAAGTTACTACTCTAGGTTGCTAAATATTAAACTTCTGGTATTATATATACCTCTATATTTTAGCCTTAAGATAATAGAAAAAAGTCAAAGTATAAGGTTTTAAAGTTTCTAGTTATAGTATATCTAGGGTTCTATAAATAGCTAACTATTTAGTATAAAGTTTCAGTGGAAACTAGCTTTTATACTAAAAGAAATAAAATATACTATAGAGGTATAATTCTTATACTATAAAATTAGTTAATAAATAGTAAGTAAATACCATAAAGTTAGTTTATATAAAATTAGGTAATATATAGTAGTAGTTACGCTATAATATCTAAAAGGTATATAATAACTTTATTTAGCCTACTGGATTCTTTAAACTTTAGAAACTTATAGCTATAGTATATAACTATCTGAAATTACTATTAGCTAATTCTTAATTTTATATAAAATAGTATCCTTATAAAGTAGACTATATAGGTAACTAGGTAGCTTTAAGTAGTTTTTGTAGTTAGAGGTAATAGATAGAGTAGATAATAATAATATTAGGTTTACTGTAAATATATCACTAGATAGATATTCTATTATAATCTCTATAAATAAAGACTATTACTTAAGAAGGTATTTAAATACTATTATAGTTACTATTACTATATTATTAGCAGCTATATTACTTACTTCAGCCGCTTATATTAATATAGTTAACATAAGGATTACTATATACTTACCAGTTAAGAGTATATTTTCAGAAAGTATATCCTCAGAGAGTATACTTTCAGAGGCTATATTTTTTAAGCTAAATTTTCAGAGGCTATTACTTAGAGTATTATTATTCTTAATATAATTACTAAATAGTTAGTAGATATAGTTATTCTTTATATAGATACTGATTAGTTAGCGGACGTTTATTATGAAGCTATTACTGAAACCCCAGTCTTACCTCCTTATAAATTAGAGAGGTAGAAGTTAAAAAATTATAAGAGTATAGCTAAAAGCCTAAGTAAGGGAAAGGAAAGTAGTAAAAAGTAGATTTCTATAGATTATAAGTGTTAGTTTCACTAGGGGAAGGTATATCATACATATTATTACGTATGGTATGCCGATGGGGTTGAAAGTAGTGATATTTATAGTGTATAGCCCGTAGGGCCACGTATATAGATCTAGAGGCTATAGGTATAGCCTATGCAGCCATACAGCCCGACTATTTACCCAATATAGCTATAGTATAGTAAGCCACAAAATATAGCCCACGAGGTAGCCAGTTAGCTATACTAGTTAAACTAACACTGGCAACCTTTAATTTATACTATAGCAACATTAAGGTCTATATACAAAAATATCTAAATATCTATACTAAATACTCTCTTTTAGATAGCCTCTTTTTATCTCTAAAAATATTACCTATCCACCCCTCTATGTAATTATAGTGGTTATAATGATCGCTGGGATCTCTTTAAGTGAATATTAGAGATTAAAAGAGTGTAGGGCCCTATTCGAGGGGTTTACTTTTAGTAAAGGAAGCTATTTTCAATCCCTATATAGTTAACGCCCTCACAGCAGCTGGAGGTAATATAAAGCCATAAAGCTATAAAGCTATAAAGCCGTGAGGCTATAAAACTGTGAGGCTATAAAGCTGTAAGACTATAAAGCTGTGAGACTATAAAACTATAAAGCTATAAAGCTATAAAGCTATAACCGTGAGGGTATTCAGAGAGGTCTATAATGTTACTTTAAGAGGGTAGTAATATTATATACCCTCTAGCAGTCTCCACTAGAGACCACGTGAGGGCTATAAGCTATACCACCTAGAGTAGTTAGTAGTATTACTTTATAGCCCTCTAGCAATCTCTAAAGTTATTACTAGAGACTATATAAAAAGGCGTAGGTTTACAATGTTACCTCAAGAGGTTAGTAACGTTATATACCCTCTGGCAGTCTCTAAGATTATTATTATTAGAGACTATATAAAGGCTATAAGCCACGCCACCTTAAGTAGAAGTAGCATTACTATAAACCTTACCTCGAGAGAGTAGTAAAGCTATATAGCCCTCTGGCAGTCTCTTAAGGTTACTAGAGACTATATAAGGAGGTATTTATTATATAACCCTCAGGGAGCCTCTAAGAGTAATATAGAGGCTGTAAGAGAGGACGTTTATTATATAGGATATAGCCCTCAGGATGCTTTTAAGAGTAGTATGCAGAGGCTATAAGAGAGGGTTTTTATTATATAACCCTCAGGGAGCCTCTAAGAGTAACGGGCGGAGGCTGTAAAAGAGGGTGTTTATTATATAGCCCTCAGGAAACCTCCAAGAGTAACGTAGAGGCTATAGGAGAGGGCGTACATTTACTGTATAGCCCTCAGGGAGCCTCCAAGAGTAATATATGGAGGCTGTAGGAGAGAGCTTTTATTATATAGCCTTCAGGAAGCCTTGAGGGCTGTAGGAGAGGGCATCTATCTTATGTAGCCCTCAGAGAACCTCCAAAAGTAACGGGGAAGCTATAGAAGAGTGAGGCCTCACCTTAAGAGGTTAGTAATAGCCTCATAAGTATTTACTGAATACATCTAACGTAAAATACACCTGGGACATTATTACAAGCATCTTAAGTATAAGTAGATATCTAGCTACTAGAATTAAGATATATTAGTATATCCCCCCAATAAAATATCACCTTACCTTAAATTAGGCGAGAGGTTATATTAGGAATATCTAAACAGATTAGGAGATTAGTAACCTTACCTTAAGTTAGGCTTAATAATCTCTATCTCCTATTTCTACCTAAATAAGGATCTTACTGATCTATAAATAACCTTAAAGTCTGAAGTATATAACTTAAAGCTACTATAAAGTTAACTACTGATCAGTATTAATTTCACTAGGGGAAAGTATATTATATATATTATTATATATAGTATACTAATAGGGTTAAAAGTGGTGATATTTATAATGTATAGCCTATAAGGCTACGCACGTAGATCTAGGGGCTATAAGTATAGCCTATGCAGCTATACAGCCTAACTATTTACCCGACGTAGCTATAGTATAGTAGGCTACAAAATATAGCCTACAAAGTAGCTAGTTAGCTATACTAGTTAAACTAATAATAAAATTTTAACTTAGTAGGCTAACTAGTAGTAATTATTATTAAAGTTATAACTATTTTACTATTACTCTTTTTATTCTAAATACTCTATATTAGGTAAATAAAACTTAAATATTCTACTTTACTCTTATAACTCTATATTCTCTATTTATTCTAGTAAATTCTGAAGGGCTGAACCTGGGCTTATTTAACTGGAAGGTGGCGTAAAATACTGTTTATTTAGAACTAAGGAGTAAAAGAGAAGTTTTTATAAGTGTATAGAAAAATCTATATATATAATACTATATAGAGCCTACTGGGGCCCCACTTAGGTGAGGAGGTTAGTTTCAGATACCTAAGTATAGCTCTAGCTAGATATCTAGATATAGTCTGTAATATTACCTCCCTCCTCTCTGGCTGCTGCCCAGCTGGAGGCTATAAGCTAGATCCTTATTATTATCTATAATTAGCCTATATATTACCTTATACTGCTCCAGAGCTATTATATCTATAATAGTATTAATAAGCTTCTATATAGAGTTTATATATTTTTCCTATTTAATAAAAACTTCTTATTAGTATTCTCTCCCCACTTAGTATATCCTCACAGTAAGAATATTTTTAACTAGCTATTTAACTTCCCTATTATTATCTACTAGTAGTAGTAACTAGCTATTAACTATAATCTACTTAGGCAGTAGATTAATAGTAGCTCTCTAAAGTAAATCTATATAGAACTATAGGTAAATAGACCCTAAAGTATCTAGCTTTATAATATATAGTGAGAGAATTTTTACTACTATATATTTATAATATAGTTAGGCTAGTTTTTAGTTTAGCTTTAGTAATTTATAGTTAGATATATTTAACTATATCTTATTACTAACTTAATATTAATCTGCAGGAGATTAGATTCTATTTACCTAAGCTTCTAATTTCTATTAAATAGTAGCTATCTCTATATAGATATATATTATTACTAACTATATTCTCTTAACTAGCTAGTAAGCTGTAACTTTACTACTATTAGATAGTTCCACACGCTCCTTAGTAACTAAGATAGAATTAATATAATATTTATAATCTATAAAGAAAGATATAGTCTCTATTATATTATACTACTAATTATAGAACGTTAACTATATAATAAGTAGTAAATTATTTTAGTTATCTTAAGACTAATAGATAAATATTTTTAAAACTATTTAGATCTCCTAATTATATTATTTTATACTTCTATCAGTCTGTAAGTAGTAACTAATACTTAATAGGTATATAATATCTATTAATCTACAGAATTTCTTCTAGAAGTAACTTATTTAGTTAGATTCTCTATTACTTATAATAGAGTGTAATATTCTATAGAATTTATAGTAGTAACTAAGAAATTACTAAATATATATCTCTATCTCTATTATATTTATCTCTTCTAATATAAAAGTTTTATTTAGTTAATTAATAATAACCTAGAGGTAATAGCTACTTTATTTTTTTATAGGGAGTAAGTTAGTAATAAAATATATTAATAGATTAGAATATAATTAGTTAGATATTAGTAGGGATTTTAGGAATCCCTTCTTAATCTACCTCTAGATATAAATACTCTTATATATATTATAGTTATATATAAATTAGTAGATTTTTTATAACTATCTAGGTCAGTAGAATTATTAGCTTATAATCTCTAGTATATTATTATACTTTAGGTAGCCTATAGGGGAGGAATTATATAACTTCTATACTAATCTAATCTTAAGTTTATTAAGGAAGCTATTACTCTCTTTACTATTTAGTATTTAAAATCTCTCTCTAAAAGTAAGCTATCCTAATATATTAATAATATACTTAGTAATCTAGATTTTAATATAGAAGTTAGGGGGGAAGCTATATTCTCCCTACTAGACTACTATAAAGATCTATTAGTATAAGAAGTTTCTCTTAATAGTATAATTTTATATTTCTTCTAAATCTAGTTTTCCTTTAAAAGGTTAAATACTAATAATATTTATATATCCTATTTAGAATTCTATAGAGATAGTAATATTTAGAATAATCTATATTACTTATCTTTATTATTTCTTATTATTCCACTCTTTAGGAATATTCTATTCCCTCTAGGAAAGAATATTAAAAGCTACTATTTAGGTATTTAGTTAGTATTTAAAATAAAAGTTATATTGGGATAATTTTTCTGCCTACTAGTTTTACCTCTCTGTAAGCTATTTGTTTTTTATAAAATACTTAAGGTTCTTATAGTTAGTAAGAATTTTAAACTTCTTAATACTTTATAGTTTCACTCTCTATATTTATAAATATTCTAGTATGATAAGGAGTTCCTTATTGTAAATTAGGTAATTAAATTCTATAGGGGTTAGGTGTTAGGAGTGGAAAGCTACTAAATACTTCACTCTAGCTTTATCAGCTTAGGTTAATATATCTCTTAGAGTATACTTTAAATAGTTTATATCTACTATTATTAGAATATTAAAGTTAAATATCTATAAAACTAATTCTATAGTGAAAAGTTATTTTAGTATAAAGAAAGTCTCCTACTATTCTAATCTCTAGTTAAAAGGAACTAACTTCTAAGTTAGGTAGTTTAAAAACTCTATAATAATATTATATTAAGATATAAAAACCTTATAGTAGTTTATAAACCTAAAGAAATTATAAATATTCTTTAGTAAGCTAGGGGGGAGCTAATTAGTAATAATCTCTAACTTCTCAGGATTATAAGAAAATTTTTTTCTAGCTGTTATAATATACTTAATATACTTAACTATAGTAACTAAGAACTTATACTTCTTAGGATCTAACTTAAAGTCTGTATTAGTAAGGTAGCTAAGTATTTAGTGGATCTTCTCTTTATACTCCTTTCGTAAGCTACTAATATAAATAAGAATATTATTAATATATACTATAATAAAATTATCTAGAAACTATTATAAGTAATTATTAATATTTTATTAAAATATAGTAGGAATATTAGTAAGTCTGAAGGGGTATACTATTTATTTAAAGAAGTTATAATATATCTCAAAAGCTATTTTCTCCTAATCTACTTTATTAATTCTAATCTTATAGAATATAATAATAATATTAAGCTTAATATACTAATAAGTAATAATAACTCTCTAGAGGGTCTCTAATATAAGGAGGAAGAAGTAATAATCTTTCTTTATAATTATATTAAAAGCTTTATAATCTATATAGAAGTATATTCCTCTATCTAACTTTCTTATAAAGAAGACTAAAATATTAATAGAGAAGTTACTTATTTTAATAAATTTTTTATTAAGTAAATTCTCTAGAGTTTTCTTAAATACTAGAAACGTCTTCTATAATATATTATAGAGAGATCCTTATAGGAGATTTAGTTTCTATTTCTTATTATTAGGAATTAATAGAATATAGTAATCTATCCCTAGTTAGCTAAAAGGTAATTAGTATATTAAACTTAAATAGAAAAGATCTAGGAATTCCTTTAAGATATTTATAGAAATATAATCTCTTAAATTTATTTCTACTTTTAGAGTTAATATTTTCTTAATATCTACCAGACTGATAGATATAACTTAATAGGAACTTAATATCTCACTAGTATACTATATAGTATACTAATAGATAAATATAAACAAATTAGTATTAAGTAGCTAAGTTAACTAAATCTCCTTAAGTTATACTAATTTATCCTAATATTCTAAGTATACTATTATATTATTTTTCCTATATATTATCCGCTAGGTTTTAATATTATAAATAATATAATTATCCTCTATCTATAGCTACTTAAGATATAAAAGTAGCTATAAACTTTCTATAATATAAATATAAATTTTTTATATATAGTTACTAACTTCTAAAGTTAGGATAGCTACTCTCTAGATATCACTAGATAATAACTTAGTAATATATCTTCTTATTTATCTTTTTAACTTATTAACTAACGGGAGGTAAAGTTTCTTTATAAGGGAAGTATTAATAATAATATAAATATTATAGTCTATATTAATAAGTATATTAATAGAGTAATTTCTATTAATTCTAGTCTGAATAGTAGCTAACTATTAGTTACTTATCTGTTTTTTTTCCTATTATTTCCCCTATCTTATTATTTCTACCTTAGTTAGCTCCAGAGCCTAACTTCACTCTAGAGTTACTTTTTTCCTAAATCCTTACTATTACTAAGTAGAGTAGTATTATCCTCTTAATTATCTTTAGTATAATCTAGAGTAATTATAACTTTCGTAATTTTTATACTAATCTTCTTATATTCTTAGGCTTTATAGTTTTTATAGATATAGTTTTTCTTACTATATTTAAAATATTAGTAAGTATCTTAGTAGTTTTTAGAGTGTTCCTTAGGGGCAGAAAAGAAGCTACTAAAATTTTAATATTATTATTACTTCTTAACTACCTTAGTTATTATAATATTACTTTCTATATTATAGATAGTAGATCTCCAGTAGGATAGTTAGTAATATATTAATAACCTCTTTATATATTTAAACTTCTAAGTTATATTTTAAACTTTAGATAATTAAGATTTATACTCTATAGGAAAGTTAATTATAATAAATAGTTTTTTAAGGTAGGAGAGTAGGGTAACCTCTAGTAGAGAAATCTAGACTATATTCAGTTATATATACTTTCTAGTATTAGCTAGAGTTTTTTTAAATTAGGATAGAAAAGTAGTTAGGTATTTATTTTCCTTCTGTCTGAAGTCTTATAGTTAAGGAATAATATAAAGCTAACTATTAGGATCTAGGTAAGTTCTATCTAGATAACCTATAAAATCGTTTAGATTATAGAAGTTCTCTAGTCTTTCCACTATATAGAAAATTTTAACTATCTACTGAGAACTAAAATCTAAATAGGAGTAAATTAGATATTAGTATTCCTAATTACTATTAAAGAAATAATAATTAATCTTAAGTTTAATTTTTATCTATTAAGTTTATATTTAATATTCTTTCTACTTACTTAAAAACTTTAGAGGTAGGGGAAGAAGCTTCCTCTAGTAGTTAGCTATCAGTAGGAGTATAATAGTATTATTAATTCTAAAAGTTATTATCCTAATAGATATTATTCTAGAGGTTACTAGAGTATCTTAGTGTAAGCTAGAAATATTTATTATAGTGGCTATTTAGAGGTTACTACTTACTATAGTATCTCATTTTGCTAACTTATATGAGAGTTTATTAATCCTCTAGTAGAGAGGATTTAAAATATATTATAACTACTACTAAAGTAGTTTACTTACAGAGTTGCTACTTATAGGAGTATTCTAAGAGGCTTTAGTATTCTCTATTATTCTTTATATTAGTTACTTATTATATAGTATTATATCCTAGGAGCTATATTTAACTAGATTATATACTTAACTAGTAGGGAGCTACACTCTACTTAGTATTATCTATATAGTGAATAAAACTAAGTTCTAAATATATAAAAAGTTAGATTTAAGTTTATTTAACTAGAAAGTGGCGTAAAATACTGTTTATTTAGAACTAAGGAGTAAAAAAGAAGCTTTTATAAGTGCGTAGAAAAGTCTGTATATATAATACTATATAGAGCCCACTAGGGCCCCACTCGGGCGAGGGAGTTAGCTTCAGATGCCTGAGCATAACCCTGGCTAGACATCTAAATATAGCCTATAATATAAATTAACTATTTAAAAATTTAAACTATATAATCTATATAAATTATACTCTAAATTAGTTAAATCTTAATATTAGAAAATTTAATAAATAGATTATATAGTAATCTATATATTAATAGTTTCTATTTATCTATTATATATAAGATTAACCTTTTTGAAAATAAACTCTATTTTAATAAATATACCTAAAAACTCCCCACTTTTAGTAAAATTAGAACTTTCTATCTTTATTACTATTTCTACTAATATTAATACTATTTTCAGATATTATTCTGAATTCTCCATTCTTCTATAATTTATTAAATATTAAATTCCCTTAATTTATACACTAGTCTTCTATACTAATTTAACACTATAAGAGAGTTTTATCCTATAGAGGCTCTATAGCCCTAAGCTTCCATTAATTACATAATAATCCTAACCATCCCAGCTCCATATAGACTATAGGGGACTATATCCTTACAAATAGTTACAACAGTAGAACACCACTTTATAGCTTATTATACCGCATATTATTCATTAGGCACTAATAACAGATAGCGTCTCAAACTTAAGTGTAATAGAGCGTCTAAGATATTATAAGTTCAGCTTGAATTAGCATCAAGTAATACACTGCAGTAAATACAAGTCTACAGAGGCGGCAGCATTATCAATTATATACATACTATATAATAGAGGCTACAAATAAGAATTAGGTATATAAAGTAGCAGGAAATCTAATAAATATAGTCTATTTAAATATTATATATAAGAAATAAACTTTTTTATATAATTATATAATATTATATAAGTAGAAATATACTATATCTTTATAGCTATTTATTTTTTACTCTTTAGTAGAACTTAAGTTACTATTAGTTTCATTATCAAAATTATTATATACTATATATAATCTTATTATATAAATACAAACTAATATTCTAGTTTTCAGCTATTATTTTTCTTAAATAGAGGCTACAAATAGCAGTTAGAAATATAAAATAATAAAATATATAATAAATATATTTTATTTAATACTACATATAGAAAGCAAGCTTCCTACTTATATATTTATATAATATAATTTAAATAGAAATATTCTATATTCTTATAACTATTTATCCTAAATTTATTACTAAAGTTTAAGCTATTAGACTTATTTCACCTAGATTTTATAGTAATTTCCTTAAATATTCAAAAATTAGATTTCCTTAGGAAAGTTCCAGAATTTCCCCTCAAAGTTTCTAAAATATCTCTATAATACCCCTCCTTACTAAAATAATATTTACTCTATTTCAGTATTATTTAGTAGCTTCTTAGTAATTTTGTAATATTTAATTTCTATAAAACCTCTAATATATTAAATTTACAATCTTACTAATAGCTTTATAAAACTATTAGTAATATGTTTAGTAGTTTCTACATACTTAAAAACTATCTTATTTTAACTTACTACTTATCTTATAATATAATTATAAACCTTGATATATTTAACTATATTATATAAGTTTTCTCTTTTTATAAAGATAATTAATTTAGTGTTATTTACCTATATTAATATAAACTGTTAGTTATACTATACCATTAACTATATAGTAACTATATTTACTACTATATATTACAGAGGAATTCCCCCGGGAAATCTAATTCCAGAAAGTTCTAAGAAATTACTATAAAGCTATAGTAAAATAGATATAATAGCTTAAACTCTAATCATAAATATAAAATAAATTACTATACAAATATAGACTATTTCTAACCAGATTATATTATATAAATATATAAATATATAGATAGAAAACTTAATTTCTATATATAATATTAAATATAATATACCTATTATATACTTTATTACTTGATATATCTAATTTCTTTTTACAGCTTCTATCATATGGTTGTAGAAATAGTTACTTAAAATAATAATAATGATTCACTATAATTTATATTATAGTAAATTATCTATCAAATACTTACGAAATAAAGATTAATTACTATAAGAATATCTTTAGAAAATATTTACCTAATTAAGAGGTAATTAAATAATAATAATAATAGATATATAATAAATAAACTAATTAAGAAACGTCAAGTATCTAAAATAGTTATTAAATTACAGAAAGATAAAATCACCTTATATAAGTAGCATTAAATTAAGCTTAAAATATTAACTTATTAAGAATAATATTATATTAACATTATATAAAAATACACTATAAATACCCTAGATAGAAATAACTTCATTAACTAGTATAATTTACTTCAAATATATTATTAATTATAATATCTCTATATTACTAACCTAAATAGATATTATAATAAAGCGAATTCCAATAATTATTAAGGATAATATATATAATTCCAAAAATAAGAAAACCCCTAAAAACTAATTTAAGGATTTCTAGTATAAAATATCTATAAGTTACATTCTTTAAGGTAACTTAAACTAACTTATATAATTTATATAAGTAAATCTAAAAACTAAAAATTTGTAATTTTATGATAAAAAGCCAGATTAGTAAAATCAATAATTTATATACAGGTAACTAACTAAATAATAATAATTTAATTATATTAATATTATCAATTACCTATTTTAGTAGAAAATAAAGATTTAGAAAATTCCTCTATAAATTCATATAGCAATAGAAATTATTCTGAGAGATTCAATTAAAAACTAGCTTTTCTTACTAATATTTAAAAAATTAGATTCTATAAATTATATTATAAAATTCAATAAACTTACATATTATCCTTAAAATAGTAGAGAAATAACTATAAACAAAAACCATAATTACTTATTTATATATGAAATAAATTTCCAATATGAACATTAGACTGCCAGAGTAGAATTACAAAGTTAATATAATAGTATAGTAAATCTAGAGGTATTATAATTAGATTTTATAGATATATTCTACCTCTATAATAAGAAATTCCTTATTATCTAGTTTACTATACTCCAAATAAGTAAAAATAGAATTTAAGTTATATTTACTAAAAAGAATAAATCTACCTATTATAATTATAGAAAAACTGGATATTTTACTTTAAACTACAATTTTAAAAGTAAAAAGATTGTTAAGAAGAAGATATCAAAAAAACTCAAGAAATAAAGTAATATCTAACTAAAATAGTTAAAAAGAAGTTATAATTTTATTTTATTTATATTAACCTTTAGGACTTTTATATTTTCCAGAAAGATTATAATAAAAAGGTTAGATATTAGTTATATTAAAAGAATATTATAAAAATAGTAAAATTATCAAATAAAAATTAGCTATCATATTCTAAAGTTAATATTTATATTATTAATAACTTAGTATAGTATAATACTATATTCTAAAAATACTAATCTAACCTATTATAATTAATAGTAAAGTAGTTTATTATAAGTATATTAGAATAAGTATATTAATATTTAATAATAGATTAAAAATCTAACTTAGAGATATTTTATATATAGCAGGATTCCCTATAAATATATTTAATAGTAAATAACTTTACCTTAGAGGAAGATACCTCTAAGGAAATAATATTATAAATTTAGATAAAATAAGCCTTATTAATCTAAATATATTAGAATAGAAGTTTAATTTTATTACAAAAAGCTGGCAAACTACTACTACTTTCATAATTCTATTCTTAACCTAAAATAAGATAAATTTAAAATTATAATATTAAAAGTTAAATTATTTTAAGTACCAAAAGAAAGCATAAATAATCTAATTTATATAACAATACCTATTATAATTAGAAGATATTATTTTACTATTATATTAAATCTGCAATTAATTAAAAAGCTTATATTATTCTCTATAGACATCCTAAGAAAAAGCTATCATAACTAGCTATATTATTTAAATTAATATTAGGAAGATAAAATCTATAGAATAGTAGAAATACTTCTTATTAATAATAAATAATAAGTTCAATCCTAAATTATCAATATTTAATAACATGAAAGATAAACTAGCTTATTGGATATAAATCTTTATTATTAAATAGAAAAATTACTTTAGGTTTCTTATATAGTTAATTTACACTAATAATATTAGAGAATTTATAGCTATCTTTCTAATAATAATACTAAAAAATAATAATATTAAAATTAAAGTTTTATTATCATATATTTATAAATAAAATTGAATGTTAAAATAAGTAATCTAAATTGTTCTAAATAAAACTAAAATACTGGTAGTTAATATAAATATTCTTCGATATTCTAAAATATAGCTATTAATAATAGGTATTTATTTTATAAACTAATTATCTATAGTAGTAATATAAAATAAAACTTCTCTTTCGATATAGATTAAGAGTCTAGAATTATAATAGAATTAAAGTTCCAAAGAAAAGCTACCTTTAAAGTATTAGAAATACCTATTTTATTAATATTAATTTAGAAATTAAAATAAAATCTTAGACGTTAAAGTTTCTATTAAAGTAAAATATTTTAATTAATTATTATTAGGTTAACTAGATACCGATATAGTAAAAACTATAGTAGTAGGTAACTTACCAGTTACCCTACTTAAATAGACTAATTAGATAAGAGGGATAATTCTACAGATTAATTCTAATAGTATATAGTATATATATATATACTATAATATAGACTTAATTATAATAAAATAGAAGTATTAGTTATAATTTAGTTATAAATAATTAATTAATTACTATATTTACCAGTTATAAACTAATATTAATTAGTAGTGTAACTATTACTAATATCTATTATTATTACTTAACTACAGATTAGTAAGGAATACCTAAAAAGATAAAATTATAATATCTTTTAAGTGTGAAAGGCTGAACCTAGGCTTATTTAACCAGAAGGTAGTATAAAATACTATTTATTTAGAACTAAGGAGTAAAAGAGAAGCTTTTATAGGTATATAGAAAAGTCTATATATATAATACTATATAAAACCTATTAGGGCCCCACTTAGGCGAGGAAGTTAGCTTTAGATACTTAGGTATAGCTTTAGCTGGACATCCAGATATAGCCTATAATATTACCCCCCTCCTCCCTAACTACTACTTAATTAGAAACTATAAACTAGGTCTCTATTATTATCTATAATTAGTCTGTATATTACTTTATACTGCTCTAGAGCTACTATATCTATAATAATATTAATAAGCTTCTATATAGAGTTTATATACTCTTCCTATTTAATAAGAGCCTCTTATTAGTATCCTCTCCCCACTTAATATATCCTTATAGTAAGAATATTTTTAACTAGCTATTTAACCTCCCTATTTTTATCTACTAATAGTAGTAGCTAGCTATTAACTATAACCTACCTAAGTAGTAAATTAGTAGTAACTCTCTAGAGTAAATCTATATAAAACTATAAATAAATAGACTTTAGAGTATCTAACTTTATAATATATAGTAAGAGGATCTTTACTATTATATACTTATAATATAGTTAGGCTAATTTTTAGCTTAACTTTAGTAACTTATAGTTAAATATATTTAACTAAATTTTATTACTAATTTAATATTAATTTATAAGAGACTAAATTTTATTTACTTAAGTTTCTAATCTCTATTAGCTAGTAACTATCTCTATATAGATATATATTATTACTAACTATATTCTCTTAACTAACTAGTAAGTTATAACTTCACTACTACTAAGTAGTTCTATATACTCTTTAGTAACTAAAATAAAGTTAATATAATATCTATAATCTATAAAGAAAAATATAATTCCTATTATATTATACTACTAATTACAGAAAGTTAACTATATAATAAGTAGTAAGTTATTCTAATTATCCTGAAACTAGTAGGTAAATACTCTTGAAACTACTTAGATCTTCTAATTATATTATTCTATAATTCTATCAGTCTGTAAGTAGTAACTAATACTTAATAGATATATAATACCTATTAACCTATAGAACTCCTTCTAGAAGTAACTTACCTAGTTAGACCCTCTATTACTTATACTAAAATATAGTATTTTATAGAATCTATAATAATAACTAAAAAACTACTAAATATATACCTCTATCCTTATTATATTTATCTTTTTTAATATAGGGATCTTACTTAATTAATTAATAATAACCTAGAGGTAATAATTACCTTATCTTTTTATAAAAAGTAAGTTAATAATAAAATCTATTAATAGATTAGAATATAACTAGTTAAATACTAGTAGAAACTTTAGGAATCCCTTCTTAGTCTACCTCTAAATATAAATACCCCTATATATATTATAGTTATATATAAATTAGTAGATACTCTATAACTATCCAGACTAGTAAAACTATCAGCTTATAATCTCCAGTATATTATTATACTCTAAGTAACTTACAGGGGAGGAGTTATATAACTTCTATACTAATTTAGTTCTAAATTTATTAAGGAGACTATCACTCTCTTTACTACTTAGTACTTAAAATCTCTCTCTAAAAATAAACTATCTCAGTATATTAATAATATACTTAATAATCTAAACCTTAATATAAAAATTAGGAGGAAAATTATATTCTCCTTATTAAATTACTATAAAGATCTATTAGTATAAAAAGTCTCTCTTAGTAATATAATTCTATATTTTATATAAGTCTAATTTTCCTTTAAAAACCTAAGTATTAATAATACTTATATATTCTACCTAGAGTCTTATAGGAATAGTAATATTCAGAATAATCTATATTATTTATCCTTATTAATTCTTATTATTCTATTTTTTAGGGATATTCTATTCCCTCTTAGAGAGAGTATTAGAAACTATAATCTAGATACCTAACTAGTACTTAAAGTAAAAATTATACTAAGATAATTTCTCTACCTACTAATTTTACCTCTCTATAAATTATTATTTCTTTATAAAATACTTAAAACTTTTATAGTTAGTAAGAACTTTAAACTTCCTAATACTTTATAGTTCTACTCTCTATATCTATAAATAAATTAATATTATAAAAAGTTTCTTATTATAGATTAGGTAATTAAACTCTGTGGGAGTTAGATATTAGGAGTAGAAAACTATTTAGTACCTTACTCCAGCCTTATTATCTTGAGTTAATATACCTCCCAGAATATACCCTAAATAGTCTATCTCTACTATTATTAGAATATTAAAGTTAAATATCTATAAGATTAATTCTCTAGTAAAAAGTTATTTCAGTATAAGGAAAACCTCCTACTATTTTAATCTCTAGTTAAAAAAAACTAACTTCTAAGTTAGATAATTTAAAAGTTTTATAATAATATTATATTAAGATATAAAAACCTTATAATAATTTATAAATCTAAGGAAACTATAAATATTCTTTAGTAAACTAGAAGGAAGCTAGTTAGTAATAATTTCTAACTTCTTAAGATTATAAGAGAGACTTTTTCTAGCTAATATAATAAACCTAATATACTTAATTATAATAACTAAAAACTTATATTTCTTAAAATCTAACTTAAAATTTATATCAGTAAGATAGCTAAATATCTAGTAAACTTTCTCCTTATATTTTTTTTATAAGCTACTAATATAAATAAGGATATTATTAATATATACTATAATAAGATTATCTAGAAACTATTATAAATAACTATTAATATACTATTAAAATATAGTGGGGATATTAGTAAGTCTAAAGAAGTATACTATCTATTTAAAGAAACTATAATATATCTAAAAAACTATTTTCTTTTAATCTACTTTATTAATTCTAATCTTATAGAATATAATAAAAATATTAGATTTAGTATACTAATAGGTAGTAATAATTCTCTAGAGGGTTTCTAATATAAGGAAGAAGGAGTAATAATCTTTCTTTATAATTATATTAAAAGCTTTATAATCTATATAGAAGTATATTCCTCTATCTAGCTTTCTTATAAAGAGGATTAAAATATTAATAGAGAAGCTACTTACTTTAATAAATTCCTTATTAAGTAAATCCTCTAGAGTCTTCTTAAGTATTAGAAGCTTCTCCTATAATATACTATAGAGGGATCCTTATAGGAGATCTAGTTTCTATTTCTTATTATTAGAAATTAATAAGATATAGTAATTTATCTCTAGTTACCTAGAGAGTAGCTAATATACTAAATCTAAATAGACAAAATCTGGAAATTCCTTTAAGATATTTATAAGGATATAATCTCTTAGGTTTACCTCTATTTTTAAAGTTAATATTTTCTTAATATCTACTAAACTAATAGATATAATCTAGTAGGAACTTAATATCTCACTAGTATACTATATAGTATACTAATAAATAAATATAAATAAATTAATATTAAGTAATTAAGCTAACTAGATCTCCTTAAGTTATACTAATTTATTTTAATATTCTAAATATATTATTATATTACTTTTCCTATATATTATCTATTAAACCTTAATATTATAAATAATATAATTATCCTCTATCTATAGTTATTTAAAATATAAAAATAGCTATTAATTCTCTATAATATAAATATAGATCTTCTATATATAACTACTAACTTCTAAAGTTAGGATAACTACTCCCTAAATATTATTAAGTGATAATTTAGTAGTATGTCTCCTTATATATCTTTTTAACTTATTAACTAGTAGGAGGTAAAATTTCTTTATAAGGAAAATATTTATAATAATATAAATATTATAATCTATATTAATAAGTATATTAATAAAGTAATTTTTATTAATTCTAACTTAAATAGTAGCTACCTATTAGTTACTTACTTATTCTTTTTCTTATTATTTCCTCTATCTTATTATTTCTATCTTAGTTAGCTTCAGAGCTTAATTTTATTCTAAAGTTATTTTTTTTCTAAATATTTATTATTACTAAGTAAAGTAATATTACTCTCCTAATTATCTCTAGTATAATCTGGAGTAACTATAGTTTTTATAATCTTTACACTAGTTTTCTTATATTATCAGACTTTATAATTCCTATAGATATAACCTTTCTTACTATACTTAAAATATTAGTAAGTATCTTAATAATCCTTAAAATATTCTTTAGAGGCAGAGAAGAAGCTACTAGAGTTTTAATATTATTATTACTTCTTAATTACTCTAGTTATTATAATATTACCTTCTATATTATAAATAGTAAATCTCTAGTAAAGTAACTAGTAATATACTAATATCCTCTTTATATATTTAAGCTTCGAAATTATATCTTAAACTTTAGATAATTAAAATTTATATTCTATAAGAAAGTTAACTATAATAGATAGTTTCTTAAAATAGGGAAGTAAAGTAGCTTCTAGTAGGGAGATCTAGACTATATCTAGTTATATATATTTTTTAGTATTAATTAGAATTTCTTTAAATTAGGATAGAAAGGTAGTTAGATATTTATTTTCCTTCTATCTGAAATTTTATAGCTAGATAATAATATAAAGTTAGCTATCAGGATCTAGATAAATTCTATCTAGATAACTTATAAAATTATTTAAATTATAAGAGTTCTCTAACCTTCCTATTATATAGAAGGTTTTAACTACCTACTGAGAACTAGAATCTAAATAAGAATAGATTAAATACTAATATTCCTAATTATTATTAAAGAAATAATAATTAATCTTAAACTTAACTTTTATCTATTAAGGTTATATTTAGTATTCTTTCTATTTACCTAAAAAATTTAGAAGTAGAAGAAAACGTTTCTTTTAGTAGTTAGCTATTAGTAGAGATATAATAATATTATTAACCCTAAAAACTATTATCCTAATAGATATTATTCTAGAAGTTACTAGAATATTCTAATATAAGCTAGAAATATCTATTATAGTAACTACCTAGAAGTTACTACTTACTATAGTATCTTATTTTACTAATTTATATAAAAACTTATTAATCCTCTAGTAGAGAGAGCTTAAAGTATATTATAACTACTACTGAAGTAATTTACTTATAGAGTTACTACCTATAAGAATATTCTGGGGGGTTTTAGTATTCTCTATTATTCTTTATATTAATTAGTTAGTTACCTATTATATAATATTATATCCTAGGAGTTATACTTAACTAAATTATTTACTTAACTAGTAGGAAGCTACACTCTACTTAGTATTATCTATATAATAAATAAAACTAAATTCTAAATATTTAAAAAGCTGGACCTAGGTTTATTTAACTAGAAGGTAGCGTAAAATATTATTTATTTAGAACTAAGGAGTAAAAGAGAAGCCTTTATAGGTGCGTGGAAAAGTCTGTATATATAATACTATATAGGGCCCACTAGGGCCCCACCCGGGCGAGGGGGTTAGCTTCGGATACCTAGGCACAGCCCTAGCTGGACATCCGGGCATAACCCATAACACTAAGGAACCCTATAGATAGCTTCTAAGTAGAAATAGGTAACTTAAAGCTATTATAACTATATATTACCCTAAGAATATTAATAATAAACTTATAATAAAAACAAAAATAAAGATAAACCTACAATAATCTATTTACTTAATATTATATTATATCTACTATATAAAAAACTAAGAATTTAGATTAACGTTAAATTAAAATAGTAAATACTAAGATAAAATAATAAGATTAATATAACTAGAAAGAAGGAATCTATAATAAGACTACTATTCCTTACTATTACTTTCTAATATATTATATATATTTAACTACGAAATAAGAGAGTATCTTAATAATAGTAAATATAATATATGAGTAATAAAAATAATATATTAAAAACTACCTCTTTCTAATATTATATAGAAGCAATAAAACCCCTTAGTTAATATATCTATATCTATAATATAGCTTACCTGGAAGTTAAGATTCTAATAATATAAAGTAAAAAAAGAAGAAAAAGAAATGTTTATTTTATATAGTAAAAAGACTCCAGGAATAATTATAAAAGTATAATTAATAATATAAACCAATATATAAATATCCCAAATTTAAAACTAGATAATAAAATTACCTTATAATCTTCTTTCCTATATATTCTATATATAACTACAGTAGGAAACTATCCTCATTAGAATTCCCCAGAAGAAATAAATTATCAAGATATTATAACTAATATCAAGATAAAAAGTATTAAGAAACTATTATTCCTTATTTCTACCTATAGGTATCTAATAAGTATTTAATAAAATATTAATAGTAATAAGGTAACTATACGTTAAACTAATAAACACTATAAATAGTATAAGGAGAAGAAATATTAATACTAATAATATTACTATTTACTTAAAAAACCCTTATTAGAAGAATCCTTCTAATAAACTATACTCTGAAAGAAAATAAAAAGAAGAAATACTTATATTAATAGTAGAACTAAAGAAATAAGAAAAAGAAGGAAATAATAAGAAAAATTATAAAAGAAAAATTATTTAAACTAAAGGTAAGATAATATATCTCACTAGCTAACTGCTATAGCTTATTTTTAAGGTTTCCCTCTATAATAATAAAAAGCTAAGAAATAATATACTAAATAATATAAGTTAGTATAACTAATAATATCCTTAAATTATTACTTATTATCCCTATCTATTATAGGTAATATATTTATATAATCAAAAGCTAAGTTAAGTTAATAATTACCTTAATAATATTATTATTTAATAATATTTTACCTTTATCTCCTAAGTAAGTTACTATTAGGTTACTACTAAAGTATATTAATTTATTACTAATATTACTAGTAATAAATAGTATTTAATAAATTAATAAAGATCTGAAATAGAAAGATATTTATAAGGTTTTGACTGAAAAAGCTTTCTATCTAGTAGTTATAATTTATCTAATAAATATATATATGTCTAAAGTTATAGCTTTTAGAGAAATATTTATAATTAAGATATAATAAAGTTATATTAATTATAAATATTCTTTCAGCTTAATATCTTAAATATTATTATAGGCTATATCTGGATATCTAGCTAGAGCTATACCTAAGTATATAAAACTAACCTCCTCGCTTGGGTGGAGCTCTAGTGGGCCCTATATAGCATTATATATATAGACTTTTCTATATACTTATAAAAGCTTCCCTTTTACTTCTTAGTTTTAAATAAATAGTATTTTATATAACCTTCCAGTTAAATAAGTTTAGATTCAGCCTTTTATATATTTAGAATTTAGGTTTATTTACTATATAGATAATACTAAGTAGAATATAGCTTCCTACTAGTTAAATATATAATTTAGTTAAGTGTAGCTTCTAAAATATAATATTATATAATAGGTAACTAACTAACTAATATAAAGAATAATAAAAGATACTGGAGCCCTCTAGGATACTTCTATAGGTAGTAATTCTGTAAGTAAATTATTTTAATAGTAATTATAATATACTTTAAGTTTCCTCTACTAAGAAATTAATCAACTTACGTAGGAATTAGTAAGATAAGATACTATAGTAAGTAGTAACCTCTAAGTAACTACTATAATAAATATCTCTAGCTTATATTAGGATACTCTAGTAACCTCTAGAATAATATCTATTAGGATATTAGTCCTTAGAGTTAATAATACTATTATATTTCTACTAATAGCTAACTACTAGAGGAAGCTTTTTTCCCTTTCCCTAAAGTTTTTAGGTAAATAGAAGGAATATTAAGCTTAAGCTTAATAGATAAAAGTTAAACTTAAGATTAATTACTATTTCTTTAATAATAATTAGGAATACTAGTATTTAATTTACTTCTACTTAACTTTGAGTTTCCAGTAAATTATTAAAATATTTTATATAGTGGGAGAGCTGGAGAACTTCTATAATCTAGATAATTTTATAAATTATCTAGATAGAATTTACCTAAACCTAAATAGCTAGATTTATATTATTACCTAGCTATAAAGTTTCAGATAGAAGAAAAATAAGTATCTAAATATCTTTCTACTTTAATTTAAGAAACTTTTAGCTGATATTAGAGAGTATATATAGCTAGATATAATCTAGATCTCTCTACTAGAAGCTACTTTACTTTCCAACTTAAAAGAGCTTCTTATTATAGTTAACCTTTCTATAGAATATAAATTCTAACTATCTAAAGTTTAGAATATAGCTTAGAAGTTTAAATAAATAAAGGGAATATTAGCTTACTACTAGCTACTTTACTAGAAACCTACTAGTTATAATATAGAGGATAATATTATAATAACTAAGATAGTTAAGAAGTAATAATAATACTGAGGCTTTAGTAGCTTCTTCTCTACCTCTAAGAAATACTCTAAAGACTACTAGAATACTTACTAATATTTTAGATATAGTAAGAAAAGCTATATATATAGAAACTATATAATATAGAAATATAAAAAGGTTACTATAAAGATTATATAAACTATAGTTATTTTAGATTACACTAAGGATAACTAGGGGGATAATATTCTCCCATTTAGTAATAGTAAGAATTTAGGAAAAAAGTAACTTTAGAGTAAAGTTAAACCTTAAAGCTAATAGAGGCAGGAGTAATAAAATAGGCAAACTAATAGGAAAAGAAATAGGTAAGTAACTAGTAACCAGCTACTATTTAGGCTAAAATTAATAGAGGTTACTTTATTAATATATTTATTAATATAAACTATAATATTTATATTATTATTAATATTTTCCCTATAAAGTAACTTTACTTTCCACTAGTTAATAAGTTAAAGAGATAAATAAGAGAATATATTACTAAACTATTACTTAGTAATATTTAGAAAGTAGCTATTCTAACTCTGGAAGTTAGTAGCTATATATAAGAGATTTATATATATATTATAGAGGATCTCTAGTTACTTCTATATTTTAGGTAACTATAGATAGAGAATAATTATATTATTTATGATACTGGGGTCTAATAGATAATCTATAGGAAGAATAGTATAATACCTTACCTAAAGTATTAGAATAAGTTAGTATAACTTAAGGAAATCTAGTTAGTCTACCTACTTAACGTTAATTTATTTATATTTATCTACTAATATACTATATAATATATTGGTAATATACTAAGTTTCTACTAAATTATAATTATTAATTTTATAGATATTAAAAAGATATCAACCTTAAAAGTAGAGGTAAACCTAAGGAATTATATTTCTATAAATATCTTAAAGGAATTTCCAGACTTTTCCTATTTAAGTTTAGTATATTAGTTACCTCCCAGCTAACTAGGAATAAATTACTATATTCTACTAATTTCCAATAATAGGAGATAGAAACTAAACTTCTTATAGAAATTCCTCTATAATATATTATAAGAGAAGTTTTTAGTATTTAAGAAGACTCTAGAGAATTTACTTAATAAGGAATTTATTAAGGTAAGTAGTTTCTCTACTAATACTTTAGTTCTCTTTATAAGTAAGCTAGATAAAGGAATATACTTTTATATAGATTATAGAGTTTTTAATATAATTATAAAGAGAAACTATTACTTCCTTTCTCTTATATTAGAAACTCTCTAGAGAATTACTATAACTTACTAATATACTAAATTTAATATTATTATTATATTTTATAAGATTAGGATTAATAAAGTAAATTAGGAGAAAATAAGTTTTTAAATATATTATAGTTTCTTTAAATAGATAATATATCTTTTTAGACTTATTAGTATTCTCACTATATTCTAATAGTATATTAATAGCTACTTATAATAGTTTCTAAATAATGTTATTATAGTATATCTTAATAATATCCTTATTTATATTAGTAGCTTATAAAAAGAATATAAGGAGAAAGTTTACTAAATACTTAACTATTTTATTAATATAAGTTTAAAATTAGATTTAAAGAAGTGTAAGTTCTTTATTATTATAGTTAAGTATATTAAGTTTATTATATTAGCTAGAAAGAGTCTCTCTTATAATCTAGAGAAGTTAGACATTATTACTAACTAACTTCTTTCTAGCTTACTAAAAGGTATTTATAGTTTCCTTAGTTTTATAAACTATTATAAGGTTTTTATACTATAGTATAATATTAATATAAAGCTTCTAAACTATCTAAGCTAGAAACTTATCCTCTTCTACTAGAAGCTAAAATAGTAAGAAGCTTTCCTTATACTAAAATACCTTTTTAACTATACAATTAATACTATAGATATGTAACCTTAATATTCTAATAATAATAGAGACTAAATATTCTGAGTTTACTCTAAGAGATATATTAATATAGAATAATAAAGTAAGAGTGAGATATTTAGTAACTTTCCACTCCTAATATTTAATTTCCGCAGAATTTTACCACTTAATATATAATAAGGAACTTCTTATAATATTAGCTTCTTTATAAATATAGAGAATAAAGCTGTAAAATATCAGGAAGTTTAAGATCCTTACTAACTATAAGGATCTTAAGTATTTTATAAAGAAGTAATAGCTTATAGAGAGATAAAGTTAATAAGTGAAGAAACTATTTTAGTATAATTTCTATCTTAAGTATTAACTAGATACTTAAGTAGTAGTCTCTAATACTCTCTCTAGGAGAGAATAAAATATTTCTAAGGAATAGAATAATAATAAGAAATAGTAGGAATAAGTAACATAGATTATTCTGAATATTACTATTTCTATAAAACTTTAAGTAGAATATATAAGTATTACTAGTATCTAGATTTGTAAGGGAAAACTGAATCTATAAGAGATATAGAATTATACTACTGAAAGAAACTCTTTATATTAATAGATATTTATAGTAATTTAGTAGGAAGAATATAACTTTCCCCCTAACTTTTATATTAAGATTCAGATTACTAAATATACTATTAATATACTAAAGTAGCTTACTTTTAGAGAGAAGCTTTAGATACTAAATAATAAGAATAGTAATAGTTTCCTTAATAAATTTAGAATTAGACTAATATAGAAGTTATATAACTTCTCTCCTACAGACTACCTAGAGTGGAATAGTATACTGGAGATTATAAATTATTAGTTCTTTTAGCCTAGGTAGTTATAAAATATCTACTAATTTATATATAACTATAATATATATAAAGATCTTTATATCTAGAGGTAAGTTAAGAAGGAGTTCCTGAAGTTTCTACTAGTACTTAACTAGTTACACTCTGATTTATTAATAGACTTTATTACTATTTTACTTTCTATAAAAGAATAAGGTAGCTATTACTTCTAGATTATTATAGATTAATTAGGTAAGACCTCTATATTAGAAGAGATAGATATAATAGAGGCGGAAGTATATATTTAATAGTTCCTCAGTTATTACTATAGATTCTATAGAATATTATACTCTATTATAAGTAATAGAGAGTCTAACTAGGTAAGTTACTTCTAGAAGAAGTTCTATAGGCTGATAGATATTATATACTTATTAAATATTAATTACTACTTATAAACTGATAGAATTATAGAATAGTATAATTAGGAGATTTAAGTAGTTCTGAGGGTATTTATATACTAGTTTCAGAATAACTAAAGTAATTTACTACTTATTATATAGTTAGTTTTCTGTAACTAGCAGTATAGTTTAATAGAAACTATACTTCTTTTTATAGATTATAGATATTATATTCACTTTATTCTAGATACGGAGAATTATATAAAGCTACTTAGTAATAGTAAAACTACTACTTACTAGCTAGTTAAGAAGATATAATTAGTAATAATATATATTTATATAGAAATAGCTGCTATTTAGTAGAAATTAGAAGTTTAGGTAAATAAGATCCAGTTCCCTACAGATTAATATTAAGTTAGTAATAAAGTATAGTTAAATATATTTAACTATAAGTTACTAAGATTAAGCTAGAAACTAGTCTGGTTATATAATAAGTATATAGTAGTGGGAATTCTCTTACTATATATTATAGAGCTAGATATACTAGAATCTATTTATTTATAGTTTTATATAAATCTATTTTAGAAAGCTACTACTAATCTGCTACCTAGGTAGGTTATAGTTAATAGCTAGCTCTTACTATTAGTAGATAATAATAGGAAGGCTAAATAATTAGTTAAGAATATTCTAGTAATAAGAATATACTAAGTGGGAAGAAAATATTAATAAAAGGTTCTTATTAAATAGGAAGAATATATAAACCTAATATAGAAGCTAGTTAATATTATTACAGATATAGTAATACTTAAATAATATAAAGAAAAATAAGTTTATTATAGAAAGTAATAGTAACTTAGTCTATAGCCTCCAGCTGGATACTAGCTAGAGGGGAGGAAGGTAATATTATAAGCTACATCTGAATATCCACCTAGGGCTATACCTAGATATCTAAAACTAACCTCCTTATTCAGATAGGATCCCAGTAGGCTCTATATAATACTATATATACAGACTTTTCTATATACTTATAAAAACTTCTTTTATACTTCTGAATTCTAAATAAATAGTATTTTACGCCACTTTCTAGTTAAATAAACTTAAGTCCCGCCTTTTATAAATATATCTTTCTCTCTAAATTCTATTAATAGACTTTATAAAAATATAACCTATAATAATATTCTAGTAATTAAGATTAATAAGTATAAGAAAGTATTTTAATATATAAAAGTAAAGATACTAGTGGGAATATACTAAAAAGTTATATTTTAATAATAGAATGAAGATATTAAACTTTAAATAAATACTAATAATAGTATACTTAATAATATTTTTATCTATTATTATATTTATCTATAGAAAAAGTAAAGTATCTATTTTAATAAAATATAGAAAGTTTACTATATATAAAAAACTAAATTTAAGCTTATTTAACTGGAAGGTAATGTAAAATACTGTTTATTTAGAACTAAGAAGTAAAAGAGAAACCTTTATAAGTATATAGAAAAATCTGTATATATAGTATTATATAGAGCCTACTGGAGTCCCACTCGGGCGAGAGGGTTAGCTTTAGATACCTAGGCACAGCCCTAGCTGGATATTTAGATATAGTCTATAATATTACCTCCCTCCTCCCTAGTTACTACCTAGCTGGAGGCTATAGGCTGGATCTCTATTATTATCCACAATCAGCCTATATATTACCTTATACTACTTTAGGGCTACTATATCTATAATAATATTAATAGGCTTCTATATAAAGTTTATATATTCTTCCTATTTAATAAAAGCTTCTCATTAGTATCCTCTCTCCACTTAGTATATCCTTATAGTAAGAATATTTTTAACTAGCTATTTAACCTCCCTATTATTATCCACTAGTAGTAGTAGCTAGCTATTAACTATAATCTGCCTAAGTAGTAAATTAGTAGCAGCTCTCTAGAGTAAATCTATATAAAACTATAAATAAATAGACTTTAGAATATCTAGCTCTATAATATACAGTAAGAGGATCTTCACTATTATATACTTATAATACAGTTAGGCTAACTTTCAGTTTAACTTTAGTAACTTATAATTAGATATATTTAACTATATTTTATTACTAACTTAATATTAATCTATAGGAGACTAGGTTCTATTCACCTAAACTTCTAACTTCTACTAAATAGTAACTATCTCTATATAGATATATATTATTATTAACTATATTCTCTTAACTAGCTAATAAGCTATAGTCTCACTACTACTAAGTAGTTCTATATACTCCTTAGTAATTAGGATAAGATTAATATAATATTTATAATCTATAAAGAAAGATATAATCTCTATTATATTATACTACTAATTATAGAAGGTTAACTATATAATAAGTAGTAAATTACCTTAATTATCCTGAGACTAATAGGTAAATACTCTTAAAATTATTTAGATCTCCTAATTATATTCCTTTATAATCCTATTAGTCTGCAGGTAGTAACTAATACTTAATAAGTATATAATATCTATTAACTTATAAAACTCCTTCCAGAAGTAACTTACCTAATTAGACTCTTTATTACTTATAATAAAATATAGTACTTTATAGAATCTATAATAATAACTGAGAAACTACTAAATATATATCTCTATCTCTATTATATTTATCTTTTCTAATATAGAGAGTTTACCTAATTAATTAATAATAACCTAGAAGTAATAACTACCTTATTCTTTTATAGAGAGTAAGTTAATAATAAAGTTTATTAATAGATTAGAATATAATTAGTTAGATATTAGTAGAAGTTTTAGAAATTCCTTCTTAGCTTACCTCTAGATATAAATACTCCTATATATATTATAATTATATATAAATTAATAGATACTTTATAATTATCTAGACTAGTAGAACTATTAGCTTATAATCTCTAATATATTATTATATTCTAAGTAACTTATAGAGGAGAAATTATATAACTTCTATATTAGTTTAATCTTAAGTTTATTAAGAAAGTTATTACTCTCTTTACTACTTAATATCTAAAGCTTCTCTCTAAAAGTAAGTTATTCTAGTATATTAATAGTATACTTAGTAATCTGGATCTTAATATAGAGATTAGGAGGGAAACTATATTCTCCCTACTAGATTACTATAAAGATCTATTAGTATAAAAAGTCTCTCTCAGTAATATAGTTTTATATTTCTTATAGATTTAGTTTTCCTTTAAAAACCTAAGTATTAGTAATATTTATATTTCCTACCTGGAGTTTTATAGAGATAGTAATATTTAGGATAATCTATATTACTTATTCTTATTACTTCTTATTATTTTACTTTTTAGGAGTATCTTATTCCCTCTGGGAGAGGATATTAGAAGTTATTACCTAGATATCCAGTTAGTACTTAAGGTAAAAATTATACTAAAATAATTTTTCTACTTACTAGTTTTATTTTTCTATAAACTATTATTTCTTTATAAAATACTTAAGGTTTTTATAGTTAGTAAGGATTTTAAACTTCCTAATATTTTATACTTCCACTCTCTATATCTATAAATATTCTAATATTATAAAAAGTTCCTTATTATAGATTAGGTAATTAAATTTTATAGGAGTTAGATATTAGAAGTGGAAAGCTACTAGATACTTTATTCTAATTTTATCAGTTTAGATTAATATATCTCTTAGGGTATATTCTAAATAGTCTATCTCTATTATTATTAGAATATTAAAATTAAATATCTATAAGATTAGTTTTATAGTAAAAAGTTATTTTAGTGTGAGGAAAGTTTTCTACTATTTTAGTTTCTAGTTGAAAAAAACTAACTTCTAAGTTAGGTAGTTTAAAAGCTTTATAATAATATTATACTAAAATATAAAAACTTTATAATAATTTACAAACCTAAAGAAACTATAGATATCCTTTAGTAAACTAGAGGGAAGTTAGTTAGTAATAACTTCTAACTTCTCAGAATTATAAGAGAAACTCTTTCTAGCTATTATAATATACTTAATATATTTAACTATAGTAACTAAAAACTTATACTTCTTAGGATCTAACTTAAGATTTATATTAGTAAGATAGCTAAGTATCTAGTAAACTTTCTCCTTATACTCTTTTTGTAAGTTATTAGTATAAATAAGAATATTATTAATATATACTATAATAAAGTTATCTAGAAACTATTATAAGTAGCTATTAATAAACTATTAAAATATAATAGAAGTATTAGTAAGTCTAAAAGAGTATACTATTTATTTAAAGAAGCTATAATATATCTAAAAAGCTGTTTTTTCCTAATCTATTTTATTAATTCTAATTTTATAGAATATAGTAATAATATTAAATTTAGTATATTAGTAAATAATAATAACCCTCTAGAGAGTCTCTAATATAAGAGAGAGGAAGTAATAATTCTTCTTTATAATTATATTAAAAGCTTTATAATCTATACAGAAGTATATTCTTCTACCTAGCTTTCTTATAAAAAAAACTAGAGTATTAGTAGAGAAGTTACTTACTTTAATAAATTCCTTATTAAGTAAATCCTCTAGAATCTTCTTAAATACTAGAAGTTTCTCCTATAATATACTATAGAGGGATCTCTATAAGAAATCTAGTTTCTATCTCTTATTATTAGGAATTAATAGGATATAGTAGTTTATTCCTAATTAGTTAGGAGGTAGCTAATATACTGAATTTAGATAGAAAAAATCTAGGAATTCCTTTAAGATATTTATAAAAATATAATCCCTTAAGTCTACTTCTACTTTCAGAGCTAGTACTTTCTTAATATCTACTAGACTAATAGATATAACCTAATAGGAACTTAATACTTCACTAATATACTATATAGTATACTAACAGATAAATATAAATAAATTAATATTAAGTAGCTAAACTAACTAGATCTCCTTAAGTTATACTAGTTTATCTTAATATTCTAAGTATACTATTATATTATTCTTTCTATATATTATCTATTAGGCTTCAATATTATAGATAATATAATTATCCTCTATCTATAGCTATTTAAGATATAAGAGTAACTATAAGCTCTCTATAATATAGATATAGATTTTCTATATATAATTACTAACTTCTAAAGTTAGGATAGCTACTCTCTAAATATTACTAAGTAATAATTTAGTAGTATATCTTTTTATTTATCTTTTTAACTTATTAATTAGTAGGAAATAAAGTTTCTTTATAAGAGAGATATTGATAATAATATAAGTATTATAATCTATATTAATAAATATATTAATAGAGTAATTTCTATTAATTCTAATCTAAATAGTAACTAACTGCTAGTTACTTATTTAATTCTTTTCTTATTATTTCCTCTATTTTATTATTTCTACCTCAGTTAGCTCCAGAGTCTAACTTCACTCTAGAGTTACTTTGTTCCTAAATTCTTACTATTACTAGGTAGAATAATATTATCTTTTTAGTTATCTCCAGTATAATCTAGAGTAGTTATAGTTTTTATAATCTTTATATTAGTCTTCTTATATTTTCAGGCTCTATAATTCCTATAGATATAACTTTTCTTACTATATTTAAAATATTAGTAAATATCCTAATAGTCTTTAGAATATTCCTTAGGGGCAGAGGAGAAGCTACTAAAACTTTAGTATTATTATTACTTTTTAACCACTCTAGTTATTATAATATTACTCTCTATATTACAGATAGTAAGTTTCTAGTAAAGTAGCTAGTAGTATACTAATAACTTTTTTATATATTTAAGCTTCTAAGCTATATCTTAAACTTTAGATAACTAAGGTTTATACTCTATAGGAAAGTTAATTATAATAAGTAGCTTCTTAAAATAGAGAAGTAAAGTAGCCTCTAGTAGGAAAATCTAGATTATATCTAGCTATATATACCCTCTAGTATCAGCTAGAGTCTTTTTAAATTAGGGTAGAAAGGTAGTTAGATATTTATTTTCCTTCTATCTGAAATTTTATAGTTAGGTAATAGTGTGAAGCTAACTATTAGAGTTTAGATAAATTCTATCTAGATAGCTTATAAAATTATTTAGATTATAGGAGTTCTCTAGCCCTCCTACTATATAGAAAGTTTTAACTACCTACTGAGGATTAGAATCTAAGTAGGAGTAAATTAGATATTAGTATTCCTAATTACTATTAAAGAAATAGTAGTTAATTTTAAATTTAATTTTTATCTATTAGGTTTACACTTAATATTCCTTCTACTTACCTAAAAACTTCAGAAGTAAGAGTAGAAACTTCCTCTAGTAGTTAGCTACTAGTAGGAATATAGTAATATTATTAACCCTAAAGGCTGTTATCCTAATAGATATTATTCTGGAGGTTACTAGAGTATTTTAATATAGACTAAAGGTATCTATTATAGTAGCTACCTGGGGGTTACTACTTACTATAGTATCTTATTTTGCTAACTTATATAAAAGCTTATTAATCCTCTAGTAGAGAGAGCTTAAAATATATTATAACTACTACTAAAGTAGTTTACTTATAGGGTTACTACTTATAAGGATATCCTAAGAGGCTCTAATATTCTCTATTATTCTTTATATTAATTACCTATTATATAGTATTATATCCTAGAAGCTATATTTAACTAGATTATATACTTAACTAGTAGGAAGCTACATTCTACTTAGTATTATCTATATAGTAAATAAAACTAAATACTAAATATATAAAAGACTGGACCTAAGCTTATTCAACCGGAAGGTAGTATAAAATATTATTTATTTAGAACTAAGGAGTAAAAGAGAAGCTTTCACAGGTACGTAGAAAAGTCTATATATATAATACCATATAAGGCCTACTAGAGCTCCACCCGGGCGAGGAGGTTAGCTTCGGATACCTAGGCACAGCCCTGGCCGAACATCCGGATATACCCTATAACACTATATTAACTTTAAAGACTAAACTCTAGAATATTTTACTAATATAGAAAAAGTATTAATATAAGTTTTTAAGAATTACCTTATAGAGAGATATATATACTTCTTCATAAATAAAGAATTAATAAGAGAAAAGCTAATAAAGATTCTTAGGGAAAAAATATTAATAAGATTAATAATAGAAAATATTAAGATTAACTAATAAGGATATTTAGCTTTTAGATAAAAAATTATAAAGAACCCTAATTTTATTAATAACCTCCTAGAGGTAGGAGGATTTATTTCTATTAATTAATAACTATCTATACTAAAAAACTTAATAATAAAATTACCCTCTCTATAATTAATATTATTAATATTAATAATAAGGATGATATTAATATTAAGTTTATAACTAATAAATTTAGATATTTATATAGATATTAACTTACTTAAAACTGAGGGGATAATAACTAATATTAATAAGGAGGAGAAATATCTAGAGTTAACTAAACCTCTAAGATTCTATACCTACCTTAAAGGTAAAGATTAATTAATATTAAAATACTATATTCTATTATACCAACCCTATAAGAAAGTTAAATTATTATTCAGCAAAGTATATAAAATAAATAACAAATATACTAAAGAGAAGTATAATATCTTTAGAAATAAAATATAAATATTTACTACTAAATATATTAGTTATAATATTAACTGAAATATAATAGAAGGAGTATTTAATAATATACTAGCAGAATAAGTATATTTACAATATAAGATATTAATTTTACTAATTTAAAATAACCTCTTAATTACTTAAATAGCCAGAATAGTTAGAAATAAGTTTAAAATATCTATAGTTTACTTTAACTACTATAGGAAATAGAAAAATATAAACCTTAAAACCTTTACTAAAAACTATAGATATACTAATATAGTTAAGATATTCAAAGTAATAATAATATAAATTAACTTTCTCTGATATATCTATCTAAATCTATAAAATCTATAGAAGAAAATTAATAAGAAGATATATATAACTATATACTAGGTATATAATATAATTCATATACCTTTTAATATTATTAATAAAAATAAACTAACTATTGATAGGCTATATAAATAAATAACGCAAATACTTAAAAGTTAAAAAAGATGATTAAAATCAAAAATAAACTATATTATAAATTATAACTAATTTCTTGTAAACTATATATATAACAACAAAAAGTGAAACTAATAATTTAACTACTCTTAACTACCTTATTTATAATATATACAGAATAATAACGTTACCTTAAAATAACCTTATAAGAAAATATAAGATAAAGATATATAAACTAAATATTAAATATATTTAAAACTAGTAAATAAATATTAGTTAATTGTTAGTTTAATCGTCAGGGTAATTGTATACTGTATGTAATCTTGTCGTATGGATATAAACTAGTGTTCTGGTTATCGGTAGTTATTATTACTATATTATATAGCGTGGGGCGCTACACAAGGCTCTAGATCTATAGTGTGGCAATTACTTACTAATTACTATGCCACTCAGCTACAGCTAGCTACCGATACTGGGTATTTATAGCTGGTAGGCTCTAGAGGGTATATTACTATATATATAGTATTATATATAGTTACTACATACCCTATAGTATAGTATAATTAATATTAGTAACTTTTTTTTTGTTATATACTTTAGTATCTATCTATTTACATAAAAAATAGTACCTTTTATAATCTATATCCTTTTACCTAAATAATATCTAATTACCTATTTATCTATTCTACTTAAGTTACTTATCCCTCAATTTAAATAGTTATATAGTTTAAATTAATAAATCTCTCGAGGATGCAGTTTAAAATACTCTTCATAAAGATATTAGTAATATTACTATCTTTATGAATCCACTATATCTTATAGAGCTTATAGTATTTATATAACTACCTTAATACTATAATATTAATTATTAGATACTTCTCTTTAGTAATACTAAGCTTTATAAGGTATTTATAAGGTAAGTATAGGTTAGTATATATAATAGTTAGAATCTAAAGAAGCTTTCAGTATTTAAGGATCTTCTTAAGTAATATAATTATAGTATAGGTAAAGTCTATACTAACTATTATAATATAGATCTCTAAGGTAAATATACTTCTAGTAACTTTCTTACTTTTAGTAGATAAATAATATATAAAGTTACTGTTAGTTTATAACTAGTAAATGTGGTAATCGATCGATTGTTTGTAACTAGGTTGTAACTGGTGCTTCTATTTCTTTATATCTAAGTCTATATTATAACGTATACGTATACGCTATATGCCGTTAGGATTAATCTGTAGGATAATCCCTCTTATCTAATTAGTCTAAAAAGTGGGGTATCTAGTATATTACCCACTATTATAGCTTTTGCTATATTGGTGCCTATTTAACTTAATACTGGTAATACTCTCTTTTGTGGTAAAAGTATAAAATAGCGTTAAACGTAAAAATAGTATAAAAACGTGAAAATAGCGTAAAACGTAAAAAAAGTATAAAACGTAAAAATAGCGTAAAACGTAAAAATAATGTAAAATATAAAAATAGTGTAAAACGTAAAAATAGTATAAGATATAAAAATAGTGTAAAACGTAAAAACCCAGTCTCCAGTTATATATATCTTTTTGGGTATATTAAAAATTCATTAAATACTGTGAATAGTGTTTACTTATAAAAATGCGCCTTTTAATTATCGCCACTTAGATACTTTAAGGCTCTCCTATAGTAATATCCTCTATTTACTTTCTTTATCCTTATACTCTCCTCTTATTACTCTCTATAGCTCTTATAACCTATCCTTCTATCTTTATAATTACTTTATTTATAGTGATAAATACTTTAAGGACTTAGTTATTAGATACTTTAGTTATACTATTAGTAAGATTATCTTTACTATTAATTTACTAGATCTTAAGAATCTTCCTTCTCTTATATAATTATTATAATACTATAATATTAATTATAAAATACTTCTCTATAGTAGTATCTAACTTAATAAGGTATTTTTAGAGGAAGTAGAAGTTAGTATATACTACTATTAATATTATTAGTATCTTAAAGTATTTAGTTACTTACCTAAGGGTAGTAGATATTATATATTCTATATTAACTCCTATAGTTATATTATAGACTTTAGATACTAATACACTATATATAACTCTCTTTAACTTAATAGAGGAAAAATAGATAATATTACCTCTAAGCTTAAAGATATTATTATCTTCACTAATATTTTCTATCTGTAAGATAATAATAAATTTAAATTAGGATATTATATTACTATTATTAGTAAAGAATCTATTGATAAATATATATAACTTTATTATCTTAATATTAGTGGAGATAAATATTAGACTTCTTTCAGAATTATCTATTTACTATATTAGATATTTATTAAGTTTTTTAATATTCTCTAATATTAGGTTTTAGTATTAAGCTATAATAGAGAGATTAAAATATACTTCTAGTTAGTATATAGAGGCTATATATACTCCTTATATTTATTATTTAATATATATTACCTTTATAGCTTTAGATATAAGGTTAATAAATTTAATCTTCTTACCTTATCCCTTTTAGGTAAGGATAATATTACTATTATTCTTTAAGGTAATTATACTTCTATTAAATATAAGGAATTTATATTATATAAATATTAATTTTAGTTTAGCTATAAATTCTACTTACTGAAGCTTCTCCTCTTCTTTATTATTGAACTTACGTAAGTAGAATCTAAAGATATTATCTATTTATATACTTATAATACTAAAATATAAGTTATTTAGTCTCAAGATTATAAGATATAGATTATATAATAAGATTTCTATTTATAGTTAGCTTTTATAGTAGCTAGAATATATTATATACTAATAGATATTTAACTTAGTAAAGGTATATAATAGTTAAACTATAATAGTAATAATATTCTCTAGATATAAACTATATAAATATACTAGTAGCTTTATTAGTATAAAGTAATTCAGTATTATCTCTACCTATATATATATTTAGATAATATCTCAGAAGTAGACTTCTATAGAAGTTACTTCTTTAAGTATTACTAATAATATTAATATTAAGTAAAAGTTAATCTATTAGATTATTAGTAATTATGTGAGGATATTAATCTTCCCCTAATTATTAAATCTCTTAATAACTAACTATAACTTCTTATATAATATATTATCTATACTTTTAATCTTATTAATAAAGTAGAAACTAAAGATCCTTATACTATTATATCTCTAAATATTAAAATACTTAAGATAGAGTATATTTTTTACTAATAGAGTCTCTCACTCTATAGTATATAATTTCTGAAATAGCTTCCCTAGTATCTAAATAAAGCTATATTAGTGAAGTTAAATAATTTTAGTAAATACTTCTAATTTTTTTATTATTAGATAGATATTATAGTAGATATTATCTGTAAGTTTAGTTTCTATAATAAAGGTTATATTTTTATATAGTTATCCTTACTACTTTAATCTATCTTCGTTTAATACCTCTGTTAATATACCCTCTTTTAGATATTTATCTAGTAGCTAGTTATTATATAGGTTTGAGGTTTCTATCTCTTTATTATATAGTTAATAATAACTTTATAGCTTAATTATTATTAATCTGAAAGTACTAAATTTACTATTTATCTCTATAATATATATCTTACTATCGATAGAGATAAGTCTGAAGGATCCTATCTAACCTTAATATTTATAGTAAATATATACTTCTAATTAAAGGAGTAAGTAGTAGACTAAGGTAGTAGAGAAGCTATTATATATACTTAGAGTATTAGAGACTTACTATTAAGTATATATCTTATATATCTCTTCTATTACTTTCTGAATAGTAACTACTTACTTTATAATATCTAGAGATAGTAGTAATATTAGGTTAAGATGTAAGTATACTCTACAAACTAGTAGAGTTAGTATAAAGCTATTCAGACTACTAGTGTTATTAACTACCTTTACTATATTTTATAGTATCTCCTCTCTATTAATCTCTAGTGTTTTATCTTAGATAATTTTATATACTTTCTATAGGAGGATGTAGTAATACTCTATCTTACTAATATTATTATAAATTTTAATTAGTATAATTTTAATTTTACTATTTATACTATTAGTTTCCTCTTAAAACTTTCAGCTATAAAGTTATACTCTATATTAATAATGATTCTATCTAGAGGTTTCTAGTATATATTAATCTAATATATTTTCAGAGTATACTATATATCTTTTATAAAAATATTTTTTATAAACCTTATAGCTATAAATACTATAGAGATATTAACTATATATAATATAAGTTTATTACTATTAAGATATATAATATTAATAATAATTTCTATATTTAACTTATAGTTATCCTTAAGGCTTAACTTGAACTAGTATAATATTTTACTATTTATCTAGTATTAGTAGTAGTTTTTAGTAATTACCTTAATTTTATTAGTTATTATAGTTTTACCTACTCTCTTAAGTATATTATTTAACTTATAGATACTAAAATAGTTAAATTTCTTATAAAGTTACTATATCTCTATCTCTGTGAAGAAGTTAATAACCTTATTATAGAGATCCTCCTGAATTAAAAACTATAAGTATTTATTATATCTCTCTATAAGTAATAATACACCCTCCTACTTAATCTTATTATTAAAGTTATTAAGATATATTTAGAAGTAGTCTATATTAGGGAAGTTTGGTAGAAATAATATAGCTATAAATATAATATTAAAGTTAATATCTCTAAAAAATATAGATACTTTAGTAATACTAAAATTTATAAAACCTTATTTATCTCTAAATCTAATATTTATTTTTAGAATTATCTTATTTAGTAAGATATTAGGGAAGATCTTCTAGAAAACTCTAAATTATTATATACCTCTAGCAGAGAGCCTACTTACTTTAATATCTAGAAGGATATTTTTAAAAATAACTTCTAAATACTATAAAATTAGGAAGATTTCTAATTTATTAGTAGTTATTAATTAGTAAAAAATATAGTTTTAGAGGATTTTTATAAGTTATATCAAGTTAATAGTTTTCTTCTAGCTATCTATTATAGTAAAGTGGATAACTATAAAATTATCTTCTAATATCTTATCTATATTATCTCTTACCTCCGCTATTATCTCCTCTATATAGTTAGTATTATTAAGATATATTCTTATCTCCTCTACTAATATAATATTAATAATAAATATCTTCTTAAATTATAAGGTAGTTACTTTACGCTCCTCTGGGGTATACTTTATCAACTAATATTTATCTACTAGTTTTAAGTATACCTAATATTTACCTTATATATCTCTATTCTATACCTTCTTATAAGATTATCCTGAGGTAATATTATTATCCTATATATATTATAGATAAAGTAGTTGTTGCGAGGTAGGTAGGGTTGAGACCTACATCCAGTAAAGTGATACCTTACGTTAAA
>MASP02000107.1:0-43902 GCA_001693025.2 Colletotrichum lindemuthianum | reverse complement strand
TAGATAATTTTATTATAGTATATATTAATAATATCCTTATTTATATTAGTAGCTTACGAAAAGAGTATAAGGAGAAGGTTTAATAAATACTTAGCTATTTTATTAATATAGACTTTAAGTTAGATTCTAAGAAATATAAGTTTTTAGTTATTATAGTTAAGTATATTAGTTATATTATAATAGCTAGAAAGAGTCTCTCTTATAATTCTGAGAAGTTAGAAGTTATTACTAATTAGCTTCCCCCTAGTTTACTGAAGGGTATCTATAGTTTCCTTAGGTTTATAAATTACTATAAGGTTTTTATACTTTAGTATAATATTATTATAAAGTTTTTAAACTACCTAACTTAGAGGTTAGTTTCTTTTAACTAAAAATTAAAGTAATAGGAGATTTTCCTTATACTGAAATAACTTTTTATTATAGAATTAGTTTTATAGATATTTAACCCTAATATTTTAATAATAGTGGAGATAGACTATTTAGAGTATACTCTAAGAGGTATATTAATTTAAGCTGATAAGGCTGGAGTGAGATATTTAGTAGTTTTCTATTTCTAATATCTAACTCCTATAGAGTTTAATTACTTAATTGATAATAAGGAATTTCTTATAGTATTAGAATATTTATAGGCGTAGAGAGTAGAGCTATAAAATACTAGGAAGTTTAAGATCCTTACTAACTATAAGGACTTTAAGTATTTTATAAAGAAATAATAGTTTATAGAGAGGTAAAATTAGTAAGTAAAGGAATTATTTTAGTATAATTTTTATTTTAAGTATTAGCTAGGTATCTAGATAGTAGTTTTTAATATTATCTCTTAGAGGGAATAAGATAGTCCTAAAAGGTGGGATAATAAGAAGTAATAAAGATAAGTAATATAGATTATCCTAGATATTACTATCCCTATAGGGTTTTAAGTAGAATATATAAATATTATTAGTACCTAGGTTTTTAAAGGAAGATTAAATCTATAAGAGATATAGAATTATACTACTGAGAGAAACTTTTTATATTAATAGATCTTTATAGTAGTTTAGTAGGGAGAGTATAACTTCCCTCCTGATCTTTATATTAAAGTTTAGATTATTAAGTATACTATTAATATACTGGGATAGTTTACTTTTAGAGAGAGATTTTAGATACTAAATAGTAAAAAAAGTAATAGCTTCCTTAATAAGTTTAGAATTAAGTTAATATAGAAGTTATATAATTTCTCCCCTATAGGTTACTTAGGATATAATAATATACTAGAGATTATAAATTAATAGTTTTACTAGTCTGAATAGTTATAGAGTATTTACTAATTTATATATAACTATAATATATATAGAGGTATTTATATCTAAAGGTAAGTTAAGAAAAGATTCTTAAAATTCCTACTGATATCTAACTAGTTATATTCTAATCTATTAATAGATTTTATTACTAACTTACTTCTTATAAAAGGATAAAGTAGCTATTACCTCTAGGTTATTATTAATTAACTAGGTAAGATCCTTATATTAGAAGAGATAGATATAATAGAGGTAGAAGTATATATTTAGTAGTTTCTTAGTTACTATTATAGATTCTATAGAATATTATATTTTATTATAAATAATAGAGGATCTAACTAAGTAAGTTACTTCTAGAAGGAGTTCTATAGGCTAATAAGTATTATATACCTATTAAGTATTAGTTATTACCTACAGACTGATAGAATTATAGAATAGTATGATTAGGAGATTTAAGTAGTTTTAAGGGTGTTTACCTACTAGTTTCAGAATAATTAAAATAATCTACTACTTATTATATAGTTAGTTTTCTATAATTAGTAGTATAATATAATAGGGACTATATTTTTCTTTATAGATTATAAATATTATATTAATTTTATTCTAATTACTAGGGAGTGTATAGAACTACTTAATAGTAGTGAAGGTATAGTCTACTAGCCAGTTAAGAGAATATAGTTAGTAATAATATATATTTATATAGAGATAATTACTATTTAGTAGAAGTTAGAAGTTTAAATAAATAGAATTTAGTTTCCTATAGATTAATATTAAGTTAGTAATACAATATAGTTAAATATATTTAACTATAAGTTACTAAAGTTAAGCTGAAAGTTAGTTTAACTATATTATAAATATATAATAGTGAAGGTTTTCTTACTATATATTATAGAGCTAGATATTTTAGGATCTATTTACTTACAGTTTTATATAGATTTACTCTAGAGAACTACTACTAATCTACTGCCTGGGCAGATTATAGTTAATAGCTAGCTGCTACTACTAGTGAATAATAATAGGGAGGTTAAATAGCTAGTTAAAAATATTCTTACTATAAGGATATACTAAGTGGAGAGAGGATACTAATAAGAGGCTCTCGTTAAATAGGAAGGATATATAAACTCTATGTAGGAGCTTATTAATACTATTATGGATATAGTAGCTCTAAAGCAGTATAAGGTAATATATAGGCTAATTATAGATAATAATAGAAACCTAATTTATAGCCTCCAGCTAGGTGGCAGCTGGGGAGGAGGGGGGTAATATTATAAGTTATATCTGGATATCTAGTTAGAGTTATATTTAGGTATCTGAAGCTAACTCCCTCGCCCGAGTGGGGCCCCAGTAGGCTCTATATAGTATTATATATACAGACTTTTCTATATACTTATGAAGGTTTCTTTTTTACTTTTTAGTTCTAAATAAACAGTATTTTACGCCACCTTCCGGTTGAATAAGCTTAGGTCCAGCTCTTTATATCAGGTAGTTTAACTATTATTAGAGGGCTATTTAGATTCCTTACAGTATTAAGAAATATATTAATAATATTAAACTGAAAACCTTTAAGGTTAAATTATACTATAATTACTATAGTTACTTAAAAGATTTAAGTAGTTAGTATTATTATATATATAGTTTACAGTAGATTAACTAGTTATATATCTCTATATATATAAATCCTTACTTTATATTATTCTAGGAAACTATTAGTATCTATCTTATAGGTAAAAACCCACTTTAAAAGTAGGGACTTTAACTTCATATCCTAGTAATCTATCTCTCGCTAGATACCTTTTTCCTTTAACTTTATAACTTTAACTCTTACTATTTTAATAAAAGATATTCAGAGGGATTCTAGTAAGTTAGTAATATCCTTCCAGATCTTAAGAGATACTACTAGTTAGTTAAAATATATTTAAATCTATACAGCTAGATCATTCTTTTTTAGAATTATATTTTAAATAATAAGGAAAACTATTAAAAAACTGAAACTATCACTATTAAGCTCCTATTACTAATTAGGCAGATAGATACTAATGAAACTATCTTATTTATACTCTATAAAATATAAAATACTACTATTATATTCTTTTAAGAGTATTATATAATTATTAATATTAATTTCAGACTTAAATTACTATTATTATCTACTTCTATATTATTAGCCTAACTTCTAAACTATTAAAATCTTAAAATTCTGAGGTTGAAAGTTACACTTTAGTCTACCCTAAATTAGCTAAACTAAGATTCTAATATAATTACCTCTAGCTTTCTAATTTAAAGTAAATTCACCCTCTTAACTAGCTAGATTCTATATTTTAAGTATACTATCTAGTTTTCTAGCTATTAGTATACTTTCTAAATTCCGATTTTTAGATATTTATATTAATCCTATTAATTTAGAAGTTAGTTTAGATATTATTAAATTTCTCTTATCAGTCTTTAAGATTAAGCTAGAGCTTAACTTAATATTTTAAGCTACTTTTAGTATTATAGGAACTATTAGTAGAAGAGAGAATCTTTTAGTAAATATTCTCTCTAGTTTAAACTCTCTAAATATTTTAAGAATAGAATTTTCTTCCTCCTTAGTAATTAGCTTAACTAGAGGTTTTATAACTTCTTTAGTAAATATTTTATATAAGTTATATTTTAAGTAGAATCTTTTCTTATTAAATTTAATATTCTAAGTAATAATAACTTTATAAAAGTAGGGAATCTAAATCCTATAGAGATTATAAGTATTTAGAATATATCCCACTAAGTATCTAATATATCCCCTTAGTTTAACCTTAAATAATCTTTTTGAAATATCTTATTTATAATATTTCTTAAGTAAGTATACTTAATATCTATAAGTGTAGATCTATCCCTAATAGGGGCGTAAGTCTCAATATAGACTTAGAGCGTATTCTGGAACCTACTAATGAAAATACTATCTAAACTAAGCTTCTTTAACTTTATATAGTAACTTCTAGTTATTTTAAGTATTTAGAAATATGTTATATAATATTACTACCATTTAAATTACTTCTACTTACAGTTTAGATAGTAATTCTGTAGTTTCTTATATTTTAATTCCTTAGGTTATTACTTTTTTTCCTATATACTTACTTACTCTAACTAGTTCTTTTATATATAAGGAAGATAGCTTAAAATTAATATCTTACTCTTTTACCTAAGTTTGATAACTTATTTTACTCTTAATTACTATTATAGCTTACTTGATATCCTAGTGAATCTTGTAAATTAAGAAACTTCTCTAGTATTTAACTTATTTTTTGAATATTATAATTACTTAATAAACTAAGTTGAAGGTTTTATCTATAAAAGTAAATATAAAGAATAAGCCTGAGAACTTATCCTTAATAATAAATACCTATAAATTATTTATATATATCCTGAGAAAGTTAAATAAGTTCCAGGAGATTCTGTCAGACAGGCGAACTAAATATAATTTAGATAGTTATCTAGAAATAACTTATTGAGAATAAGCTTCTATATAATATAAATAGTCTAATTATTTTAAGTTTATAATCTTCACCCTTTAAGTATTAAATACTAAACGCTTAAGAGTATTAAAGCTAAAGTAGCTTATATAAAGATACTAAGTTAGAATATTATCAAACCTATCATCTAGTAGAAATACTGAAAGTTAAAATTATAATAATAGAATATAAAGTAACTCTAAGACTATATTAAAAATACTTAAATAGACTATTAAGTAGTTAGAAAGTAGCTTATATTTAAAAAAGATAAAATTATACTTTCTAAGTAACTATCTTATTATAATAAAGCAGTTAAGTAGTCTATATCTAAATATACAGTTAAATTCTATATACTAGATCTTAATCTTTTCGAAAAGTAGAACTTCTAAAAGAACGTTAGTATAAAAATCTTTAATATAAATAATATTATCTAACGTTAAATTAAATATATTCTTCCCCTTTAGATTATTAAGAATATTCCAAATTATATACTTACTTTATCTAATAATTAGAAAGTTAGCTAAACTACACTAAACTATATCTATCTCCTAACTTAACTTAAAAGATCCCTCTTTAAATAATATTATAGAATTAGTAATATAAATTACTCTATAACTATTAAAGATTATACTTACTGAAAGTAAGTAAGATCCTTAAGTAGTAGAAAAAATATCCAGAAGTATATTAGTATTTAACTATTTAAGAAGAAAGGAATTAATACTAATATATATTAAGTTCGAAAGATACTAATTATTTCCACTAAATTTACTGCCTAAGGAAGTTACTTTAGCTTTAGAATTATCTAAGGATAGCTTTTTAACCTTAACTATATAATTTTCATTATTAAGTTATCCTTTTTTAACTAGCGTCTAGTAGAGTCTATATAGTTTAGAGTTATTAATTCTATTAATCACTATATTTTAAGTAGTAAGTAATATATAAATATTAGGAAATCGACTATAAGCGCCAGTAATAATATATTTAACATATCTATAATCCTCAAGTGGGTATAGATACTATCTCTAGTTATATAGATATTTCAGTTTTAATTAAGTTATATTATTTAATCTCCCTATAAGAGTAGCTAATATAAGCAGCATTTTAGCTTAACTCTTAGCTGAACTTTCATTAATATATATCAGGAAGGTAAAAATCTCTCTATATTAGGTTAGACTGATAATTAATAAGTTGAGAATCTTATTCTTAATTACCTTCTAGTAATATCTAGTAGCCTAACTAGATATAATATAGTAGCTAAATACTTAAAACTACTTCTTAACTATAAGTATACCCTTAATCTCAAGAATATCAAATATAACTATTTAAAAGTAAATTATATACCACTTATTATACTAAGCTGAAGTAGAGATATTTAAATTAGCTTTTTCTAGGATTCTCTTATATTCCACTTAAACTCTCTATTATATAACTAACTTATTCTGAGTATATTAATATTTTAAAACTTTAAGAAATATTTAAAAAAATATATTATTATTATTAAGAAATTTTATTTAAACTAGCATAAGAAAACTATTATTAACAGTTATATCCACTTATATCTAAGTTACGTTATAGTATTTCTTAATATCCTTATAGTTAAATTTATAAACTACTTAAAACTTAAGATCTATAAAGTAATAGTTAAAAATACCTATAATCTTAACTATATATAAATCTAAATTTTTAGTTTCTTAAGTAGTGTTTTCTATAGCTAGCTAAATATTAAAACTCAGTAGATTAAGTAGTTTCATAATATTAATAGTTAGTATAATATCTAGATCAAGGTATTTCCAAATATCTCAGCTAGTTATATAAAATCGAAGAGTAATATACTACTAGTTAAAATCAGTACTATTAGACAGCTTAATCTTAATATTAAAACTATTAGTAGTTAAAAATACTATATTAGAATAGTTATAATAGATCTGAAAAAATATTTATTTCTTTATACTAAAATAATTAATAGGAGTTCAGAGGATAATTAAACAAATCTAAGCTTATAACTGTGATAAATAAATAGTATAGTATATAGTCTGAATATAGGTTGTTGAAAGGTATAATCTATTCAACCTAGAATAGAACGCTCGAATGCATATAAATAGGCTGGTTAGACCTTATATAAGCTAGAACAGCTACACAGCAGAATAGATACTATAGCTATTCTTATATATCTTATATTTAACTTCACGCCAGCAGCAAACGGACGGCAAAATTATATATTAAGACACATAACTATATAGTATTTACAGACCTTAGGGGGTAAAGCCTCTAAAGGGGGAAACAATTATGAGAATATAAACTCTATAACTTAGATAAAAAGCTGGAATAGCTAGAGTCATATAATTAATAGAAGCTTAAAGCTATAAAGCCTCTAAAGAATAAAACCCTCTTATAGCCACTACTAGTTAGCCTACTAAGTTGAAATCTTATAACCTACAGAAACCTACCTTTTGCTACTTTTCCTTCCTTTACCTAAACCTTTAGCCACACTCTTACAATCCTTAGCTAAAAGAAGAAAATTAATACTACTAATATTACTAATAAAAAGATCTATAAAAAATAAAGTAGTAGTAACAGAAGTTATAAAAACTGTAGGTATTATAAAGATAACGTAAGAAGTAAAGTTATCCTTAGTAATAAAGGCAGAAGTAAAATAGTTGTTATAAATAGCAGTAATAATATTACAAAATCTTTAGTATTTAGTACCCTTAGTCTGAAAGTACATAAATTAGAAATTAAACTAGAAACCTTAGAAAAAGGTATTTACTATAAGTTTAATTCTCTTATTATTATATATAGTAAGAAACTTTATATGAAGGGAAATAATTACTTTTATTTCTAAGTTATAAATACTGCCAGAAATATAATACTTATAGTAGTAATAGGAATTTTAATAGTAAATACTAAGTTAGTTTTAACCTTCAGTAAGAAAAACGAAGTAGCTAAAATAAAGATTATAAAGCTTATTATTATTATCCTTACTAATATACTTATATTTATAATCTAATAAGGTTAAAGTTACTTTAGTAGCCTTTATAATAGATAAACCCTTAGAGGTAGTAGCTTTCTTTAGCTTCTTAGCTACAGATATAAAGAACTTAAGGGCGGGTGTGGGGCATTTTACTAAATATTGAGAATAGTGGAAAGTATTCTCCTTAATCTCCTTATAATTAGAATACTTTTTATTATAGGTAGTAGCCTTATAGTTAATAACTGTATTAATAGTAAACTTAGCGGTACTATTAATTACTTCCTCTATATACTTAATATTAATGGGAGATATATAGGGAGAAGTAGGGATTTTATTAGGAAAGTTAGTACAAGTGGGAGAAGATATTTTAAAATCTGTACATAAAGTTAGTAAGAAAATATTAAAAAGCTTTTCTATTTAGATAAATTATATACTGTTTAATAAAACTTTAGGGTTAAGAAGAGAAGAAAAATAAGCTATACAGCTGTATAATGAAATTAATAACTTATACTAAAGCTTAAGGTATCTTAGCTAATAAGAGGCTAAACCTAGGAGATGAGATTAGCTTTCCTCCAGCTAGTTAAAACCTTAATTATTTAACCTACTATTATTATTCCGAAAATCGCAAAAGAATATAGAGAGTATTTACAGTAATCTCAAAGAAGTTTTAAATAAAAGAATTTATTTTTAAGTCTATTTATAAGGTGCATATAGGCAGAAAGAAGCTTTAGAGATCTCTCTCTAGGGGGGTATATTAAATTGAGAGAGATATACCTCTAATATATACCTTACGGAAGTATGTTTATATGCTCCCAAGAGGTATATAGTATATCTATAATCTTATACGCCATTTTTAGTCTAGATAATAATAATATAATAAATTCGATAATATTAGCTATATACTTAGAGTTTTGAAAATAGCTATAAATAAAATTAAAATAGCTATATAGAATTATAAGCTTCTGTTTGCTATTAGGTTACTTAAAAATTCTTAGCTTAGCTAAAAGTTAGTATATAAAGTTATAAATACTAGTTTTAATAAAGTTATAGCTACAGCTATATTATTATTAATCTTTTATTTATTACCTTTGAAATACTATTTTATAGCTATTAATTAAAGCTTTTAAAACCTATAAGGTAGCTTAAGAATATAAGTTTTACTATAGGTAGTAATAAGAGGATATAGTTTTTACTAGCCTTTTTTCTCTTACTATATATATATAAGAGTCTAGAGTAAAAGAATTATTATATAAGAGATATTGAGGCTATTATATATTACTAAAGTAATATTAATAGTATACTTAGTATACTTACAGTAAACCCCCTTTATAACCTTATATATAGCTTAGGTTTAGGTAATAATATCCAGAGAGGAAGCTAAATCTTCTATAAGATATAGATATACTTTAAAAATAAGTAGTATAAATATAAGGCTATTTAGGCTTACAATATTATTAATTACCTTATATACTACCTGAAAGAATACTTCTTAAGTAGCAGTAGGAAACTCTTAATAGTAAATTTTATATATATAGTGGAGAAGTATATAGTAATACTTAACTTTATTAATACTATTATATATCTTAATAGATATAATATAAACTATTAATTCTATTATTTTTACCTTTAATTTAAAGTCTTCAAATTAAAACATCATATTTATATTAATAGTAATAAAATTAGAAGAATTTTAGTATATATTAATTTAATATACCTTAAGAGCTTTTTATATTACTTTTACTAATATATTGGATAAAGATTAAGTAGTATTAAATATTATAGTAGTATTAATAATATAAAGTATATTATAGTTATAATATAGATAATATTAATAATAATCTTAAAGTTAAAATTAATATTACTCTAAATAGTAAATTGAAAGTATAAGGAAGCTATATTATATATTTAGTAATAGTAGTAGTATCTTTTAAGAGCCTTAAGAGTATACTATTTAACTAGATATTACACCTTAGTAAGAATATTATGGAAGTATATTTTAGCTGGATATCTAAAGTGGCAGTAAGGTTTCTATATCTCTATTTCTATAAAGTATATAGAGGTAATTATTCTCTCCTTATTAAGAAGTATTTATAAATATTCTTATTTTTAAATAATAGATATAATTTTTTTACCCTAGTGAAACTTATTATAGATATTGTTAAATATAATACTAAGGTAATTTATATCTATAAGATAGAGGAGGAAGAATATATGAAAAGTAACTATATAAAATATAATAATATTAAGTAGTATAGATATATTAATTATTCTAAATATTATAATAGAAATAGTTACTCCAAAGTATATTATAAATAGTTTACCTTATAGAGATATAAGGATAATAAAGGAAATTACTAACTACTTTGATATAGTAAACTAGAAGTATTTAGTAGTTAAAAAGCTAATAATATTTCAGTTAGATAGAATACCTTAAAATATAATATTTAAGTAGTAGTCCTTAAGTATAAAGATGTATATAGAGGTAATAATATTATCTATAAGTTTGCTGCTAATAGTAATATTTTTAGTAAGAATATAAATTACTACCTAATCTTAGAGGATTCTGGTAATTTTACCTTTATTTAGAGTAATAAGCCTCTTACTATAAAGTAATATAAAGAATATCTTTAAAGTACATCCTACAGAATAACCCTCCTTAAGATTAATATTTATTTAATACTATATAATAGTATCTTTATTAATATTAACCTCTAGCGAAACCTTAAGGCTATTATTATTAAGGTTATTAATATCGTTATAGTTTATAAAGAAAGCTTAGTATATTACTGCAGAATATACTTTAGGGTTAGTAGTTAACTTATATTTATTATATAAGGTATATTTCTCCTTAAAAGTATACCTTATAGACTAATAATTAGATTTACTATATATATAGTACTTTTAATTAGTATAGCTACATATAGTTATTAAAAGTAGGTAATAGCCACCTGAAGCGTAAGGCTATATATATATATAGAAATATAATTATAGTCTTAAGGGTTATCTTAAGGTAAGTTGTATATATAGTTAGTTTAAAATTAGTTTCCAGCTACCTTCTAGTAGTTATCTTTATTATTTTATATATATTATACTCTTTAGACTAATAAGATATTACTTATAGAAGATCTTAATTAGTTATAGAAACTTTAGGAGGTTACTATAAAGCGAAAGAAAGCGAACTATTATTCTAATATACTATAATATATATCTATAAGCTAGAGGCAGAGGATATTATCTATTTAGATCTTAATAGAGAAAATGTTTTATATATATATAAGCTTTAAGATTAAAAACTTAAAGGCCTCCTTTTTACTTTTATTAGGATTCTCAGTAATAATATTTTAAAAGGTAGTATTTTACCAGTTGGAGAAATAAAGTTATTAATTCTTCTTATTCTTAAAGTGGCTTTTAATTTAGTGATCTGTTTAGTTAAATATAAGGTTAATATTTTAGTTACTTAACTAGTAAAAGTAAAACTTAAAAATATTATCTTTAGGTATAACTAAAAAACGCCTTACCTATATATACTATAGAATACTAAGCTTAGAATAGTAATTATAAAACATATAGATTTTTAACTTAAGAATATTATAGAGACTTTCACTATATTTTATACTCTTATTATATAACCTTATAAAGTCTGTAGTATATTTAGTAGATATATTATGAAAAAGAGTAGCAGTAATAGTATATAGAGGATATTCTTAATATCTAAGTTAGTTTCAGCTATAAATTTAATAATCCTTTCAGTATTAGAGAGGCTTCAAGATAGTTAAATAGGAGGCTAGTAAGACTAATAGTTATAAAGAAGGTTTTTCGCCTGAGGCTATATATATATAGGCTAGCTAGTCTAGCGGTAAGTATCGTTCCTTAACTATTTATAGTAATAATATTACTAATATAGTATTTTCAATCTTTAGTTAGATATTATAGAGAAGTAATATAAAATCTAACTTTACTATTATAAGGTTATTAAATTACTTAGAATACTTCTTAAGGTTAATTCCAAAGAGGCTATACTATTTATTAATATTATTAATCTCTCTATAGATTTATAGTATAAACTCCTTTTACTAGGTAAGTTAATATAAAACTATATAAAACTAGTTGCTACTTATATTAATTTTAATATTATAGGTAATAAGGTGGTTTCTAAATTAGTAGTTAATATAGGGACTAGCTAGTTACTAAGTCTTAATAGGTTACTTCTTAAAAGTACCTTTGAATATCTTAAAAAGTCTTAGGCTATAGAAGCCTAAGTAGTTATAAAAGGCTGCCTGGTATATTATATAGATAGATACTATTAGAGAGTTCACCTTTATAGTATTCTTATAGTTAATTTTGGAAATGTAGCTGAAAAACACTAAATTAAGATATTAATAAAACTTTATAGATATAAGAATACCTGAGAATACTATTATTATAGATATAAAAATATCTTAATTACATATTTTACCTATAGGGGTTAGTTTAGATATTATTATAAAGGTAAGAGAGATATTAAGTATAGAAGAGTTAGAAATTTTACTACATTTATATAGAGAGAGGTAGGGGAAGAGTTTCTAAGAAGCTATATAGATCTCTTAAAGAATTAAGGCTGGAGATACTAAGAATCTCTAGTGCTAAAAGGTCTAGTAATAGTTTAAAGGAGGTTATTATATTTACTAAATATACTCTATTAAGTAATATTAAGGGACGTTAATTTAAACTTCTTAGTAAGGCTGCGGAAGTATCTTAACTTAGCTAGAGTTAAACCTATAAATATTCCACCAGTAGTCTCCTTAAGAGGTTAATATATTAACTTAGAGGCATCCAGCGAGATTTAGAGTGGGAAGAATCTAAAGTATCTAAGTAATAAATCTTATAATCTTTCACCTTATATAAACCTTAGATATAGGATTTTGCAATTACTTCTTCTGGTATAATAAACCTTACTAATCTGCAGTATAGTAATATAATAATTAGATTAACCACTAATTAGTATTAGTTTAATTATTAGGGTAATTATATACTATATATAGTTTTATTATATAAATATAAACTAATATTCTGGTAAATTATTATTATTATTTCTTTATTATATAGTATATAGTATTATATAAAAATTTAGATTTACAGTATACTAATTACTTACTAATTGCCACGCTATTTAGCTATAGGTGGCGCCAGATGCTAGGCACTTATAGTCAGTAGGCTATAGGTGGAGGGTATGCTGCTATATATATAGTAGCGTGAATAGTTACCGTATACCCTATAGTATAGCGTAACTAATAATAAAACTATTTCCGGAGATAAACTGAAACTCTTAGTAAGTTGGAGGTAGGCTTTAAAAATAAATAGTGTAGATATAAAACTATTTAGGCTGATAATATTATTTACTAAGTTATAAGTAGCCTGGAGGTAATATTCTTAGGATAATAATAAATACTTTTAATAGTGAATTTTATATATATAATAAAGAAGGATATAATAATATTCTACCTTACTAATACTATTATAAACTTCAATAAATATAATTTTAATAGTTAAGCTTATTATCTTAGCTTCTAAATAAAACTCTTTAGATTGTAAGTTTATTTCAGTATTAGTAGAAATAGAATTAGATAGATTTAGGTAAATATTAATTTAGTATACTTCAAAAGCTTTCTTTATTAATCTTACTAGAATATTAGGTGGAAATAAAGTAGTATTAAAGGCTATAGCTATATTAATAATATAGAAGATAGGGTAATTATCCTTAAGGTAAAAGATATTAATAGTAACTTTAAAGTTAAAGTTAATATTATTATAGAGGCTAAATCTAAATTAAGAGAAGGTAGTATTATATATTTAATACTAATAGTAGTATTTTTCTAAACGTTCTAATATTCTCTAATTAACTAAATATTCAGCTTTATAGAGAACTTGTTAAATATGTATAATACATACATATTTAAAATAATAATAAAGTTTTTATATTGTAATTTTTATTAGATATAAGGAAGTAAGTATTTCCCCCTTATTGAATAATACTTATGGATGTTTCTATTTATATATAACTGGAATAACCTTCTTATTTTAATATAACTAATTATAGATATTATTAAAAGTAATATTCAGGTAACTTATATTAGTAAAGTATAATAGAAATAGAGTTTCGTAAGAAATTATATAAAATATTATTATACTAAGTAGTATAAACATATTAACTATACCTATTATTTATATACATTTACCTTCTCTAAAATAAATAGAGATTAATTCTCCTCTAGAAGTTTTTAAGAAAAAAGAGGGAAGAATAGTTTATCTCAGAACATTAAACTGAAAGTATCTAACTGTAGAGTAGTTAGTAGTATTTAAGTTAGGTAAAGTCCCTTAGAAAATTATATCTAAATAGCGTTTGTTAAGGATAAATATAAAGATTAAAATAATAATCTCCTTAGTTATATTATCTTCTTTTATTAGAATATAGATTACTATTTTATTCTGGAGAATTCGTATAATCTTTTAACTATTTAGAAATATAACTTATTCTTTAAAGTAAAAAGTCATAAAGTTATTTAGAAAGTTACTTAAAGAACTAAGTACTTTAGGTTAATCTTTAAACTAGTAGTGTTAGAGGTAATATACTACTATATTATTTTTAATATTAATTTTATAAATATCTCTAGGGTTATAATTTAAGCTTTCTACTTCTTTATACTCTATAAGGAAGTAATAATAGGTAGATATTAATATATTTACTATATATAACTGAGATTTATATTAATTATAGAAGTTTCTTTTTTCCTTAAGAAAGTATCTTATTAATCAGTAATTAGATTTACTATAAATATAGTATTTACTATTAAATTAACTATATTAGATAGTAGGAATTAAGTAATATTCTCTTCGTAATCATATTTAGAAATATTCTTCATAGTTATATTTATATTCTTAGTAAAAGCTTTAAGGTAAGTTATATAATTAGTAAGTTTAATATTAATGTATATTAATTAATCAAGACTTCTTAGAATTATTAGTTACTTTAAATATCTATTAAGATATTATAAAAGGAAAGCTTATAATAATATTAATAGTAAATTATAATCAGTTATAAACTTTCTAGTATATTACTATAAGACTAAAAAAGGCTAATTAGTATTCTAATATCCCTCAGTATATACTTAAGAGGTAGTTTTAAAACCTGAAATTAGTATATTATTTAAGAGGGAAGATTCTCTAAATATATATTAGCTAGGTAAAAAGAATCTTAAATACCTTCTTTTTTATCTTATTTTAGTTATTAGTAATAATATTTCTAAATATTATATTATGCCAGTCTGTAAGGTAAATCTATTAGCTTTAATTACTTTTAAAGTAATTTTTAATATAATAGGCTATATTATAAAATCTTATAGAATTAAGGAAGTTCCTAAGGTAATAAAAATATTATTTAAGAATCTGATTTTTAGTATAATTAAGAGAACTTTAGCCTATATATAACTAAATATATTTAACTTCAGATAATAATCTCTAAAGATATAGATTTTTAATTTAAAGATATGATAGAAAGTTTCTTTATATTGTATCTTAAAGTTATATATTTCTGTAAAATTAGTTATATTTTTAGCTATTAGTATATTAATAGGAAGAGGTTCAGTCTCCTGGTATTTATTTATAAAGTTAATATATAGTGGAAATACTATAGAAGGTAAAGTAGGAAATGTATACTATTAGTTCTAGTTATAGGGAGGTTATTAGTTTTATTAATTTCGAAAGTTTTATTATTTTAGTTATTCTTATTATTAAGGAGTTATATTTATTACTAATAATAGTAAATTAACTGCAGATCTCTCTATTTATTAAGATACTTCTTAGAACTGGTTCTTAAGGTAGTTAGATAAATATTAAGGTTTATAAGGTCTTAATAGGTTACCTTTTATTACTACTTCTAGAGAGTAGGATATATCTACTAGGTAAAAATAATATTATTAAGGAAACCTAGTTAATTATTTATAAGTATTATAAAGTTAAATAACTTTATTGTTATTTTTTAAACGTTTTCCTTACTTTATAGAATAAACCTATCTTACCTTATTAGATTAATAAGAATCTAGTAACTTTATTTACCTTTTATATTAACGTTAACGTTATAGATAAGAAGAATATTCTATAAGTGCTGGGGAACTTGTTTATTTATAGTAGCCTATATTTTGTCTTACTACTTCTTAAAGTTATTTGTAAAGAAATTCAGAAGGTTTCTGCTAAAAAGATAATTATAGATATATATTACTATATTCTACATTATTTAGTTATTAATTTAGTTGGAGTTACGCTTTATAATAGAATTAAAGACCTTTTATTTACTAAAGATCTTACTATTAAGAAGAAGCTTCAGTTTTATTAATATTCTTATTCCTAAAGGAGTTATATTACTTATTATACTAAGGTTTTTAAAAGACTTTCTGAGAAGTTTCACTAACTTAGATATTTTACTTATTATTCTCTAACTGTAGGGAATTAATAAAGAGGTATAAATTAGAAGAGGGGAGAGGGAAGATAGAAGACTTTATTTTCACTATTTACTAATTCTATTTATTAGTATTATATAAGTAAGATTTAATCTTAAAGAGGGAAATAATCTGCCGGTTAAGTAAGGAAAGAAATAAAAGAAGGCAGAAGAATATAAAAAAAAGAAGAGAGATATAAGAGAATTTAGAGAGATTCAGAATACTATCAATATCTTTACTGTAAAAGTTTAGTAAGTTTTATAATAAAGATATTTAATAAATATACTTACGTAAGGTATATTTGGAACTTCTTCTATAAGTTAATCTTAAGTATAAGTAGGTATCTAGCTACTAGAATTTAGATATATTAGTATAATTATTAAAAAGATTTTACTTTACTTTAAGTTAGGTGAAAGGTTATTAGTAAAAATATCTAAATAAACTAAGAGATTAGTAACCTTACTTTAAATTAAGCCTGATAATCTTCTATTACTATTTCTACCTAAATAAACTTTATTAATCTGCAGTAAGTAGTAATGGTAAGATTAACTATTAATTAGTATTAGTTTCACTAGAGGAAAGTATATTATATATATTATTATATATAGTATATTAATAAGGTTAAAGATATTTATATTTATAATATATAGCTTATAGGTTATATATAAGCTAAATTTAGATACCTTAGGTAATTAGTTACTAATTACCTAGCGGCTGGTAGTAACTAGTAGCTAGTTATTATTAGTGGCAGTGGTTTCCGCCACTAGGTTATGCTATATGATTAGTATACCGTGGGGCCATAATAGCCCTATAGCTATTATATTACCGACAGTTAATATTACTTTAAACAGTATATTAAAAATATAAGAAAATAATATTATATATTTAGCAGTAATAGTAATATCTTTTAAGAATTTTAAAAGTATATTATTTAACTAGATATTCCCTTTTATTAAGAATATTATAGGGGTATATTATAGCTGGATATTCAAAATAATAGTAAGGTTTCTATCTTCTTATCTCTATAAAATATATAGAGATAATTATTCTCTTCTTATTAAGAAGTATTTATAGATATTTGTATTTTAGAATAATAAATATAATTATTTTCCTTTAGTGAAGCTTATTATAAGTATTATTAAATATAATATTAAGGTAATTTATATTTATAAGGTATAGAAGAAAACATATATTATAAGGATTTATAGATATATAGTAATACTTAGTCGTATAGATATATTAATTTTTCTAAATATTATAATAGGCGTAGCTATTTTAAAATATATTATAACTAGTTTATCTTATAAAAATATAATAATAATAAAGAAAATAACTAATTACTTTAATATAGTTAACGGGTGTAAAAAGTTGAACCTAGGCTTTTTTAACCGGAAGGTAGCGTAAAATACTATTTATTTAAAATTAAGAAGTAAGAAGGAACCTTTTACAAATATATAGAAAAGTCTATATATATAGTGTTATATAGAGCCTACTAAGCCCCACCCGGGCGAGGAGCTCAGCTTTAGATAGTTGAGTATGGCTCTAGCTTAATATCTAAATATAGCTTATAATATTACCTCCCTCCTCCCCAGCTGCTACCCAGTTAGAAGCTATAAGCTGAATCTCTATTATTATCTATAATTAGCCTATATATTACCTTATATTACTTTAAGGCTACTATATCCGCAATAATATTAATAAGCTTCTATATAAAGTTTATATATTCTTCCTATTTAATAAAAACTTCTTATTAATATTCTTCTTCTATTTAATATATCCTTATAGTAAGAATACTTTTAACTAGCTATTCAGTCTTCCTATTATTATCCACTAATAATAGTAGCGAGCTACTAACTATAATCTACCTAGGTAGTAGATTAGTAGTAGTTCTCTAAAGTAAATCTATATAAAATTATATATAAATAAACTTTAGGATATTTAGTTTTATAATATACAGTAAGAGAATCTTTACTACTATATACTTATAATATAGCTAGACTAGCTTTTAGCTTAACTTTAGTAATTTATAGTTAGATATATTCAACTATACTTTATTATTAACTTAATACTAATTTGCAGGAAAGTGAATTTTATTTACCTAAACCTTTAACCTCTACTAAATAGTAGCTATCTCTATATAAATATATATTATTACTAATTATATTCTCTTAACTAGCTGGTAGATAGTAATCTTATTACTATTAAGTAGTTCTATATACTTCTTAATAACTAAAATAATATTAATATAATATTTATAATCTATAAAGAAAAATATAGTTTCTATTATATTATACTACTAGTTATAGAAAGCTAACTATATAATAAGTAGTAAGTTACCTTAATTATTCTGAAGTTAGTAAGTAAATACTCTTAAAACTATTTAGATCTCCTAATTATATTATTCTATAAATCTATCAGTTTATAAATAGTAACTAATACTTAATAGGTATATAATATCTATTAACCTATAGAATTCTTTCTAGAAGCAACTTACTTAGTTAGATCCTTTATTATTTATAATAGAATAAAGTATTCTATAGAACCTATAGTAGTAACTAAGAAACTACTAAGTATATACTTCTACCTCTATTATATCTATCTCTTCTAATAAAGAAATTTTATATAGTTAATTAATAATAACCTAGAGGTAATAGCTACCCAATTGTTTTATAGAAAGTAAGTTAGTAATAAAATCTATTAATAAATTAGAATATAACTAATTAAGTATTAGTAGAAACTTTAGAAATTCCTTCTTAATCTACCTTAAGATATAAATATGTTTATATATATTATAATTATATATAAACTAGTAAATACTTTATAACTAATTAAGCTAGTAGAACTATTAACTTATAATCTTTAGTATACTATTATACTTTAGGTAACCTGCAGAAAAGAAGTTATATAATTTTTATACTAGCTTAATTTTAAACTTATTAAGAAAGTTATTATCCTCTTTACTATTTAGTTTCTAAAATCTCTCTCTAAAAGTAAGTTATCCTAGTATATTAATAATATATTTAGTAATCTATATCTTAATATAGAAGTTAGGGGGAAAATTATACTTTCCCTACTCAATTATTATAAAGGTCTATTAATTTAAAAACCTCTCTTAATAATATAATTTTATCTTTCTTATAAATCTAATTTTCTTTTAAAAACCTAAGTATTAATAATACCTTTATATTCTACCTAAAGCCCTATAGAAATAATAATATCCAAAATAATCTATATTACTTATTCTTATTACTTCTTATTATTCCACTCTTTAGAAATATTCTATTTCCTCCGGAAGAAAATATTAGAGGCTACTATCTAAATATTCAGCTAATACTTAAGGTAAATATTATACTAAGATAATTTTTCCACCTACTAACTTTACTTCTCTATAAACTATTATTTCTTTATAAAATACTTAAAGCTTTTATAATTAGTAAGAATCTTAAATTTCCTAGTATTTTATAGTTTTACTTTCTATACTTATAAATAGGCTAGTATTATAAAAAGCTTCTTATTATAAATTAGGTAATTAAACTCTGCGGGAATTAGATATTAAAAGTAAAGAGCTACTAAATATCTTACTTTAGCCTAATTATCTTAAGTTAATATACCTTCTAGAGTATATCCTAAATAGTCTATCTTTATTATTATTAAAATATTAGAATTAAATATCTATAGAATTAATTCTATAATAAAAAGTTATTTCAGTATAAGGAAAACCTCCTAGTACTCCAGTTCCCAGTTAAAGAAAAACTAACTTCTAAGTAAGGTAATTTTAAATCTCTATAATAATATTATACTAAGATATAAAAATATTATAGTAATTCATAAACCTAAGGAAACTATAGATACTTTTAGTAAGCTAGGGGGAAGCTAATTAGTAACAGTTTCTAATCTTAAAGTTATAAGAGAAAATCTTTCTAGCTAATATAATAAACTTAATATATTTAGCTATAGTAACTAAGAACTTATATTTCTTAGAATCTAACTTAAAATCTATATTAGTAAAATAGCTAAATATTTAGTAAATCTTCTCCTTATACTTCTTTTACAAGCTATTAATATAAATAAGAATATTATTAATATATACTATAATAAGGTTATTTAGACGTTATTATAAATAACTATTAATATATAATTAAAATATAATAGAGGTATTAATAAATCTAAAGAAGTATACTATCTATTTAAAAAACTATAATATATTTAAAAAGCTATTTTCTCCTAATGTATCTTATTAATTCTAATCTTATAAAATATAGTAATAATATTAAACTTAGTATATTAGTAAGTAATAATATCTCTCGGGAGGATTTCTAATATAAGGAAAAGATAATAATAATTCTTCTTTATAATTATATTAAGAACTTTATAATTTATATAGAAATATATTCCTCTATCTAACTTCCTTATAAAGAAATAAGAATATTAGTAACGAAACTACTTACTTTAATAAATTTCTTATTAAATAAATCCTCTAGAATCTTCTTAAATATTAGACACTTCTTCTATAGTATACTATAAAGAAATCCCTATAGGAAATCTATTTTCTATTTCTTATTATTAGAAATTAATAGAATATAGTAATCTATCCCTAGTTAGCTGGAAGGCAGTTAGTATACTAAACCTAAATAGAAAGAATTTAGAAATTCCTTTAAATTATTTACAGAAATATGATTCCTTAAGTTTAACTCTACTTTTAAAGCTAATAGTTTCTTAATATCTACTAAACTAATAGATATAACCTAGTAGGAACTTAATACTTCATTAGTATACTATATAGTATACTAGTAGATAAATATAAATAGACTTATATTAAGTAGGCAGACTAACTAAATCTCCTTAAGCTATATTAACTTATCCTAATACTTTAGATATATTATTATACTATCCTTCCTATAGATTATCTATTAAGCTTTAATATTATAAATATTATAATTATCCTCTATCTATAGTTACCTAAAATATAAAAATAACTATAAACCCTCTATAATATAAATATAAATCTTCTATATATATTTACTAACTTCTAAAATTAGAATAGCTACCCGCTGGATATTATTAGGTAAAAATTTAATAATATATCTCCGTATCTATCTCTTTCACCTATTAACTAGTGGAAGGTAAAGTTTCTTTATAAGAAAGATATTAATAATAATATAAATATTATAGCTTATATTAATAAATATATTAATAAAGTAACTTCTATTAATTCTAATCTAAATAGTAACTAACTACTAGTTACTTACTTATTTCTTTTCCTATTTTTTCCCTTATTCTATTACTTCTATTTCTATTAACTTTAGAGTCTAATTTCACTCTAAAGTTACTTCTTTCCTAAATCTTTACTATTACTAAATAGGAAACTATTATTCCTCTAGTTCTCCCTAATATAATCTAAAGTAACTATAATATTTATAATCTTCACGCTAGTTTTCTTATTCTCTTATACTATATAGTTTCTATATATATAGCTTTTCTTACTATATTTAAAATATTAGTAAGTATCTTAGTAATCTTTAAAATACTTCTTACAAGTAGAAAAGAACCTATTAAAATTTCAGTATTATTATTACTTCTTAATTACTTCTATTATTATAATATTACTCTTTATATTATAAATAGTAGGTTTCTAGTAAAATAGCTAGTAGTAAACTAATATCCTCTTTATATATTTAAGCGTTTAAGTTATATTCTGAATTTTAGATAATTAGAGTCTATACTTCATAGAAACATCTACTATAATAAGTAACTTCTTAAAATAAAAAAGTAAGATAGTTTCTAGTAGGAAAATCTAAACTATATTTAGCTATATATTTCTTTTAATATTAGCTAGAATCCTTTTAAATTAAAGCAGAAAGATAGTTAGGTATTAATTTTCCTTTTATCTTAAACTCTATAATTAAGTAATAATATAAAATTAACTATTAGAATTTAGGTAAACTCTATCTAAATAACTTATAAAATTATTTAGATTATAGAAATTCTCTAACTCTCCCACTATATAGAAAGTTTTAATTATCTACTAAAACCTCAAAACTAAATAAAGGTAAATTAGATATTAGTATTTCTAATTACTATTAAAAAATAATAATTAATCTTAAGTTTAGCTTTTATCTATTAAACTTATACTTAATATTCCTTCTACTTACCTAAAAACTTCAGAGGTAGGAAAAAAAGCTTCCTCTAGTAATTAACCACTAGTGAAAATATTGTAATATCATTAATCCTGAGGGTTATTATCCTAATAAATATTATTCTGGAGGTTACTAAAATATCCTAGTATAAGCTAAAGATATCTATTATAGTAGTTACTTAAAGTTAAAAGTTACTACCTACTATAGTATCTTATCTTACTAATTTATATAAAGATTTATTTATCTTCTAGTAGAAAGAATTTAAAATATACTGTAACTACTACTAAAGTAGTTTACTTATAAAGTTACTATCTGTAAGAATATTCTGGGGGACTTTAATATTCTTTATTATTCTTTATATTAGTTAGTTAGTTACCTATTATATAATATTATATTCTAGAAGCTGTATTTAACTAGATTATATACTTAACTAATAGAAAGCTACATTCTACCTAATATTATCTATATAGTAAATAAAACTAAATTCTAAATATATAAAAAGCTGGACCTAAGTTTATTTAACTAAAAGATAGCGTAAAATACTATTTATTTAGAATTAAGAAGTAAAAGAGAAGCCTTTATAAGTATATAGAAAAGTCTGTATATATAGTGCTATATAGAGCTTACTGAGGCCCCACCCGGGCGAGGGGGTTAGCTTCAGATACCTTAGCATAGCCCTAGCCGGACATTCAGGTATAGCCTGTAATAACTAGAAATATTAAGTAGCTAAGAAGCTAGTAATATCTAAGTTAGATAGAGTATCTCAAAATATTATACTTAAGTAGCAGCCCTTAAATATAAAGATATATATAGAGATAATAGTATTATTTATATATTTGCCACTAGTAATAATATTTTTAGTAAGAATATAAACTACTTAATAATCTTAGAGAATTCTAGTAATTTTACCTTTATTTAGAATAATAGGTTTTTACCATAAAATAATATAAGAAATAACCTTAGGGTATTGTTAGTAAAGTTAGTGTCTTTAAGATTAATTTCTACTTAATATTATATAATAGTAGCATTATTAATATAACCTCTACCTATTTGACGTAGTGGTTTAATATCTGGCTGGTATTTACCATTTTGGTAAATGCAGTAGGTTTAAATTCTGCAATAGGTAACTGTAAGTGGTGGTTATAATATACCTTCCAGTTATAAAGCTAAGTATAGCAACTGCCACTAGCTGGCGGTATATATAAATAGCTATTAAAAGCTGGTAACTATTTATAGCTAGTAATAAATATAACCAGCTGGTAGTAGATATTATATAATAATTAATTATAATTCTTAAAGAGTAACTATAATAAATAAACGTATATTTTTCCTATATATTTTTCTATTTATTAGCTATTATATTAACTAACTATACTTACCGCCTGCGGTTTCCTTTATTTAAAATAGTTTCTTAGCTTGAGCTTATCTACAGAATCTATAAGGTAAAAGCTAGCTGTCGGATATACTTAAACCCCAAGAGATATATACTTTAGCAAGAGATTAGAGTTCTTCAATATAACTACCATTAATATAACCTCTAGTAAAGCCTTAAGGTTATTATTATTAAGACTATTAATATTTTTATAGCTTATAAGGATGAATTAGTATACTACTATAAAGTATACCTTAGGGCTAGTAATTAACTTATATTAATTAAATAAGATATATCTCTCCTTAAAAGTATATCTTATAGATTAATAACCAAATTTGCTATATGTATAGTATTTTTAATATGTATAGCTATATATAGATATTAGAAATAGGTAATAGCCACTTAAAGTGTAAAGTTATATATATTAAGGTATTACTATAATCTTAAAGGTTACCTTAAGGTAAGTTATATATGCAGTTAGTTTAAAATTAGTCTCCAGCTGACCTCTGGTGGTTATTTCTATTATCTTATATATAATATCTTTTTTAGATTAATATAGTATTACTTACAGTAGATTATAATTAATTATAAAGTTTTTAGAGGGTTACTGAGAGTATTTTATGGTTAATGAATATTTTAATATACTATAGTATATACTTATAAGCTGAAGATGGAGGATATTATCTATTTGGAGTTTAGTGGGGAAGGCTTTTTAGATATATATAAGCTTTAAGATTAGAAGCTTAAAGGCCTTCTTTTTACTTTTAGTAGGACGTTTAGCTATAATATTCTAAAAGGTAGTATTTTACCAATTATAGAGGTAAAGTTATTAATTCTTTTTATTTCGAAAGTAATCTATAACCCTTTAGACTATTTAGTTACATATAAGGTTAATATTTAAGGAAGTTACTTAAGTAGTTAAAGTAAAACTTAAGACCTTAATCTTTCAATATAATTCAAAAAAGCCCTATTTATATATATTATAGGATACTAAACTTAAAATAGTAATTATAACAAATATAAATCCTTAACTTATAGATATTATAGAGGCCTCTACTATACTTTATACTTTTATTATATAATTCTAAAAAGTTTTTCATATACTTTGCGGATATATTATTAAACAGAATTGCAATAGTAATATATGAAGAATATTTATAACATCCAAATTAGGTTTAGCTATAGTTTCAGTAATCCTCCTGGTATTAGAGGAATATTAAGATAAAGAACCGGAAGGCTAGTAGAACTAACAGCTGTAAGAGAAATCTCTTATTTTATATTATAGATATATAAACTGCCTAAGTTAGCTATAGGTATTTCCTCTTAACTTCTTATAGTAGGGATATTACAAATATTATATTTTCAACCTTAAGTTAGGTATTACAGAGAGGTAATATAAAGTCTTACTCCTCTAGTATATAATTATCAACCTACTTAAAATACTTCTTAAGGTTACTTCTAAGGCTTATATAGTATTTCGGAACATCCTTACTTTTCTTATAAATCTATAAGGTAAACTTCCCTTATTAAGATAGTTAGTATAGAATTATAAGAATCTAACTGCTATCTATATTAACTTTAATATTATAAGTTATAAGGTGGTTTCTAAAATAATAAATTACAGAAACACTAGTAAGTTACTAAGTTGCTATAAGTTAATTCTTAATGTTGCCCTTAAATATCTGAAAGAAATCTAGACTATAAAGTTCCATATAAATATAGAGGGCTACCTAATATACCAGATAGATAGAGATTATTATGGAATTCTTATCTATAATAGTTTTGTAGTTAATATTAATAATTTAGTTAAACATTATTAAGTTAAGATATTAATAAAACTTTATAGATATTAGGATACCTACTAGTGAAGCTATTAGAGGGATAAAAGTAGCTAAAGTAGCTATCTTACCTATAGAGATTAATTTAGATACTATTATAAAGGTAAGAGGGATATAGAATAAGAAAGGATTATTAGTTTAGCTGGATTCACCCGGGGAGGAATAGAGAAAGAGTTTCTAAGAGGCTATATAAATTTCTTAAGAAATTAAGAGTAGAGATACTATAAATCTCTAATACTAAATTTCTGGTAATAACTTAAAGAAGGTTATTATATTCGCTAAATATACTCCAATAAGTAACTATTATAGGTATATATTAACCTTTTGTCAATACTATAGAAAATATCTTATTTTAAACTAAAGTAAGGATATATATTAACTTCTTCATAATAGCCTCCATAAGAGATTAGCATATAATTTAGAAACTTCTGGCTAGATCCTAGGGTGGGAAGGATCTGAGGTATCTAGGTAATAAATCTCACAGTTTTCCACCTTATATAAATCTTAAATATAGGATTGTGTAATTACTTCTCCTAATATAATAAGTCTTACTAATTTGCGGTGTAATAATATAATAGTAAGATTAACTACTAATAAGTATTAATTTAATTATTAGGGTTATTGCATATTATATATAATCTTATGATATTAAGACAAACTGATATTTTAGTCTTCGGTTATTATTATTACTATATTATATGGCGTATGGCGTTACGTAAGGCTCTTTATCTATAGTATGGTAATTATTGTCAGAAATAACATATTTAAGTTATAAAGTTTATATTATTTACGCCTTAGGTATTTACGGCGTCTTGAAAGGCCTCGCTCCACTTAAACTAGCTGAAATAAACTATTACGTAATATATAACGATATTGAGTTATATATAATATATACCAGATTTTGCCTTCCAATTATATATAATAATTAAGAGTCTCACGATACAAAAAAACTACTAGGTAAAATATATATTTTATAACGGTTTTATATATCTTAAATGCTAAGATATCTACCTGAAATATCTCTATTTTGATACTTAAGGAAGCTAATTAGTAAATTACCTACTATAATATCTATTAGGTGGAAGCTATAGTTTATAATTTAGAGAATTACCTTGATCTTAAAGTAGCTACTTAAAAAGGCCTTACGTTAGAGGCTTCTCAAAAGTTTCTTATAAAAGATTTTCTTTATAAGGAAGGTATGAATAATAAGATAAGTACTATAACCTATATTAATAAGTATATTAATAAAGTAATGTCTATTAATTTCAACCTAAATAGTAACTAATTACTAGTTACTTACCTATTTCTTTTTCTGTTATTTTCCCTATTCTATTACTTCCACCTTAGTTAGCTTCAGAATCTAACTTTACTTTAAAGTTACTTTTTGTCTAAGTTCTTACTGTTACTAAATAGAGTACTATTATCTTCCTGGTTATTTTTAATATATTTTGAAGTAGCTATAATTTTTTTAATCTTGTTAGTTTAATTATTAGGGTTATTATATACTGTACGTAATTTTATTATATAGATACAAATTAGTATTCTAGTATTTATTATTATTATTATTATATTATATAGTGTGTGGTGTTATAAAGGGCTGGATCTAGGCTTATTTAACTGGAAGGTAGCGTAAAATACTGTTTATTTAGAACTAAGGAGTAAAAGAGAAGCTTTTATAGGTGTGTGGAAAAGTCTATATATATAGTATTATATAGAGCCTACTAGGATCCCACCCGAGCGAGGGGGTTAGTTTTAGATACCTAGGTATAGCTCTAGCTGGATATCTAGGTATAGCTTATAATATTACCTCCCTCCTCCCCAGCTGCTACTTAGCTGGAGGCTGTAGGCTAGGTTTCTATTATTATCTATAATTAGCTTATATGTCACTTTATACTACTTTAGAGCTACTGTGTCTATAATAGTATTAATAGGCTTCTATATAAGGTTTATATACTCTTCCTATTTAATAAAAACTTCTTACTAGTATTCTCTCCTTACTTAATATATCCTTATAGTTAGAATACTTTTAACTAGCTATTTAACCTCCTTATTATTATCTACTAGTAGTAGTAGCTAGCTATTAATTATAATCTGCCTAGGTAGTAGATTAGTGGTAGCTTTCTAGAGTAAATCTATATAGAACTATAAGTAAATAGACTTTAGAATATCTAGCTTTATAATATATAGTGAGAGGATCTTTACTACTATATACTTATAATATAGTTAGGTTAGTTTTTAGTTTAACTTTAGTAATTTATAGTTAGATATATTTAACTATATTTTATTACTAACTTAATATTAATCTGCAGGAAACTAAATTCTATTTATCTGAATTTCTAACTTCTACTAAGTAGTAACTATCTCTATATAGATATATATTATTATTAATTATATTCTCTTAACTAACTAATAAGCTGTAGTTTTACTACTATTAGGTAGTTTTATATACTCCTCAGTAATTAGAATAGGGTTAATATAATACCTATAATCTATAAAAAAAAGTATAATCCTTATTATATTATACTGCTAGTTATAGAAGGTTAACTGTATAATAGGTAGTAAGTTATTTTAGTTATCTTAGAACTAGTAGGTGAATATCCTTAAAACTATTTAGATCTCCTAGTTATATTATTTTATAATTCCGTTAGTTTACAGATAGTAACTAATACTTAATAGATATATAATATCTATTAACTTATAGAATTCCTTCTAGAAGTAACTTACCTAGTTAGACTTTCTATCACTTATAATAAAGTGTAATATTCTATAGAACCTATAGTAGTAACTAAGGAACCACTAGGTATATATCTCTATCTCTATTATATTTATCTCCTCTAATATAGAAACCTTACCTAGTTAATTGATAATAACCTAAAAGTAATAACTACTTTATTCTTTTGTGAGAGGTAAGTTAGTAATAAAATCTATTAATAGATTAGAATATAACTAGTTAGATATTAGTAAGAGTTTTAGGAATTCCTTCTTAGTCTGCCTCTAGATAGAAATATCTCTATATATATTATAGTTACATATAAATTAGTGGATACTTTATAACTATCTAGGCTAGTAGAACTATCAGCTTATAATCTCTAGTATATTATTATACTTTAGGTAACCTATAGGGGAGGAGTTATATAACTTCTATACTAACCTAATTCTAAGCTTATTAAGGAAGTTATTACTCTCTTTACTGCTTAGTATTTAAAGTTTCTCTCTGAAAGTAAGCTATCCTAATATATTAATAGTATACTTAGTAATCTAGACTTTAATATAAAAGTCAGAAGGGAAGTTATACTTTCCCTACTAAACTACTATAAAGATCTATTAGTATAAGGAATCTCTCTCAGTAGTATAATTTTATATTTTTTATAAGTTTGGTTTTCCTTTAAAAACCTAAATACTAATAATATCTATATATCCTACCTGAAGCTCTGTGGGGATAGTAGTATCTAAGATAATCTATATTACTTATTCTTATTACTTTTTATTATTCCACCCTTTAGGAGTATTCTGTTCCCTCTGGGAGAGGATATTAGAAACTACTATTTAGATACCTAGCTAGTACTTAAGATAAAAGTTATACTGAGATAACTCCTCCACCTACTAGCTCTACCTCTCTGTAAGCTATTATTTCTTTATAAAATACTTAAGGTCTTTATAGTTAGTAAGAATTTTAAACTTCTTAATACTCTATAACTTTACCTTCTATACCTATAAATATTCTAATACTATAAGGAGTTCCTTATTATAAATTAAGTAATTAAACTCTATAGGGGTTAGATATTAGGAGTAGAAAGCTACTAGGTACTTCACTCCAGCTTTATCAGCTTAAGTTAATATACTTCCTAGAGTATACTTTAAATAGTCTATCTTTACTATTATTAGAGCGTTAGGGTTAAATATCTATAGGATTAATTCTATAGTAAAGAGTTATTTTAGTGTGAGGAAAGTCTCCTACTACTTTAGTTCCCAGTTGAAAGGAACTAACTTCTAAGTCAGATAGTTTGAAAGCTTTATAATAATATTATACTGAGATATAAAAACCTTATAGTAGTTTATAAACCTAAAAAAACTATAGATACTTTTTAGTAAATTAGGGGAAAGTTAATTAATAATAGTTTCTAACTTCTCAGGATTATAAAAGAAACCTTTTTTAGCTGTTATAATATATTTAATATATTTAACTATAATAACTAAGAACTTATATTTCTTAGGATCTAACTTAAGGTCTATATTAGTAAGGTAGCTAAGTATTTAGTGGACTTTCTCCTTATACTCTTTTTATAAGCTACTAATATAAATAAGGATATTATTAATATATACTATAATAAAATTATTTAGAAACTATTATAAGTAGCTATTAATATACTATTAAAATATAGTGGAGGTATTAGTAAATCTGAAGGAGTATACTACCTATTTAAAGAGGCTGTAATATATCTAAAAAACTATTTTCTCTTAATCTGCTTTATTAATTCTGATTTTATAGAATATAGTAATAATATTAAACTTAATATACTAGTAGGTAGTAGTAACCCTCTAGAGGGTTTCTAATATAAGGGGGAGGAGGTAATAATCTTTCTTTATAATAATATTAAGAGCTCTATAATCTATATAGAAGTATATTCCTCTACCTAGCTTTCTTATAAAGAGGATTAAGATATTAGTAGAGAAGTTACTTATTTTAATAAATTCCTTATTAAGTAAATCCTCTAGGGTCTTCTTAAGTACTAAAAGCTTCTCCTGTAATATATTATAGAGAGGTTCCTATAGGAAGTCTAGTTTTTATTCCTTATTATTAGGAATTAATAGGATATAGTAGTTTATCCTTAATCAGCTGGGGGGTAGTTAGTATACTGAATCTAGATAGAAACAATCTGGAAATTCCTTTAAAATATTTATAGAAATATAATCTTTTAGGTTTACTTCTACTTTTAGAGTTAATATTTTCTTAATATCTACTAGACTAATAGATATAATTTAGTAGAAACTTAATATCTCACTAGTATATTATATAGTATACTAATAGATGAATATAAATAAGTTAGTATTAAATAGCTAAACTAACTAGATCTCCTTAAGCTATACTAACTTATCCTAGTGTTTTAAGTATACTATTATATTACCCTTCCTATATATTATCTATTAAGCTTCAGTATTATAGATAATATAATTATCTTCTATCTACAGCCACCTGAGATATAAAAGTAGCTACAGACTCTCTATAATATAGATATAAATCTTCTATATATAACTACTAACTTCTAAAGTTAGGATAGCTACCCCCTAGGTGTTACTAGATAATAATCTAATAGTATATCTCCTTATTTATCTTTTTAACTTATTAACTAGTAGGAAGTAAAATTTCTTTATAAGGAAGATATTAATAATAATATAGATATTACAGTCTATATTAATAAATATATTAATAGAGTAATCTCTATTAATTTTAGTCTGAATAGTAGCTAACTACTAGTTACTTACTTATTCTTTTTCTTATTATTTCCCCTATCCTGTTACTTCCACCTTAGTTAGCTTCAGGGTCTAACTTCACTCTAGAGTTACTTTTTTCCTAAATCCTTACTATTATTAGGTAAAGTAATATTATCCTCCTGGTTATCTCTAGTGTAATCTAGAGTAGCTATAGTTTTTATAACCTTTATACTAATCTTCTTATATTTTTAGGCTCTATAGTTCCTATAGATATAACCTTTTTTACTGCACTTAAAATATTAGTAAGGATCCTAGTAGTCTTTAAAGCGTTTCTCAGAAGTAGAGGAGGAGCTACTAAAGTTTTAATATTATTATTACTTCTTAACTACTTTAGTTATTATAATATTACCCTCTATATTATAGGTAGTAGGTCTCTAGTAGGGTAACTAGTAGTATACTAATATCCCCTTTATATATTTAAACTTCTAAGCTATATTTTAAACTTTAGATAATTAAAATCTATACTCTATAAGAAAGTTAACTATAATAAATAGCTTCTTAAAGTAGAAGAGCAGAATAGCCTCTAGTAGGAAAATCTAGACTATATCTAGTTATATATATCCTCTAGTATCAGCCAGAATCTTTTTAAATTAGGATAGAAAGATAGTTAAGTATTTATTTTCCTTCTATCTAAAACTCTATAATTAAGTAATAGTATAAAGCTAACTATGAGGATCTAGGTAAATTCTATCTAGGTAACTTATAAAATTATTTAGATTATAAAAATTCTCCAGCTTTCTTACTATATAGAAAATTTTAACTACTTACTGAGGATTAGAATCTAAATAAAAGTAAATTAAATACTAATATTCCTAATTACTATTAAAGAAATAATAGTTAATCTTAAACTTAACCTTTATCTATTAGGCTTACACTTAATATTCCTTCTACTTACCTAAAAACTTTAAAAATAGGAAAAGAAACTTCCTCCAATAGTTAGCTACTAGTAAGAATATAATAATATTATCAGCCCCAAAAGTTATCATCCTAATAGATATTATTCTAGAGGTTACTAGAGTATCTTAGTGTAAGCTAGAGGTGTCTATTATAGTAGCTACCTAGAAGTTACTACCTACTATAATATCTCGTTCCGCTAACTTATATAAAACCTTATTAATCCTCTAGTAGAGAAAGCTTAAAGTATACTATAATTACTACTAAAGTAGTTCACTCACAGGGTTACTACTTATAAGAGTATCCTGGGGGGCTCTAGTACCCTCTATTATTCTTTATATTAATTACCTATTATATAGTATTATATCCTAGGAGCTACATTTAACTAGATTATATACTTAACTAGTAGGAAGCTATACTCTACTTAGTATTATCTATATAATAAATAAAACTAAATTCTAAATATAAAAAAAGCTGGACCTAAGCTTATTCAACCAGAAGGTGGCGTAAAATACTATTTATTTAGAACTAAAAAGTAAAAGAGAAGCCTTCACAGATGCATAGAAAAGTCTGCATATATAGTACCATATAGAGCCCACCGGAGCCCCACCCGGGCGAGGGGGTTAGCTTCAGATATCTAGACATAGCCCTAGCCAGACATCCAGACATAGCCTATAACAGGCATTATATAAAGCTCTAGATTTACAGTATAGTAATTACTTACTAATTACTATACTATTTAGCTACAGCTAGCACTGAATACTAAGTATCTATAGCTAGTAGGCTATAGAGGGTATACCGCTATATATATAGCAGTATATATAGTTACTATATACACTCTAGTATAATATAACTAATATTAGTTACTTTTCTTTTTATTATATACTTTAGTATTTATTTATTTATATAAAAACGATACTTTTTGCAATTTATATTCTTTAATCTGAGTAATATCTAAATACCTATTTATCTACTTCACTTAAGTTACCTATTTCTTTATTTAAACAGTAATATAGTTTAAATAAATAAATCTCTCGAGGGTGTAGTTTAGAATATTTTTTATAAATATATTAGTAATATTAATATCTCCAAAAATTACCATACCTTATGAAGCTTATAATACTTATATAGTTATCTTTATACTATAATATTAATCATTAAATACTTCTCTGTAGTAATAATAAGCTTTATAAGGTACCTATACAGTAAGTATAAGTTAGTATATATAATAGTTAGAATCTGGGGAAACTTTTAATACTTAAGGATCTTCTTAAGTAATATAGTTATAATATAGGTAAGGTTTACGCTAGTTACAATAGTATAGATTTCTAAAGTAAGTATATTTCTAGTAACTTTCTTACTTCTAATAAATAAATAATATATAAAGTTACTATACAGGTTAAACTAGCTATTACTAATTATAGTCTCTTAACTTAGAATTATTATGAATTTCAGTTAAGATATGAGGTTAGTATTATTAGCAAAAAAGCTATTAATAAAAGCATAAAGATATACCTTAGAGAAGTTAAGTCGCATAAAGTTAAAGCTTTAGTTAAGATACTCTATTTGCTATTTAAGCTATTTATTAAGTGCGGCAGCGTTATTACTTAAAGGCTATTATCCCTACACTATATATAAGAGGTTAAATAAAGCTTCCAGCTGGCATATAGAGGTAAGGTATATACTATATATATATTATTTAATATATATTTTCTTAAGTGCCTTAGATATAGTATATATATTAATAAGGGTTAGCTTTTACCTTTAATACTTTTAGTATAGATAGAGGTAATTATTATAAAGTAATAGTATATTTCTATTCAATATAAGGGATATAGTTTCCAAAAGTATTTTAAGTATATAAGATGAGGAAATATAGATTATATATTAAAGTTTCTATTTGTAACTTCTTCTTATAATATATAGAGTAGTTTACCTATTAGTAGATTCCAGCTTTAGTAAGGTTATAAAGTAGCCTAATAATAATTATTTTAGAGTTTGGAAAATACTGCCTCTTGAGGTATAAGGGTAGTTTAGCTATAATATACCTTATAAGCTTCACTTAAGCTTAAATATAATCTTAAGTAATATTATAAAGCTATATTTATATATTTTCATACTTAAGGAGAGTTTAAATTATAGTTAAAATTACTTATTAGCTACTTTACTGAATTATTAGTAATTATATTAAAGTTATAAATTTACTATAGTCTCCGAAACCTTAAATTATAAGTTTAAACTTCTTATATACCTTATTAGTATTCTTATTTTCATTTTATTAATAATATAAAACTTAAAGTATTTATAGTTTTTATAGAGGATAGGGTTATATTAAACGATTTTCATAATACTAATATTCATAATATTTTTAACCTTCTTTTCAATTAACGTTTTAAATAGTAAGTTGGATATTATAATTATATTTTTTATATAGAGGGTAAGTATAAGTGCTAAATTCAACTACTTCTTAGCTATAAGGTATACTATAAAATAAAGCTTTTAGCTAAACTTTAGATATAGTAAGCTAACTATATATTAATATATTATAAGATTTAACGTTTCCGGCTGAATCTAAGGTATTTAAGGTTAAGGTAGTAGGTTACTAACTATTTAAGAAGGAAGAATATTATTATTCCTTAAGATAGAGGTAGTATAAGATATTAGCTATATATAAAGAGTTTTAGAAATAGCTATAGATAAAATTAAAATACCTATATAGAATTATAAGTTTCTATATACTTTTAGGTTACTTAAAGATTCTTAACTTAGCTAAAAGTTTCTATATAAAGCTATAAATACTAGTTTATATAAAGTTATAGCTACTAGTATATTATTATTAATCTCTTATTTATTATCTTAAAATACTATTTTATAGCGTTTAATTGAAACTTTTAAGAATTATAAGGTATCTTAAGAATATAAGTTTTATTATATATAGTAATAAGAGGATATAGTTTTTACCAGCCTTTTTTCTCTTACTATATATATAAACGTTTAAAGTAAAAAGTTTATTATATAAGAAATATTATTATAGGCTATATCTGGATATCTAGCTAGGGCTGTGCCCAGGTATCTGAAGCTAATCCCCTCGCCCGAGTGGGGCCCCAGTGGACCCTATATAGCACTATATATGCAGACTTTTCCATGCACTTATAAAGGCTTCTTTTTTACTTTTTAGTTCTAAATAAATAGTATTTTATACTACTTTCCAGTTGAATAAACTTAAGTCCAGCTTTTTATATATTTAGAACTTAGTTTTATTCACTATATAGATAATATTAGATAGAGTGTAGCTCCCCACTAGTTAAGTATATAATCTAGTTAAATATAGCTTTTAGGATATAATACTATATAATAAGTAACTAATATAAAGAATAATAGAGAGTACTGAAACCCTCTAGGATACTTCTATAAGTAGTAACCCTATAAGTAAACTACTTCAGTAGTAGTTATAGTATACCTTAAGCCCTCTCTACTAGAGGATTAATAAGCTTTCATATAAGTTGGCGAAATAAGATACTATAGTAGGTAGTAACCCCTAGGTGGCCACTATAATAGATACCTCTAACCTACACCAGGATACTTTAGTAACCTCCAGAATAATATCTATTAGTATAACAGCCCTTAAGGTTAATAATATTACTATATTCCTACTAGTAACTAACTACTAGAGGAAACTTCTTTTTCTACCTCTAAAGTTTTCAGGTAAGTAGAAGGAATACTAAGTGTAAACCTAATAGATAAAAATTAAGCTTAAGATTAATTATTATTTCTTTAATAGTAATGAGGAATACTAATATCTAATTTACTTTTACTTAGACTTCAGTTTTTAGTAAATAGTTAAAACTTTCTATATAGTAGGAAAGCTGGAGAACTTCTATAATCTAAATGATTTTATAGATTATCTAAATAGAACTTATCTGGATCTTAATAGTTAATCCTACACTATTACCTAACTATAAAGTTTCAGATAGAAAGAAAATAAATATCTAACTACTTTTCTACTTTAATTTAAAAAGATTCTAGCTAATACTAGAGGGTATATATAGCTAGATATAGTCTAGATCTCCCTACTAGAAGCTACTTTACTTTCCTACTTTAAGAAACTACTTATTATAATTAACTTTCTTATAGAGTATAAGTTTTAGTTATCTAAAGTTTAAGATATAGTTTAGAAGCTTAAATATATAAAGGGGGCGTTAATATACTACTAGCTACCTTACTAAAAACCTACTATCTATAATATAAAGGGTAATATTATAATAACTAAAGTAATTAAGAAGTAATAATAATACTGAAGCTTTAGTAACTCCTCCTCTACCTCTAAGGAATACTCTAGAGACTACTAAGATACTTACTGATACTTTAAGTGTAGTAAGAAAAACTATATCTATAGGAATTACAGAGCCTGAGAGTATAAGAAGATTAATATAAAGATTATAAAAACTATAACTACTCTAGATTATACTGAGGATAACTGGGAGGATAATACTATTTCACCTAATAATAGTGAGGATTTAGGAAAAAAGTAACTCTATAGTGAAGTTAGGCTCTAAAGTTAACTAAAATAGAAGTAATAAGATAGAGGAAATAATAAGAAAAAGAATAGATAAGTAACTAATAGTTAGCTACTATTCAGACTAAAATTAATAGAAATTACTTTATTAATATACTTATTAATATAGACTATAATATTTATATTATTATTAATATTTTCTTTATAAAGAAATTTCACTTCCTATTAGTTAATAAGTTAAAAAGATAGATAAGGAGATATACTACTAAGTTATTATCTAGTGATACTTAGGGGGTAACTATCCTAACTTGAGAAGTTAGTAGTTATATATAGAAGATTTATATCTATATTATAGAGGATTTATAGCTACCTTTATACTTTAAGTAACTATAGATAGAGAATAATTATATTATCTATAATACTGAGGCCTAATAGATAATATATAAGAAGAATAGTATAATAATATACTTAGAACACTAAGATAAACTAGTATAGCTTAAGGAGATCCAGTCAGCTTAACTACTTAATATTAATTTATTTATATTTATCTATTAGTATACTATATAGTATATTAGTAAGATATTAAGCTCCTACTAGATTATATCTATTAGTCTGGCAGATATTAAGAAAATATTAACTCTAAAGGTAGAAGTAAACTTAAAGGATTATATCTCCATAAATATCTTAAAGAAATTCCCAGATCTTTTCTATCTAGATTCAGTATATTAACTACCTTCCAGCTAACTAGGGATAAACTACTATATCCTATTAATTCCTAATAATAAAGAATAGAAACTAAACCTCCTATAGGAACCCCTCTATAGTATATTATAGAAAGAGCTCTTAATATTTAAGAAAACTCTAGAGAATTTACTTAATAAGGAATTTATTAAAATAAGTAACTTTTCTACTAATATCCTAATCCTCTTTATAAGAAAATTAGATAGAAGAATATATTTCTATATAAATTATAAAGTTCTTAATATAATTATAAAGAAGGATTATTACTTCCTCTTCCTTATATTAGAGATCCTCTAGAAAGTTATTACTACTTATTAATATACTAAGTTTAATATTATTACTATATTCCATAAAATCAGAATTAATAAAATAGATTAGGAGAAAATAGCTTTTTAGATATATTATAATTTCTTTAAATAGGTAGTATACCTCTTCAGACTTACTAATATCCTTACTATATTTTAATAGTATATTAATAGCTACCTATAATAGTTTCTAGATAACTTTATTATAATATATATTAATAATATCCTTATTTATATTAATAGCTTATTAAAAGAGTATAAGGAGAAGGTTTACCAGATACTTAGCTATTTTACTAATATAAACTTTAAGTTAGATCTTAAGAAATATAAGTTTTTAGTTACTATAGTTAAATATATTAAGTATATTATAATAACTAGAAATAGCCTCTCTTATAATTCTGAGAAGTTAGAAATTATTACTAACTAACTTCCTCCTAACTTACTAAAGAGTATCTATAGTTTCTTTAGGTTTATAAACTACTATTAGGTTTTTATACTTTAGTATAATATTATTATAGAGCTTTTAAACTACCTAACTTAGAAGTTAATTCTTTTTAACTGGAGACTAAAATAACAGGAGGCTTTCCTTATACTAAAATAACTCTTTACTATAAAACTAATCCTATAGATATTTAACTTTAATATTCTAATAATAATAGAGATAGACTATTTAGAGTATACCCTAGGAGGTATATTAACCTAAGCTGATAAAGTTAGAATAAGGTATCTAATAGCTTTCCACTCCTAACGCCTGATCCCTACAGAGTTTAATTACCTAATCTATAATAAGAAACTTCTTACAGAACTAGAATATTTACAGACGTAGAGGGTGAAACTATAAAGCACTAAAAGGTTTAAGATCCTCACTAACTATAAGGACCTTAAGTATTTTATAAAGAAATAATAACTTACAGAGAGGTAAAGCTAGTAGATAGAGAAGTTATCTTAATATAATTTTTACCTTAAATACTAACTAGATATTTAAGTAGTAGCTTCTAATATTCTCTCCTAGAGGAAATAAGATACTCCTAAAAAGTAGAATAATAAGAAATAATAAAAATAAGTAATATAAATTATTCTGAATACTACTATCCCTATTAAACCTCAGGTAGAATATATAGATATTACTAATACTTAGGCTTTTAAAGGAAGATTAAATCTATAAGAAATATAAAACTATACTACTAAGAGAGATTCCTCATATTAATAGATCTTTATAGTAGTTCAGTAGGGAAAGTATAACTTCCTTCCTAATTTCTATATTAAAATCCAGATTACTAAGTATACTATTAATATACTGAGATAACTTACCTTCAGAGAGAGACTTTAGATACTAAATAGTAAAGAGAGTAATAACCCTCTTAATAAACTTAAGATTATGTTAATATAGAAGTTATATAACTCCTCTCCTATAGGCTACTTAAAGTATAATAGTATACTAAAAATTATAAGCTAATAGTTCTACTAGTCTGGATAGTTATAAAGTATCTACTAATTTATATATAATTATAATATATATAGAGGTATTTATATCTAGAGGTAAACTAAAAAGGGATTCCTAAAGTTTCTACTAATATCTAACTAGTTATATTCTAATCTATTAATAGATTTTATTACTAACTTACTTCCTATAAAAAAATAAGATAGCTATTACTTCTAGGTTATTATTAATTAATTAGGTAAGATCTCTATATTAGAAGAGATAGATATAATAGAGATAGAGATATATATTTAATAGTTCCTTAGTTACTACTACAGATTCTATAGAATACTATATTCTATTATAAGTAATAGAGAATCTAACTAAGTAAGTTACTTCTAGAAGGAATTCTATAGATTAATAGATATTATATATCTACTAAATACTAATTACTACCTACAGACTAATAGGATTATAGAATAATATAACTAGGAAATCTAAGTAGTTTTAAGAATATTTACCTACTGGTTTCAGGATAATTAGAGTAACCTACTATTTATTATATAGTTAACTTTCTGTAACTAGTAGTATAATATAATAGGGACTATATTTTTCTTTATAAATTATAAATATTATATTAACCCTATCCTAATTACTAAAGAGTATATAGAACTATTTAGTAGTAGTGAAGCTATAGCCTACTAGCTAGTTAAGAGAATATAATTAGTAATAATATATATTTATATAGAGATAGTTACTACTTAGTAGAAGTTAGAAGCTTAAGTGAATAGAATCTAGTTTTCTATAGATTAATATTAAATTAGTAATAAAATATAGTTAAATATATCTAACTATAAGTTACTAAAGCTAAACTGAAAGCTAGTCTAGCTATACTATAAGTATATAATAGTGAAGATCCTCTTACTATATATTATAAAGTTAGATATTCTGAGGTCTATTTACTTATAGTTCTATATAGATTTACTCTAGAAAGTTACTACTAATCTGCTACCTAAGTAAGTTATAATTAATAGCTAGCTGCTATTATTAGTAGATAATAATAGAGAGGTTAAATAGTTAGTTAAAAATATTCTTACTGTGAGGATATATTAAGTGGGGAGAGGATACTAATAAGAAGCTTTTATTAAATAAGAAGGATATATAAACTCTATATAGAAGCCTATTAATATTATTATAGATATAGTAGCTTTAGAGCAGTATAAAGTAATATATAGACTGATTATAGATAATAATAGGGATCCAGTCTACAGCTTCCAGCTGGGCGGCAGCTAGAGAGGAGGGAGGTAATATTATAGACTATATCTAGATATCTAGTTAGGACTATACCTAGGTATCTAAAGCTAACCCCCTCGCCCGGGTGGAGCCCTAATAGGCTCTATATAGTATTATATATACAGACTTTTCTATATACTTGTGAATGTTTCTCTTTTACTCCTTAGTTCTAAATAAATAGTATTTTGCGTTACCTTCCAGTTAAATAAGTCCAGATCCAGCTTTTTATAAATATCTAGACTATTATATATTACTAAAGTAATATTAATAATATATTTAGCATACTTATAGTAAACCTCCTCTATAATCTTATATATAGCTTAAATTAAGATAATAATATCCAGAGGGAAAGCTGAATCTTCCGTAAGATATAGATATATTTCAAAAATAAGTAGTATAAATATAAAGCTATTTAAACTAGCAGTATTATTAATTACCTTATATACTACCTAAAAGAATATCTCTTAAATAGTAGTAGGAAGCTTTATATAGTAAATCTTATATATATAGTGGAGGAGTATATAGTATTACTCTAATTTGCTAATATTATCATACACCTTAAAAGATATAATATAAACTATTAAGTTTATAGTTTTTACTTCTAATCTAAAGTTTTTAAATTAAAAGGTTATATTTATATTAATAATAATAATATTGGGAGAATTCTAGTATATATTAATCTAATATACTTTAAGAACCTTCTATATTACTTTTGCTAATATATTAGGTAAATATTAAGTAATATTAAATATTATAATAATATTAATAATATTGTGAAGGGCTGGATCTTGGTTTATTTAACCGGAAGGTAACGTAAAATACTGTTTATTTAGAACTAAGGAGTAAAAGAGAAGCTTTTATAAGTGTGTAGAAAAGTCTGTATATATAATGCTATATAGAGCCTACTAGGGCTCCACTTGAGGGAGGAGGTTAGCTTCAGATACCTAGATACAGCCCTAGCTAGATATTTAGATATAGTTTATAATATTACCTCCCTCCTCTCCAGCTGCTATCCAGCTGGAAGCTGTAAGCTAGATCTCTATTATTATCCACAATTAGCCTATATATTACCTTATACTGCTCCAGAGCTACTATATCTATAATAGTATTAATAGGCTTCTATATAGGGTTTATATATCCTTCCTATTTAATAAGGACTTCTTATTAATATTCTCTCTCTACTTAGTATATTCTTACAGTAAGAATACTTTTAACTAGCTATTTAACCTCCCTATTATTATTTACTAGTAGTAGTAGCTAGCTATTAATTATAACCTGCCTAAGTAGTAGATTAATAGTGGCTCTCTAGAGTAAATTTATATAGAATTATAAGTAAATAGACTCTGGAGTATCTAACTTCATAATATATAACAAGAGGATCTTTACTACTATATATTTATAGTATAGTTAAGCTAGTTTTCAGCTTAGTTTTAGCAACTTATAATTAGATATATTTAACTATATCTTATTACTAATTTAATATTAATCTATAGGGGACTAGGTTTTATTTATTTAGGTTTCTAACTTCTGCTGGGTGGCAGCTATCTCTATATAGATATATATTATTACTAACTATATTCTCTTAACTAGCTAGTAGGCTGCAGCCTCACTACTATTAAGTAATTCTATATACTTCTTAGTAACTAGGATAGGATTAATATAATATTTATAATTTATAAAGAAAAATATAGTCTTTATTATATTATACTACTAGTTATAGAGAGCTAACTATATAATAAGTAGTAAGTTACTCTAGTTATTCTAAAACTAATAAGTAAATACCCTTAAAACTATTTAGATCTCCTAGTTATACTATTCTATAATTCTATTAGTCTGTAAGTAATAACTAATATTTAGTAAGTATATAATATCTATTAATCTACAGAATTTCTTCTAGAAGTAACTTACTTAGTTAGACTCTCTATTACTTATAATAGAGTATAATATTCTATAGAATTTATAGTAGTAACTAAGGAACTATTAAGTATATACTTCTATCTCTATTATATTTATCTCTTCTAATATAGAGATTCTATCTAGTTAATTAATAATAACCTAGAGGTAATAGCTATTTTATCTTTTCGTGGGAGGTAAATTAGTAATAAAGTCTATTAATAGATTAGAATATAACTAGTTAGATACTAATAAGAACTTTAGGAATCTCTTCTTAATCTGCCTCTAAATATAAATACTTCTATATATATTATAGTTATATATAAATTAGTAGATATTCTATAATTATCTAGATTAGGAGAACTATTAGCTTACAATCTCTAGTATACTGTTATATCCTAAGTAGTTTATAGGGGAGGAGTTATATAACTTCTATATTAGCTTAGTTTTAAGTTTATTAAGAAGGTTATTATTCTCTTTACTATCTAGTATCTAAAGTCTCTCTCTAAAAGTAAGTTATCTTAATATATTAATAATATACTTAGTAATCTAGACCTTAATATAGAGATTAGGGGGGAAGTTATACTCCTCCTACTAAACTACTATAAAGATCTATTAGTATAAAGAGTCTCTCTCAGCAGTATAATTCTATATCTCTTACAGATTTAGTTTTCTTTTGAAAATCTGGATATTAATAATATTTATATACTCTACCTGAAGCCCTATAGGAATAGTAGCGTCTGGGATAATCTATATTACTTATCTCTATTATTTCTCATTATTCTACTTTTTAGAAGTATCTTATTTCCTCTGGGAGAGGATATTAGAAGCTACTACCTAGGTATCCAGCTAGTATTTAAAATAAAAATTATATTAAGATAATTCTTCTGCTTACTAGTTCTGCCTCTCTGTAAGCTATTATTTTTTTATAAAGTATTTAAAGGTTTTATAGTTAGTGAGAACCTTAAACTTTCTAGTATTCTATAGTTCTACTCTCTATATCTATAAATATTCTAGTATTATAAGGAGTTTCTTATTGTAGATTAGGTAATTAAACTCTGTAGGGGTTAGATGTTAGGAGTGGAAAGCTACTAGATATTTCGCTCCAGCCTTATTAACTTAGATTAATATACCTCCTAGGGTATACTCTGAATAGTCTGTCTCTATTATTATTAGAGCGTTAAGATTAAATATCTGTAGGATTAGTTCTATAGTGAAGAGTTATTTTAGTATAAGGAAAACTTCCTACTATTTTAGTTTCTAGTTAAAAGGAACTAACTTCTAAGTTAGGTAGTTTAAAAGTTCTATAATAACGTTATACTGAGGTATAAAGACCTTATAGTAGTTTATAAACCTAAGGAAACTGTAGATATTTTTTAGTAAACTGAGGGGGAGCTAGTTAGTAATAATTTCTAACTTTTCAGGATTATAAGAGAGGTTTTTTCTAGCTGTTATAATATATCTAACATACTTAACTATAGTAACTGAGAATTTATATTTCTTAGGATCTAACTTAAGGTCTATATTAGTAAAGTGGCTGAGTATTTAGTAGATTTTCTCCTTATACTCCTTTCGTAAGCTATTAGTATAAATAAGGATATTATTAATATATACTATAATGAAGTTATCTAGAAACTATTATAGGCAGCTGTTAATATACTGTTAAAATATAATAGGAGTATTAGTAAGTCTAAAGAGGTATACTATTTATTTAAAGAAGCTATAATATATCTGAAAAGCTATTTTCTCCTAATCTACTTTATTAATTCTGATCTTATAGAATATAGTAATAATATTAA